>OX465096.1:66670093-66770093 GCA_949987625.1 Chalcis sispes
AATAATAATAATGATGATGATGATAATAGCAATGATAATAATAATAATAATGATAATAATAATAATGATAATAATACTACATAATTTTCTTACGATCAGATATATGTATATTCTCGTATACGCGGGTATAAATATCGTGTTTATTAATTTTCTCTCTCATCTTATTGCCAACTAGAAATTAGCCAAATTTATAACTAAATTTAAGCGCGCGTAAACCTTGCACATGTTATTAAATTTATATTTAAGTGAATTTTAAAAATCCTTTCTATCTCTTTTTATAAATAAAATATATTATAAAGTAATATTAAATTGAAAAAAAAATTTTACTTTTTTTTTTTTTTTTTTTTCAATTATTATATTCGAGACGCGAATAAAAGAAAAAGAAGGAATATAAAAGAAAATATTTAAATTGAATTGCTATTTTTTTTTTTTTTATATTCTCTCGACGCTTAATTCCTAAATTTAGTACGATACTAAATAATTATTAAGGATGAAAGAATTTTAATAGACGTAAAAGTTTTTACGATCGACGATATACTATTTAATTCCATCGCGTAAAACGACAAAATTGAAATATAATTTAATAACGCAGCAATTTGCTTTAACTGAATGAATTTCAAACAATAAGTTTTGTAAATTGTTTACTTTTTTAACATATCGAACGAATCTTTTTTTTTTTTTGTTTTTGAATAAGGAAATACATTATCAGATCGGTAATATTGCCGAATTAATTTCTGAATTTTTAACGCTTCTCGATTCGGATATACGTAATCTTTGCCGTTTCCTTTGCTTATGCAACGAATTTTTCAAAAAATTATCTGTGCCATGTAATTTTTACATGCGATTCGATTGGATTTTGATTGGTATTCAAAAGAAAAAGAAAAAAAAAAAAAAAAAAGGTTAACGACAGGATAAATCATTGAGAATTCAATCGAACGAAAATGTAAAAAAATTTTAAAATACGCATCGCTCAAATACGTAAAAAAAAAATTGTCGTTAAAATTATTCTCGTTAACTTTAAATAAAAATATTAAAATACAAAGCATAAATTTCAAAATTTTCAATTACAATACAACCGCGTCACATAGCGACGACGAAAAAAAAAAAAAGAGAAAGAGAGAGAGAGAAAGAGATAATCAAAAATACAATAGAAAAAGTAAAACATCTTCTCATCTCATTGAGTACATCTCAATACTCAAGTTGTAAATAAAACGGGATAATCTCGACGGTCAATTATGTACAAGCTTAAACGAACGCGCTTTAACGACAACCGCTCATTAGAGATCGGGATTTTCAATCTAATATAAGATAGAGAAACATTCGACGCACGTATGTGTACTAAAGTAAGTTTGTTGCGCAAACATTTTATATCTACGAGGTAAAATGACCGGCGTTACGATTCGCTTACACACGTATTCAAAAAATCTTTCCATGTAAATGTGGGGATATTCTACCTTTGGCTTATTATTCTTTTCGTAGTTTTTTTTTTTTTTTTTTTTTATTTTAAACTCGGAAAATTTATACGTTACGTATATACATATATATATATATATATATATATCGTGAAATAATAATCGTTAACTCGATCGATGGGAAAAATTCTTATCGGTTTTAACGTTTTATATCCCGAAAGGAGAGGCTTATGTAGAAATAAAGACGTTTATTAAATAGGATCTAATAATATGTTACTTAAGCAATTTAATCAATCGAAAAGCTTTTTTTCTTTTTTCTTTTTTAAATTTTCATTTTTTATATTAAACGAGATGAAAGATTTTGTAAAAGTAGACGCGCAAAACCGTCAATGTTAATAACGTTTGAGTTAAATCGTTATATCCATTAAAATTTTCGTCGACTCGGCGAAATAAACGGATAGTTAAAGAGCAATAGTTGAAAAAAAAAAAAAAAAAAGAACAGAACGAAGGTAAAGCGTATTTAATTGTACATCGCGAGTAAATTAAATTCGAGTTAATTTACAAAGAGCGAACGTTAGAGGGATACAGTTTATACAGCTTAGGGGCTTTTAATTATTCCCCGGTTATTTGTTAATTGGATACATCGAAAAATTGCGCAATAAAAAATGAAAAAAAAGTAGGTTGGAAGAGGAAGAATTTAAAATTGAGAGATTTAACTCTGCTTGTGTATGTATGTATATATATATATATAAATATACGCGCTAGAAGATTAAACGAAGTTTATTATTACGCTTCGAGATGGAAACGTTGAGATCGATAATAGAAAACAAAAAGTAAACGCGATTTCCGATCGTTTCGCGCTCGTTGTGTGTGAGATGTTTTAGCCGAGATAAGAATTACGTATTGCGCGCTGTCTATGAATTTTTTTAAATAAAATGTTCGGTGTAACCGATAATTAAATTTAATAAATAATCATTAATCACCCGTGCGACTAATAAAACTCGTAATTTATTATTATTATTATTATTATTATTATTATAATTATTATCATTATCATCATCATTTAATTCCTTTCATATATAAATATATAGACATTACGCTCGGAATATTCACTTTTGCAATAATCATTTGCATCTCATAGAGCATACACAACCAGCAATATTTGACTCGTACACATACCATATGTATATACGGCATTATAAAGCGCCGGTTTAATTGACGGTTTGATTTCTTTGCGTAACGAAAAATTAAAACGGGACGACGTATGGAGAGGAAAAAAATTAAAGAAAAATAAAAAAGGAAAAAATTTTCTATAGAATCTAGATGATGCCCGGTTGGGGTGACAGTCGGCCGTTGCGGACGTTTTCCGCGTGCTTAAATCATCGTTACAAGGTTGTAATTACGAAAATGAAAAAGCGAAAAAAATAATAAAGAAAAAAATACAAAAAAAAGAAAA
The DNA here is from genome assembly GCA_949987625.1 of Chalcis sispes. Lineage (NCBI taxonomy): Eukaryota > Metazoa > Arthropoda > Insecta > Hymenoptera > Chalcididae > Chalcis > Chalcis sispes. The sequence continues at coordinate 66,672,962 of OX465096.1, forward strand.
AAATACAAAAAAAAGAAAATGGAATAAACAAAAAACATACATCGGTATAATGCGTTAAAAGTGTAATAACAGAGTCAAAGCTTATACACGTCGTGTACAGTGTGTGTGTGTGTGTGTGTGTGTGCGTGTGTGCGAGTCGGAGCTCTGTAAATGATAAACCAGTTTTTCAATCGTAAATTGATTAAATTGTTTACTACGTATTTATGCGTGTTTATTAAAGTTATAAAATTTATCGTTTTAATAGGCGCTTCTCGGCACAAAATCGACGTTACTTTTATTATTCATTTCGTGCATTTTCTTTTGCTGATTTTTTCTTTATGCATGTTTGGCTACTCGCGCGAGAAAATGTCGAAGTTATATTTAATAAAGAATGATGTTAAATTGTATGCATAATTATTCAATTTAAAAAGCAGTTTTTAATATTGTTTCAATAAGAAATTAATGCTGTTTCAAATTCGATAATCAAGTTTATCTCTTGATTGAAAAAAATTTTACTTTTAAAAATAATTTTTAATATTATACATAAAGATAGTGAATTATAGATAAAAATTTTATTTAAAATATAGATTTTAACACATTTTAAACGTTAAAATATTTTAAAAAAACATAAGGGATATACTAAACGTTATCAAAGAGAAGATTTTCTAATAATTATTATTATTTCGATTAGTTTCGCGTAAAAATCTCATAAATAATATCGCATTGAAAAAATATTTCTCCTCTTTCTCGTCGTTCTCGTTTACGAGTGGAACTTTAAAAGCTCGCACGCTGAAACGTATTTTATACACACGTGCGCGCGCGCACGCGCACACACACACACACACACGCACAAATATCGATTGACAATGCAAGACGAAATCGCCGTAGACTTTTATAAACGCGCATATATATATATATATATATATATATATATATATATATATATATATATATCGAAGGTAAACACGGACACATCCTTTTCGCTCCCTGGGACGATGCATCGTTCTTTGGCGTTTGTGTGTCAAATATAGTATCAAACGGCGATTGTGTGTCGCCGCAACAATTAATCCTCGAGTCTCGTCGCGATTTATACATATAAGCGCGCGCGCGCGCGTGTGTGTGTGTGTATACACTTTGACATAGAAAGCGAGAGTTAGGAAAGATACAGAGATGTCCTTTTAGCGATGCGCGCGACGATATATATATATATGTTCCTGTCATCTCTTATGCTTCATTCTTCCTTTCACCGTTTCCATGCGCGAATATCGAATGATTTTAACGTAACGTAGCCGATTAACAGGATTATTTTAATTGGCCCAGTTAATTTACCCCGACTCGCGTATACTCGTCTCTCGGCGATGTGCAACGGCTGAAGATCGTCGACATATTTCAATGGCTAATATTCATTTTTTTGGAATTTTTCGAATTACTTTGTTTATTGCGTTCGAATCGTTAAATGTGCTAATATTTTTTTATATCGTTTTTGCGCTTTTATTAATTTTTTTTTTTTTTACGTGGCTTTTTCTAAATTTACTTTTTCTTCATTTCTTCTATTAATATTTTTTTTTTTTTTTTAATAGCGTTACGAAAATTTATATTTAGTTATCAAAATAATAAATTTTATGTCTATATAAAAACAATAATAACTCTTAAAAAATCGCTGGGACTTTTCGTTCGTTATAAAAAAAATACAATATTGATTTTAATCCAAACGAATTTTTGAAAATCGATACCCATATATATATATATATATATATATATATTTTTTTTTTTCTGCAAATGCAAGACACTTTTATAATTGAACGTTTTTTTCGTCAACAAAAACAATACGTAAAACATTTTTTTCTTCCTTTACATTTTCGTTACAACGAAAGCAAAATTTAAACGCCTCGAATTACAAAATAAGAACGCAAGCTCGAAAGATCGCAGCCCCTACTTAAACGTAATTTACAAAGTTGCATAAAACTCAATTCACACCGCGCGGCAGTTTTAAAACGTATCGCGCCGCGTTAAAATATTTCACGAAATTGACGATTAGAATTTAAATGATGGCTCGGGTAATATACCGGGGCAATTTAAAATCAGAGAAAATATACGATGTCTATTTACATTGCGCGATGTTAAATGCTCTGAACGTTTAAGCGAGCTCCATCTCGTCGCGGCGATGCAATTCGATTATTTTCATCGGCGCGTCATTATTGTAAATGGAACGGACGTAAATTCGCACAGATTCGGCTTGAAATTAAAAACAAAAAAAAATAAAAAAAACGAAAGAAAAAGAAGAAGATTAAAATTAAAAACGAGCGTACGTAAAATATATGCATAAACGAGGATGAGTAATATTCCGCGTTTCCCAATACTTACAAAAAGACATTACGCATCTTCGCAAACTCCACTCGAGATACCCATTTCCATTAATATATGAGTGTATATAACATTTTTCCGCAATTCTTGGTTTATATACACCTTTTAATAGCCAACGTATAATATATACATATAAACACGCGCAAGTTTGCGATCAACGAAACAATCATCTCCGCGCGTTTTTCAGCCCTTTATAATGACTTTGGGGCAAATTTGCGGTAACGCGTAAACTGTATGCGCACTCGGTTATACAAATACTCTCGCGAGGAAAGATAAGAAGACAAAATAAGGGAAAATAAGAGAAGAAAAAAAAAAAAAAAAGGAAAAAAGAAAAAAAAAAGAAAAAAAGAAAAAAAATTAGCCTACTTTGCGTCGGTATTTCGTAAGTTATGGCTTGATCGAATAATTTCGCGTGCTCTTCGCTCCTCACGAATTTGCTATCCGACGACGGGGAGGTAAAGTAGGAGAGAAGAATGACGACGATGAGAAAAACGAGACACGAGGGGGTCTCGTCTTCGAAGAGCGGAATACACGACGAGCCGCCGAAAGACAAGTGGGAAACTTTCACTCTTGCCTCTCTCGCAAAAGGCAATATCGTGAGATAGAGAAAGAGAGAGAGAGAGAGAGAGAGAGAGAGAGAGAGAGAGAGAGAGAAAGAAGAGCTGGGATCGGCGTCATCGCTTTATAACTTCTCTCCGATGATCATCAACTCGTCGTTGTTACCTAACACACGGCTTCCAAAGATATACACTCTATATACTATAGTACTTGTATTCGTGTACCGGAGAAAAGAAGAAGCGGCTCTCGGGAGAAAACCTGCCGTTGTCGTGTGCATTATCTCTTTTTCTCGGGTTTCCTGTGTATGAGAAATTTTGCGCGCGAATGACGCCGAGTCCAACAACGGGTATACATATATGTATCTGTACGTATACACTTATATATATAGTATATACGCATCGAAAGGGAAAAGAGAAGGGCGTCGTTTTCGACGATGGTGAAATTTTGCGTATATAGTAATTATACATACGACGAATGAATTTCCGAAGGTTTTGAATACCGTTGTTTGTTCGTCCTATATTTTTTTCTTTTTAATTAATATATATATATACACATAAGTTACGTTTAACACACGCTATAGACGTCATTTTTACGATAGCCTCAAGTGGGTTTGAGGTTTTTCGAAAGGCGTTAATGAACGTTGAGCTTTTGTCAAATATTACGTAAGATTGTACTTTTGCGTTGTTTAGTTGATGGATATAAAATGCGTTACCATCGGTATGTTACGTGCTTTGTCGTGTTTTACTAATAGCGTACATGGATCATTCAACATTTCCTTTTAACGATTAAAATTAATTTTTTAATAATCATTTTTTCGTTTTACTATCGATATAATAACATTTTAATTATTATTTCTTTCGTTGCTGTTGTATTTTTCTCTTGTAAGTAGAGTTATGTGCAAGTTTATACATATATATATATATATATATATATATATATATATATATATATATATATTGCATATAGTATACACTTTTAATTTTAAAAAATATTACACGAATAGTTAAAATAATTTTATTTATTTGCACAAAATAGAAAATAAAATTTTCATTAAACACATAAAAAATATGATATTTTACATACTCGTAAATATTTTATATTGGTTTAAAATACACGAAAAAGAAAAAAAAAATAGAAAACGGAACAATCATGTAAAAGAGTAAAACGAATATTTTGCCTAAAGATTAATTCAACTTTTAAAGATCAATTGAAAAGAAAAACTTACGAAACCTCATCGATAAGAATAAAAAATAAAAAAAAAAAAAAAAAAAGAGAGAGAGAGAGAGAGAGAGAAAGATAAAGTTGATGCTATTAAGCATAATTGAAGTGTTGTAGTGCGTCAAAGACGTTTCACCGTCATTTTATTTTCGAGTAAATTTTTAAGATTCGATATATATATATATATATATATATATATATATATATATATATATATATATATAATGTTCGCATGCATGGAGAACAACAACGTGAAAGGATTTGCACGAATTCACCTTGTAAACAGGTTTACTTATTTTATTATTTTTTTGACATACCAATCGAGAGTTAAGGAATCCGGAACGTATAATATCGTTATCCTGTAAAAGTATTTTTTAACTTTTTCCAAAAATAACTCCTCGACTTTTCGCAATGTCACGCTTCAATTATTTATCAATTTTCGTTCAGCTTATATTTTGATCGTTTTTAATGCTTTTTTTCTTTTTTTTTTTGTTTATTATTCTTCGTATAAATACATAGATAGCACAGATTTACTTTTATATTTTATAGTCCTTGAAATATCTTTTTGCGTTGACGCGCATTTTAATAATAAAGCTTTTAAACTTTTAACAATAATTAATCGCAAAAGTTATTCTTTATTATTTTAGTTTTGCTAACGCATTAATTTAAGTGCAAAATAAGTGCACGAATAGTTTGTTAAAAAAAAATTTTTTGTTTTTTTTTTTTTTTTTTTTGAATGAAAGAAAAAAGCAACTTATGTCGAGACGAATTCATTAACATCGATGAAAATGAATTATCCTGCGAGAAAAATTAAATAAAGAACGATTGCAGATCATTCGAGATATGTACTTTTATAACAATACATGATTTATTAAAATAATATTTAAAGAAATTATTTTTTTATTCAAAAACAAAAATTTTATATTTTAAACGCGTATATATTTAATTAATCTAAAAAATGTCTAAAACAATGTATACAGAGAAATTATGATAATGTTTGTATGAATTTTTCGAAACATGCCTGTGTAACAATGTTATTTACTAAAATATTAACGCAATCTTACGGATTATAAGTTTAATTATAAATATTAAAATTAAACAAGTTTAATATTCGTGTAAAAGAAACCATTAGATTTAAATACTAAAATGTTTCAATTTCGCTTATCTTAATTTCTTTACACATTTTCATTAGCAATAAAATTTTAACGAAAATTAAATGAATTTTATAAATGGACGGATTAAAAGAAAATTAAAACGTCGATTTATAAATTTTAGGAAGAAAAAGAAAATCAAAATTTTAGAGTATCCTTTCGTTGCTTATGTACTACGATTCAAAATAATATACAAGATGACTTTGTTTGAAAATAAAGAAATGAAAAAATGAGGCATACTCTTCGTATACATATTTATGTACGATAAAAGGATAAATGAAAGCGCTTATCGACAATTAAATAGACCATTGAAACCCATATAGTTTACATGTACGTACTTACACACGGGCATGCGAGTATGTACATACGATACACACACACACACACACACACACACACACACACACACACACACACACACACACACACACACACACACACACACACACACACACACACACACACACACACACACACACACACACACACACACACACACACACACACACACACACACACACACACACACAAACACACACACACAGGCGCAGTTCTTTTCGAGATAAGCAAGAAAGGTTTTTTCTCTCTCATCTATATATATATATATATATATATATATATATATATATATATATATATATATATATATATATACGTGTATACCGTCTCATCTCTTAGCATTTTTAAGTATACCTACACACGTACACACTTGGAGCAGACCCGTAGGTGTGTATGTGGATAAATTCGTCTCGAGGCAAAATAAGATAGGATGCGGCTGAACTTCTCGTCTCGCTGACGTGAGCCTCGAGTGCGCCGTGTGTGTGTGTGTGTGTGTTAAAGCGAGAGAAAGTGACTCGCCTCTCGCGTGTCGCGGGTATCAATTCCACCTTGTGATCGCGGTGTATATATATACATATATACTTTGCGTTCTTGAAAGGGAGACAGAGAAAGAGAGAGAGAGAGAGAGAGGGGAAAGTACGTTATTATGTTAAAGGGAATTCACGAACTCTCTGTATTCGGTATATACAGATATATAATACACACGATGAATTTTCCAATGGAGCTATAATGCGCTTAAAGGTCTCTCTCGCATTATGTATTCAAAACTTATAAATGTTCCCGAACTTATCGTCTGGTCCTCTTATTAGGTGAAAAATCATCCCTATATACGCACGTATACTATATATACACACAAGATGTTATAAATAGAAACGCGTTAATTAAGCGCGAGTGTAAAACCCTCGGATTCCAACCTATACCTGCCTCTACTTGATTTGAAATTATAAATTAATCTCAATGGCTTCTGAATTCTTATTGTCTGAATAAGAGGTTGGCCCTTTCTCTCTTGCTCTCTCCCGCCTTCTGTATATGTATTACAGAACTGGGTGATGCTATCGCGCTTAAATACGAAGCGCCCGGTTGTGAATATCGTGTTTACATATATAAATATGTGTGCACATCTCCCCCCCCCCCCAGCCCTCCCATCCCTCTTCTTTTCGCCCTACCGAGAGAGCAGTAAATTATCGCTGTAATACAAACGTGTAATTAGCTGATTAAAATACGGCTATCTCTATCTCTTTATCTACCTGTATCTGCATTTCTCCAAGGCGGGATTATATTATTTTTCATCTCTCTCTCTCTCTCTCTCCCTCTTTGTCTGGTGAATTTTATCTCTCCCTTTAGCACATTTTTGAACGAACGCGACTGATATATATATATATATATATATATATATATATATGTATACAAATACTTACTTCCCGACTCATGGTTTATATTCTCACGTTACGTCGAGATCGAGATCATTCGCGACTCCATTTCCAAAGCCACGCGTTCACCGACTATACATACACACACACACACACATATATATATATATATATATAAACATGTGTACATAAAAAAAAAAAATAAATAATAAATAAAGAAAGAAAGAAGCGAACGCACGCGATTTACGGGTTTTGCGTCTTCTCCGTGTGTACGTTAGGTTCCCGTTAATGAGCGCGCAATTAACCATTGTTTTACGCACTCGCGTGAAAATGAATTCCTTTCTCCCTTTACTCGAGACTTACCTTTTTTTTTTTTTTTTCTCTCTTTCTACATCTGTCGTCATTTCGCCGTGATTCCCTACTTTTCTCTATGCTAACGGTTGCGAGCCTCGTCGTAGTCCCGTTAAGGTATATGTACACACGTGTAATTGTCGGTATTATAAATTGCGTCGAGCTTGTAGCTTTAAAGTATATTATTACATAATTTTGACTCTCAGCTCTCGAGCTCTCATTAAACTTTGTTGAATTATTATTAAGATTTATATTTTGTTAGCGTTTTGCTGAATTATTACTGAGATTGTGAGTTTTAACGTAAAACGAGCGCGTAAAGTAAATGGCTAGATTTATTTTATCGACGCTATTTACGTATAAAAAGTGTAAAATATTTATATTAATTTATTTAATTAAATAGTTTGGTTAATTAAATATTTTAATGGATTATCCAAGTATTTATTTAATTTTAATTAAAGAAAAACAAAAATTTTATTTGTAATTGTACGAAAGTAATATATTTTTCTAACATTGATTTACATATACATTTATTTACAGTTTTTGTATAAATTGTGAATAAAATGGACAATAATTTAAATTCGTCAAAACTGTCGATATAATTAAAAATTACCTTCCGAATTCCTTAAGTACAATAGAATAATATACTAATTGTAAGGCAAAAATTGTATTGATTTCATCACAAGATCTTTTTTTTTAATAATAAAAAATATTTATTAATTTTATACATATATGTATGTATATATATATATATATATTTATACTTATGTATAAAAATACATTTACATTGCGAACTTTCGAATATCATCGCTGTTCATTCGCGCATTTATAAACTAAATAAATAAAAAAAAATAAAATAAAAAAAAAAATAATAATAATAATAATCAATAATAATAATTGTACAGAAAATTTTTTTTTGTTAAAAATTAAACAAAATTCAAATCATGCGCAACGATCGATAGAGCACAACGAAGATTTACATTCTTGTTGACAATTTGATTTGTCTCTACATTACTCGATGAACATGTAACGGATGCTAAAAAAAAGTATTTCTCCAAAGATAAACTTGAAGAAGAGTCGACCTCCTTTTGATTTGCGAATCATGTGAATTCGATCAAAGTTCGTTCATAAGTAACTAAAATTTGCACTGCAAAAACAAAATAAATAAAAATTAATTTCAAGACTTATTTATTCGGATAAGATGGTTAACCAATTAATTTGAATATTTATAAATAAAAATATAAATATTTTAATTAATTTATAAGAAAAAAAAAAAAAAAAAAAAATGTTTCTCAATCGCAATGCAAAAAAAATAAAGTACCTCTAGTATCACTGCGGTCCGCCCATCATATTCATCGGCGGTATCCCTTGCGTCCTATAAGGTCCTTGAGGAGGACCTTGGGCTCCGGGCATCATTTGCATACCGGCGTTCGGCATCTGTTGTCCAGCCGTCACTTGTCCCCCGGCCATAGTGGGCGCCATTTGTTGCGGCACGACCGTCTCCGAGGGTAATGACAGGTTTACCAGAAGATTCCTCACCGCCGGAAATATCGAGCACTCCTGAGAATTGGCCCCGAACTCGGCGAACCTCTTCAGCTGAACCGAGACCGCGGTCATCATCGCCGAGGCAGGCGCGGAATCCCTTTCGTTCGCCAATTGCGTCAAGTTTGTCCTTACGTCGTAGACCAGAGGTAAAATTAAAGACGGCGGCTCCTCCTCCTCGCGGCATTGTATACCGAGTCGCGTGATGTGGAGGAAAAAGAGGATCTTCATCTTGTGCTGGATTACGGCGGGCATACCGCAGGGGACGATCGGCATCGCCGAGGGAGGCACCCGTAAGCACCACTGCACGCTCCACTTCATCTGTTGCTGCTGGAGTAACGCAGGTATGAGTTCCAATTTCATTATCTGTACGAAGTCCTTTAACACGTTGAACGGTAGATTCAGCATGTTTACGAAGCCGAGCAAGGTGTTCGGTTTGTAAGGTGGAGCGACGGCTCGAGTGTCGAAGAACTTCTCGAGTATCTGAAGATCGTCGAGAATCCATTGTTTGTTGTGCTCTTGAATGGGCTGTATCTTAATGTGCAAAGACTGCATGTTCTGAGGATTGAGCGACACTCGGCATTGCAGGGTGTCGACTTTGAAGTGGATGACGCCTGGCTCGGTACTGTTGATGATGGTGAGATTCTCGTTAGTTTGTATGAAACGCTGGAGCTGCCTTCTCATGTAGACGCAACCGAGGAACCTCTCCAGTGGCGACATGTCCGGCCCCGGTAAACCCGACGGATGCTTGGAGTAAGAACAGAGCAACTCCAAGGTATCGTAGGTCAGAAGAGTTGGAATGGCGCCGGCCCAGGATCTCTGCGGCAGCACCCGCGATACGTGATTTCCCATTCGGTGCTCGGACATTTGTTGCTGTGGACTGTGAAGAGGCACGTGGCCAGGACTCTGGCCCGGTCTCACGGGCGAAGGTCTCGATATGCTGGGCGAGCCCGCCCAATTCGAGGCTGCCGGTGAAGCCATGCTCTGGGATGATGGGAACGGACTACCGTCCAATCCGTGGCCCGTTTGCATGAAGGAACTGGCTGGTGAGTGGCCTACCTGAACGTTGCTGCACGGTCCTGGAGACGAGGTTGGCATCAAGCCGGCCGGACTAGGCGCATGCATCAACGGACTGGCAACTAAACCTGAACCTGGAGACGGATGAGGTAAGATATTTGGAGTGTTAGGAGTCAAGGAAGGAGGCGAGGCCAAATTTAGAGACATGCCTGGACTGTTGCCGTAGTTCTGATGCTGACTCGTCTGAGAGATGTTCGCCGTATGCGGACTCGCTGGAGTATTCGGATTGCTGCCGGATGGTGGAGTTAACGGCGCATGGAATCTTAAACTTTCGCGCTGCTGAGCTGGTGATTGGGGGCCGCTTCGATGATGAGCTAAAAAGCCAATGTTACCGGCTCCGTTACCTTCGCTGTCTATGGTCACGGGTGATGGAGGATTATCGTCTTCCGATTGCGATCTACGACGGTATATGGCGTTTTTATCGACATATTGAGACAGAAAGGTGCTCAAACTTTGAATCGGCGTGAAGCCTTCGACGACGTTGCTGTGATCGAAACGGCTGTATGCTCCGTCGCGTAGGCTTACGAAACCATCGCCGCGAAAGCAAAGTTCGAGACAGTACATGTTTTGATAGGCTATCCTCACTAAAGTTATACACTGTGGCATTATAATGAAAGTTTGTACCGGTATTTGAATTCGCTTTTCGTACAAACCCAGTTGTGGTATTGTGGGCAACTTGCTTATCGAAGTTAAAGGTTGAAGAGTTTCGTTTAATATGTGAATTATCTGCATTAAATTTTTATCTCGATTAAGGTGAGCTTCTAGTTGTTCTTTGAGTAAAGAATGGGCGTTTTCAACAGTGCTGGTTTGACTTTTGCCAAAATATAATTTAAAACTTTTTTCATTTGCGTCCCATTGAACTGTTACGGTTGCTCTTCTGTGTGGTCCGTAGGACATAATTAATTTACTATAATTGTAAGATTTAATATTTGCGATGTTGCGCAAGTTGGATTTTTCCATTTTGTAATATTCTGAAAGATCGTGAACCAAGGAATAGAGATTCACAACTTGTGCCCAGTCGTTGAGCAATGCATCTACCATCTGTGGAATCGTATCGATAGTTCCCATTTCGTATTGGAAATAAATAGGCCTGCGCAATCCTTGCTCTTTAGGATGACTGCTTAATAAAGGTGTACTGTAAAATACGAATTCTGCTAACCAAGTTTTACCTGTACCTTTGCCTTGCACTCTAATTGCTACACTGAGCAATCTTTTGAGAAGAGCATTCCATGCACTGCTTGTAGCTACATTAATCGATGGTGCAGGAAGTTGAACAAGTTTCAATACCAGTGCAGTAGCATTTGCTTCAATTTGTAATCCTTGATGAGCGATTTCACGTTTTGTCAATTCTTGGGCAAGCATTACAAATGGTATTTGTTCATCGCAAAGTGCAACCACGTGTGCTAATTCTGGAATAAAATAAGCTGGAGATTTTGGTCTTTTACTTTGCGAAGAACTGCTTGCATCAGGCCTTATGTTAAGTCCTGTACATCTACGTTTTTTACTACTTTTATCTGTTGATTCTGTTGTACCAGTATTTTCTGGTTCATTATTTTCACAGTCAATGCTTGTAAATGAACCATGTGTAACAACAAATGTGTCAAATTCTATTAGACTATCCAATTTCAAATATATATTATGACTTTTAGTTTCAATATTGTCATCGTTTGTCTCATGTTCGGTTGAACTTGGTTTAACAGCACATAAGTAAAAAGAGCATTGAATTTCACAAGGCGAAGATTCATTTTCCTTGAAAGAAACGATTAAAATAACAGTTGGATGCCTGTGGAATCTAACAAACATTCTATGTTTACTAATTGAAGTAATTGGATGATCTGGTTGATATAAAAGAGGTAATTTTTCATGTGGTGTTGCGGGTAAATGCTGTAAGGTTTTTTCACATCGTTTTTGTGTTATCCAAAATCTTAATTCTGATATTAATGCTGGGAGTTTTGAATGATCTTCATTCAATGCAGCAGTTAAATCTGGAACAAGTGGAGTATCATATTGTGGTATGTGACATTGTAACATACCTGTATGAGTATCAACAGCAATTAAAAGTAATTCAGCTCTTAAACATGGTTGTAAAACCGGGACTGACAATATAGCCGGAGAGCCAGCTAAAGTACATTCAACGCCTTTAAACATACTTTGTAATTCTTGCTTTAAATCAGTTAATCGATTTCTTGTTCTTATGTAAATAGTGTGTACTAATAAATATTCCATTGATAGTTGATTTGATCTTATTGCAAGATCCGAAATTTCACATTCTTTATTAGCCAAAGATGGTGTATGAACTATAGCTAATGGCTTTGCTGGGTCATGTTGATCTACCAAAATGCTTAATTTATAACCTAATTCAGATCCAGAATCTTTATTTGTTAATTCTTTCCAATAAGAAATAGTCAAGCATTCACCAGATAAATACTTATCTATTCGAATATGATCATCTAGTCTGTCTCTAATCAAACGTAATGTTTGAGAATATAAAACTTCAAGCTGCAGCGATTGACAGAAATAATGTAATATATGATAAACTTCAGAAAGAGGATCAGTGCTCTCTGAAAGACGTGCTTGTACCACTTGGTGAACGTATTGAGTTTGTAAAGGATGAACTAACGATTTTCCATCACCTGTTTCTCTGTCAGAAACTAAAATTTCAAGATCTAATAGTCTCCATGGTAAGTTAGGACCATCTCCCATTACTGTTAATGAAACAGAAAATTCTTGTTCTACACAAAATGTTACTCGTCCAGCATCGATTTCCAAATTTTTCATTTGAGGTAAAAGATGTCCTGTTACAAGTCTATGTTGAATAACTTGATTTAATCTTTGAAGAGTACTTCTTTTTTCTGCTAACGTTATTGGATCTGGAGGAACGATTTTTTCTCTGATACAAGCTGGAAGGCGATTATAAGTTCCAGTTGTTAATACTTCAACAGCAGCTGGTAAATGAAAATTTGGTAATCTAGCATGTACTAAAGTTTCACGAGCCATTCTTGCTAAAATATCTGCTGTGTCAACAAATAACAATGATTGTTTATCAAGAAAAGCCATAATATGAGCAGATTTTTCAACTTTTGTGGCACTATTAGCCCATTTCACCAGCGCCAATAATCTTATAAATAATTGACGTGTTCTTGCCGAGAAATTATATATTTCAATTTTTCGCTCCATATCAGTTTTCCGAGGTAATAATTCAGCAAGTACTGTAAGTTCATGATATGTTCTTTGGATAATAAAGTCTATAAGTAATCCAAGAGAAATAGAACCACCACGATTTCCCTCCTGTGGCATATTTGTCACAGGAGTTTGATGTCCTTCCAAAGGTACAGGAGCCATAATTTGAGATTAAATTACTGTACAACTTCTGTCTCCTACTTTATAAGTACCTAAAAAGAAATACTCTTTAATTTTCTTTGCTATTTATTAAATTTATGTTAAAATATAATAAATTAAAATCATGCACATGATAAAACATGTATCTAATAATCACATTCTTATTCTTAGATTACTTGAATATGTATTTTTAATATTCACAAATATTTTTATTAAAAATTTTATTTTATATTTTTTTTTTTTTTTTTTTTATATATATAATTAATAATTGAATACGAATCTTTAGTTATTTTAATCTAATAATTGTAATTTCATTTTAATTTCTAGTTCGAATTGTACCATTAAAAATATAAAAAAAAGTATAATATTTTATTATTTAAATTAATTAACTTTCATTAATTTTATAAATTAAAATTTAATAAATTAAATATTGAAAAAATTAACTTGCATGAATTTTATAAAATATTTTATATGAGAAAAAATACAATTTCAATAGTCTGATAAATATCATGTAAGAAATTCACTTATCCAAATCTTAATTATTACAAATATAATACATGTATATAATATAAATGTATAATAATGAAAATAAATGAAATTTCATGATTTAGCTACCTAATTCTTTAAATGTAAAATACTGAATTCTATAAATATATTTTGAAATGCATACTTCACAATAATTGATTAAAGTTTTTTTGCACTTTTGTATTAATATTTAATGGTGTAAAATATCGTAAAATATTTTTGCCATGATAAATAAAAAAATTCTCACCTTTAATAATAAATATAAATTGCATAGAACGATTGCCACGCTGAGGAAGGTTCTTGTAACATTTTTTATAAAAATTACTATATATTACGTAAACTTCGATTGATATTTTATCAATTTACATTAAAGTATACATTATATTTAATAAATACTGCAAAGTAACAATCTAATTATTAAGTTAACAAATAAACATGACTACTATACGTACACTAACGTACAGCCATCAACATTAGAATTTAGAAGCGACTATGCCAATGCTAAATTGCCAACTACTAAGAAGAGGTTAGTAAGACGAACTAACTCAATAGGTGTAACGCGCATGTGCACATTGCAGAGTAGTGGTTCACACCAGTGCAGCCAGATCGCGCGGAAAAAGTTCCCCCTCTCAAGCGCCACGCCGGCCTCGCACACATCGTAAATGATGTATGTTGGTGTGTCGGGAGGCCGAAAGGAGCCGAAGGAACCCGAAGTCGGTAGCTCAACGAAGGGGAATGATACCCCTACCACGCGTCACAGAGAGGTAACATAACAACAGTTTCATTCTGTACGTGTGATTCGGAGCGAAGCCGAAGCAAGCGCAGGCTGCGCGCCAAAAGTTTACCCTCTCCCTAGGCCGCTTACCCACGCAACACCATCTTAATTAAGACAGTGTGTTGGTGAGCGAGCAGCGCTCGTGTGGCTCGGAAAGAGCCGAGCATGGCCGACACGGAGTCAATTGCTCTCCTCGCGCGGTGAGTTCCCCTACCATGTGGACGCCAGCTATTCCAATAAGCTCCGGAGGGGGGCACAATTTATATATTACTTTTTTACTTGAATTCTAAATATTTTATGGTAGCCGTGCGCGCTAAGGCGTACGGACATTTTTTTATAAATATGCGATCTCTAGTTCAATTCTCGGCGAAATCAAATTTTTTTTATTACATTTTTATTTAATTTAAGGAAAAGCCAATAATAATTACAATGTAAATTATTATCTGGCTGCACTGGTTCACACTGATGCTGCTGTTTGCGCAGAAGATTTAAAATAGTAAAATATTTATATATGATGCATGATGTTGAGTCACAGTTGTTTAAGTATTTATTTTTAAAATATTTTTTGTTATTATTTGAAATTTTTGTTTATTATTTATAAATAATAAATTCATTTAATACATTTCGAAAATGTCAACGTGAAATTTTATATAGAAATAAAATTGTATAATTTTTGCATTTTGTTTTTAACGATAAATATATTTATTTAAATTCAGTAAAATTTTAGGTTTAAATTAAATTTATTTTCGTAATAATGTTTTTATTAAGTATTAACGTATCTAAGCATATTTTGAAATGTGCATTATTACATATTACTATCAACGAATATAGACGCTCATAGAAGAAGCGTCACATGTTAATATTATGTTCCAAAAAATGGGTAACCGAAGAGATAGTTGGGGAACCCGACGCATAGGTAGTGCCACTTTTGAATATACATATATATATATATATATATATAGATATACAAATAAGCATATCGCGGGTAACTCTTGGGTAACCTAAGGAAAAATGCAATTTTTCAATTATTTTATAAGAAAATTAAATTTAATGTATCATAAAATAATATTCCATTGATAAATATAATACTTTTTAATATTTACAACTTCTTATTTACAAAAAAAAGTATTATTAATGTACGATAAAAATCAGCTGTTTGATTTGAATTGAATGAAGCACACGTTAACTTAGTTCCCCGATATATATAGATATACAAATCTATTGCGGGTAACCCCTGGGCAACGGAAAAAAAATGCAATTTTTAATTTATTTTAGAAGAAAATTTAATATAAAGTATCAAAAATAAAGTTACATTAATAACTATCATATTTTTTAATATTTATAATATTTTATTGACGAAGACAAGTATTATTAATTTATAATAAAGATCAGCTGTTTGGTTTAAAAGATTTATAAATATATCGTGGGTAACTCCTGGGTAACCGAAAGAAAAATGCAATTTTTAAATCATTTTCGAAAAAAATGTATAATGTATCGTAAAATAATGTTGCATTAATAAATATCATATTTTTCTATATGAAACATTGTTTATTTAAAAAAAAATTCTTTATTAACACGTTGACTGCCAGACGGATTTTCCATGGTTTGCCCGAGGCGCCAACATTAACTTTTCATTGTTCTTTTTTGACCGCGCCACCGGTCACCGGTGGCCCCCACGGCGCTGTAGCGAAGTCGATTGTTGAAGTCGATCATTGCATTATTATCCATGCAATGTTTTCGAATGACTGGTAACGCATTCGAACACCGACTATTCCCCCTTTATAGCATGCAATACCGATACTAAGGATTTAAAAGTCCTTAAGCCTGCAATTAGACGTTTGCGGGGAAATCCCAAGGGAAGCGTCTGTATTCGTTGGTACTATAATATGATGTACAATCGTATATATAATTCATAAGAAAATTCATTTAAGAATTTAACTAAACTTGAGTAAATAAATTCATATAAATTCATTAACTATTTTATAAAATGATAATATAATTACATAATATGAAGTAAAAAAAATTATTAAACTCAAGTCAGCGCATAATCGTTTAACATAAATTTAAATAACAAGGTTAAAAAAAACAAAGGTTATTAATTAAAATAAATATTTATATTTATATGGGCATGTAATAAATGGTAATAAATATGAAATTGTGAATTTTAAGCCTAAGGTTCGTAAACTTTGTCTAATATATATATATATATATATATATATTTTTTTTTTTTTTTTTTTTTTTTTTTTAAGTACAAGGAAACTTTTGTGAATGCATCGGGTTTACCGATTCCACAACTGTGTAATCCACTGTTGATGCCGATCAGTTGATCATTGTATACTAAAGAACTACCCGCGTCGATTTGTGAAATTAAAGAGTATGTAATTATTTTCAAAGTAGTTAATAAAGTAATTTAATTATTTAATAATAAAAAAAAAAAAAAAGAAGAAAGAAAATATTTACCGACCAAGTGCCGGTGTAATAATTAGGCGAAGTGTAAAGATGATAAGGTTTGACTTTCCAGTTTGGATAGTATTTCTGGCACTCTTGAATATTGATGGATTTAAAATGAACTTTGTGCAAAATTTTTTTCATAGAACCGCTGAAAACCATGTCGGTGTTTACGGAAATCTCGATGATGCCTGGGAGATCTATTGGTTTCAATCAGAATGAACTTCGAGCTTCCCTATTCGTCTGAAAAATGAAAGCAAAATTTTTACATTTTAAAATAATAAAATGTTTTCTGTAGTCATATAATATAATAAACAAAATATGAATATTGGTTATTATTTCATCACGTTATTTGTATTAATAAATACATAAATAGTAAATTAATAAATAGTAATTTTGATAAAACTCAAAACTTATTTAATATTCAGTTACTTTACACAAGTTTATCTAAAGTAAAAAGCAATATAAAATATAATACAATAGGTAGAAGAATTTTCAATAAACGAAAAATCGCTAGATATCGTTGCTGTACTTAGTCAGGATGAAGCGATACTCGGAATACTTATTGCAATATATTCCATTGTGCGTCAAGTTAACGATACCGACGAGTACTCTCATGACCTTCAACAATTGACGGTCGCTATTTACTCGAACGACACAGCTCGCGGCTGTGACAACATGTTTATAAGCAACAAATACAACAACTCCGCACATATGTTTATCGTTGAATTGCACCGATGCTTGATAAGCTGTCCGCGGCGGCTAAGTCGACAAATTATTAGATGGTCATTTATTTCTGTGCTTTTGTTTTTTCAATACTTTTATGTTTACAAAAAAAAAAGAACTTTAGAAATATTTAAAAATCTTTTATAACAATATTTTTTGTTAAATTATTCAATAAAAATTATATACATTATTAAATTTTTTTTTTTTTTTTTTTTTATTCACTTACTATTAAGAGCGAAGCAAAATAAAAGCGCACCGACTAGACGAATCATTTTTCTCGTACTTTATCGCGCTTTATTACCGATGAAAAGTGCTTTTTAAAACATTGATCTGACTTATATGCATAAATTATTTTATTATAAACTCGTTTATATTACTTATTATCTATAAGAATACTTTTAAATAAAAATAAAAAATACGCGAAGGAAAGAGCATGTCAAAGTTGTGGAAAAATTTTAATTGGACTATATTTTTTTCAACAATGTCCGAAAGATAACTAAAAAAAAAAAAAAAAAAAAAAACGGTAAAACGGTGACGATGTAATTAGTTAATTATAATACAACTGATAATAGCACGTATATTGCCACATGTAATCATATATAACGAAAATATAGCAAAGTGGCTTCTTTGCCGCACTGACGTATTCTCGCTTGCTTTACCCTAATAAAAATTTAATCTCAAACCAAAATCTTTTATATATGCAAATACACTTTTTAACTTAATGCTGCAATTTGAAAATTTTCATCCAAATAATATCAATTTTTTAGTAATAAATCATTTTAAATGTTGTTATTTTTTGCCTACAAATATTGAATGACGGTTAAATTTTTATCGGCGTTATTTTTAATTATGCAAACAGTTTATTTATGTACACATCTGTTAAGATTTGATTTAACATATTTAGAAATTCTAAGTTTACATTTTTAATGTTAAAAAATATATATATATATATATATATATATATATATATATATTTTTTTTTTTTTTTTTTTTTTTTTTCGATTGGCATTGATTTAACGTAAATATTTTTTAAACATTTTTATTATCAACATTTTATTTACTTAAAAAGTGTATTTTCAATTAAAAAAAAAAATAATTTATTA
Source organism: Chalcis sispes (assembly GCA_949987625.1). Lineage (NCBI taxonomy): Eukaryota > Metazoa > Arthropoda > Insecta > Hymenoptera > Chalcididae > Chalcis > Chalcis sispes. The sequence continues at coordinate 66,691,824 of OX465096.1, forward strand.
TTATTCAATTGATTATACATTCTTTTTTCTTTGATTACAATAAATAATTTTCAATATTTATTTTTAAAACTATTTTACATTTTTAAGTCGAATAAAAGTATTTTATAGGAAATTGTACGAAAATTTAAAAATCCCAACAGTTGATAAATTTCAATATACCAAAAATTTTTTTGTTACGTTTAATTATATATATGCATCAGTTAGTTTTAATGTTAATTATATGTTAAATTTCAATAATGAGTATGTGCATAAAAGAATAACAATTTTATAAATTATTTTATGATAATATTAACATAATTTTTTTTTTCTTTTTTGTATACTTTTATTGCATAATCAGGTATATATCAGTACGGAAATTAACATTATAAATCTGATAAAGTATTTGCTTAACCCAAAAAATTATTCACACTGTTAAGTCATGCAAACAAAATTTTATCAATTAATTATAATTAGTAATAGTTGCATAATCATTTTCATGAAAGTAGTTTATTTTGTGTGTGTGTGTGTGTGTATATATCCAGAAAAAAAAAATTTATGTTCATATTATCATAAAATGATTTATAAAATTATTATGCTTTTACACATATACTCATTATCAAAATTTTAACATATAATTAACATTAAAATTAACCGATGCATATTAATAATTTGAAATTTATGTCGAGATTAATTTTACGTAATATATAGCGTAACGAAAATTTATAATGCATCTTCGTTTACATGTTCAATTTCATATAATTCTTAAATTTTCACATCTCAAAATAAAATTAAAAATTCGTTAAGTTTAATTTTTATTAATAATATATATCGTTTGATTATTTCTAACGGTGTAATTTTTTTTTTTTTTTTTTTTTTTTTTTGGTCATTTTTGTATGTAAAATTTTATTTGTATTTTGAAATTTTGGCATTTATTTAGTATGAATAAATTTTGTTGAGAAAAAGATAAAGAATTATACATTAAATTGATATATTTTTAAGTTTTCTGATTATTATGTTAAAAATTAACCACTTAAAAATTAATAAAATAAACGTAACTTAACCGTTCCAAATATTGCATATTATTAAAATATAATTTGACTTACAAAACTATACGTAAATTTATTATAAATTTATAAGGTTATATATTCATTGATTAATCGTCAAGAGAATCGAAGTAGATAATTTTAATTGTAATAAAAATTAGTTTAACGTTATAGGTTTACTTGAAACTAAAAATCGCGCATAAACGATCATGTAAAAAATGATATTAATTTAGTATATGATCGGTAAACTTTATTATATGCATTTCACTTACGTGAATGAATAAGCAAAGAAAAAAAAATTTTAATTTATCGAAATCTCCTGAAAAAAATTTTCCATTAAAGTAAACGACGATTAGCTTTCGTGCGCGTAAGCACATATTTTTTTTATTTTTATTTTTTTATACGGTTTTTTTCGTTAAATTAAAATATATTGTTGCAGTTGAGTTATATCGGTATTTAATGCAATGGTACGTCTAGAATTAAAAAGACTTTTTGCATCATCGATGCGTGTTTTAACTATATTTAAAATTTTTTTTATCATATTTGCAAGTATAATGGCCCTAACTGCAATTTCATTAACTAAAAAATCACCATTAAAACTATGTTTTCGAATTCGGGATTCGTCGTTGCCAGAAAAATGGGCGACACATATTTTTTTTTTAAAAAATAGTTCTTAATGTGCTGAAAAATGTGATATTTGAAAAAACAAAGTATCGGTAAATAATCATGATTTCTTTAAAATTTTTAATTATTTTTACTGTTTACAATGAATTTTATTCGATTCATTTCTATAAAAAGATGATAAAATGCTAATAATATTCATGTATTATATAACAAAAGCAGTTGATTTTAATTTTATTAAGCGGATGCATTAGAGTATTATTATTTAAACAAAAACACATTTTCTTGCCAAATGTCAGATCAGGTTGTTAATCAAATATTCAAATAACTATTATATAAAATTTCATATTCTAATCGACAGAAGTGTGTACTTTTTAAATTCAAAATATAATTAAAAAATTGCAGTGAAAGCTTTTAAAATACAAGCTTTGTAATATCACAAGTAACGTGTCTGAGGGTTCATAATAATTTATTTTTATTGTTTAATTACAAAAGATAAATATATGCGTGCTTTTTTACGTAAAAGAATCTGGTTTTAAGAGTTGTAAAATAGAAAGACATTTAGATTAGATAACTTGTGAATCAAAAAACATGTTAATATAAATAAGTATAAAAAATTTTGACATTTTAAATGTAATTAAAAAATATTCATGTACAGTCTGCTCCCAGAATAATCTGTTCCCCAGGATGAGGTACCCCTCACTATTGACTGCGCGGATTTATTTTGATATGTTTTGACGGGAGGAATTTCGTTTCGCGCTCTCTGAGTAATTCGCCCGCGTGCTTTTGAACATGTACGAAAGCACAATGTGACATTTTTTAATAATTTTGATTATTAATATTAATTAATAATTAATATTATGATATAGGAAGATCAATTATTTATTTTATAAACTATATTTTTTTTCATGATTTTGACGTTAAATTAAATATATTTATATTTAAATGATTAAAAATTCGATTTTCTATTCGATAAAAAATAAAGGTTATAATAATTTATATATAAAGATATTTAGCAAAGTTATTTTGAATTAAATAATATTTTTTTTTTTTTAAATATAAAAAATAAATGAATTTTTTTAAACAAATAAAACTAAATGAAAGATTTACATTTTCTACACCATGTAATTATTAAAATATAACGCCACCTACGTAGCACGTTCCATCGTCGAAACGTTTCTAAAACGTATATTTTAGAGCTTTAAAACCGGTTTTAAATTAGTCGAAAAAACGTTTCGAAAACGTTTCAAGAAACTATGATAAACAATTGAAGTAACCTCCCAGTAACGAAGTTTTTGAAACGTTTCAAAGTTTCAGAACGTAAGATTCAGAAACATTTTTCCGACGGACAGAGAGCTGTGTGAGCAATATTGTAACTTAATTCTATTACAATAATTTTTTAATAAATATTTTTTATGTTAAAAATGCAACACTTACCGATCAATGCTTAAATTATTTCTACAATATATTTTATACATATATTTTACACTTTTTCAGGATTTAAGTTGATGCGAATATATTTTTATGATATATGTATCATCCTTATTATTTATATTTTTAATTAAATTTATCATATAGTTATCAAGAATGTGATGTATGTTTAAAAATTATAGATATAACTTTTTCGCAAAATTTATTAATAGGGGTCAACTTTTGTCATTGAAACAATAAAAATTACCATTCATAAGACAAGTAACTATAATATATTACGTTACCAACATAGATTTTTATTGTGTGTGACATATTTATATTTACTTAAGTGTTCATTTTTTAATGAGTTTTAAATAGTTTGTCGCCAGAAACTTATTCAATTTAGCCATTTAAGTGTGATTTTATTATAACAGCTGCAAATTGCGAGCTATTTCAAATATTTTTGCGCATGTACACATATATATATATATAAATAAAAGTCAGATCAATATTTTAAAAAGCACTTTTCGTCGGTAATAAAGCGCGATAAAGTACGAGAAAAATGATTCGTCTAGTCGGTGCGCTTTTATTTTGCTTCGCTCTTAATAGTAAGTGAATAAAAAAAAAAAAAAAAATTTAATAATATCGTATTTAATTTTTATTGAATAATTTAACAAAAAATATTTGTATAAAAGATTTTTAAATAACACGTTTTTTTTTTTTGTTTCCAAGGAGAAAATAGAAAATATACTTAAAATATTTATCGAAATTTGCATCATTGTCACTATATGCTTCGTTTTTCTGGTTTTTGTGCACATGAAAAAGAAAATAAAAAAAAAAAAAAAAAAAAAAAAAAAAAGAAAGAAAAAAATTAATCAACTTGTAATAATTTTCCATACAGCTGCCGTAGACAGCACCGAAGTAAAATTAAGAGCAGGATTAAATCTTGCCGACGAGGGTGAATTCCCTTACCAAGTATCTATACAACTCAACGGCGAACATTTGTGCGGAGGTGTACTTATTACTTATAAACATGTTGTCACAGCCGCAGCTTGTTTATCTAACGTAGTATTGGACCCTAATTTATTGAGCCAAATGAGAATTCACGTTGGTAGCGTTCACTTAAAAAGCAAAGGATATCTCTACGAATTATCGCGAGTATCGATTCATTCGGAATTTCAGTTCAGTGAGAAATGGGTTTCTACCCAAAACGATATTGGCATTGCACACGTAAGTGACAATTTTTTCAATTAATTATTTATTTTGTGTTTTTTAACATTTATTAAAATACCGAATTGCAAAAGTATTTACAAGTTTTAACACTCGATTAAAGACGCTTGTTTATTGTTAAGCAATAACTTACTATTTATTTAACCAATAATACAAGGTGGTTAATCAATATTGCGAAAAATTGTATGAGTTGATTCCTTGGATGAAAGTAAGAAATAAAGTTTCTATGAACATGATTGGATCAACCTAAAATTTATTCGTTTTCGAAAAAAAATATTTACTTTATTCGCCTGTCAAACCTATACCCCGTCTCAAAGCTTGAAAAATAAAAAATCCATGTTTTTTTTTGTTTATTACGCACTTTAATTACTAATTATTTCTTTCAATTAAAATTTCAATTGATTTTGTCAAGTATATAAAGTTTTTATAAAAAATATTGTATTATTAATTTGCTATTATCGTGTGCATTTTCTTAATAAGTATAGGAATTTATTAACCGCGAACTAAACTAGCGAATTAAAAAAATAATGTTTTTAATAGATTCAGAGTCTACAAAAACTCTTATATGACAACTTCGATGTAATTTCATAAATAATTGGCTCATGCCAGTTTTGGCACAAAAGCTGAAAATAAGCCGTGTCAGTTGATCGCTTAATCGATAAATAAGCCAACTTAAAAGAAAATTTAAGATAATGACATATTGTAAAATGAATAAATCAAATTTTCATTGTTCAGATACGTGGACAGCCAACGAGTTTATACGGGGTTAAACCGATCAATTTACCAGGCTTCACCGAAATTCCTTTAAATACATACATGGTCTTTACTGGATGGGGCGATTCACAACCTTCTTCCAAACAATCGGTAGATGTTTTGCACAAAAGTTATTTCAAGGCAATTAGTAACGAAAAGTGTCAGAAATATTATTCATGGAAAGTTCAGCCATATCAATTTTGCACAGCACCCGATCAGTATGCCAATATTTGCAAGGTAATTATATTTTTTTATTCAAGTACAAGTAAATGCAAAAAAAAGCATATAAAAATAAGTATAAAGCAGATTTTCAAAATTATTATTATTTTTATTTTTAAATGAAATGAAATTCTTCGACTGTATAAAGGCAGAATATTGAAATAATTTTATGCTACTTTAAAAATAATAACAAATTTTTTATTCGACAGACCGATTGGGGCGGACCTTTAGTATACAATGGGCAACTGGTCGGTATCAGCAGCGGATTACGTAGTTGTGGAAACGGTAACCCCGAAGTCTTCACGAAAGTTTCGTTCTACTTAAAATACCTTTTAGATGAAGTGAACTTTCCTTCGCTTTAAAAGTTACGATTTAATTGACCAATCAAATTAAAAACGTTACTTAGTTGACCAATCGTAGGATGGCTTTATCCTCGTTACCGTCAAAACCACTCTTATATAAGAGATCTCCAAACTTGAAACAATAAGTTTCAAGTCAGTCTTAAATAAATGAACTGCAATGTTCACGAGACGTCGGAATTAAAAAAATCATAATCATGCGAGTTAAAATCGAAGAAGAACATGATATGACATATTAAAATTGTTCATTGACATTATTATTTTATAATTCAATATTTTCTTTGATTTTATAATTTGTTAAACAGCGTAATAGAATTAGATAGATAATAGCTTAGTCTTATGCGATGATTTATTGTAATTGATCTAAACAATTAAAAATTAAATTTCTAAAAAATTTCTGTTTTTAACATTTATTTTTATCCTAAACTGACATATATTTGTTTTCTTTTTCACCTAAACCATTTTTCAAGCGCTATTATTAACTTTGTAACAATCGAAATAAATATCAAATTTACATTTTTCATCTATAGACTTACTGTGATAAGACTAGTTATTTCATTTACTTCGGTAAAAGATCAAATTTTCGCTTATAAAATTGCTCTTCTTTTTTATAAAGAAGGCTACTTTTGACTATTTCTCTGAATTTTAAAGCATCAGTGAGACGATATTGTCTGGCGCGATAACTTCAAGATCCTCTTTTAATTTCCTTTGATTAACACTACAGCATTCGCAGTAAAAATACGAGATAGTAATATCGTCTCAGATAGAACACAAACCATACTACATCAAGTACATTATACAATAATAATACTTAAATAACTAAATTATTATGCTAATTATGTTGTCCATCGACAAAAACAACACATAATAGTATTATACATTAGAATAAATGAATTTTGATGATAATAATGTAAATTTTGTATAGCTAGAGTGCGAGGGCAGCAATTTTTCATGGTATAAATTATAGAAATAATGATAACTTTTATATAAAAATGTGTATTAAAATTAAAAAAAAAAAAAAAAAAAAAAAAAAAAAAAAAAAAAAATAAAATCGTTTTATATAGATTTAAAACGATATGAATCAAAATTATTTTTTTGATTCTTTATTAGAAAATATAATACGAGTAGATATACTGGTTATGTGATTGATTTTTGTAGTTTTCTGTTTTCAAGAATACTCGCTCATTTCCTTTCTATCTGGAATGACGATGAGTCCAAGCAAAGTAAAGATGATTATTTTCTTACTAGTAATCTAAACCTCGGCTCTTCTCGCTCTAATATTTTTAAAGCCACTTGGTTACTCGAGCCAATTTCTCAAGATCTTGCCCTTTTAGCCTTTCCTTTTTATCTCCTCTCCATTTTCTCCGATTGTGAGTACTTTAGTCTTACAAAAATTGTGCTGCAGTTATTTAGGCGGAAGTAGATACTTTCAAGATGTCTAGCACTACAGAAAATAGCTTCGACTCCTCTGTTAGTTCAATATATAAAAAAGAATTCTCCTTTTTGATTCAAAGCTTTTGCCTCGGTCTTCTCACCTTGAAATGTATATTTTTCAGAGTGCCTTTTTAACGAGAATTTTGATTTTATCGCGGGACATATTCTAAAGTTTCTCGATTTTTTTTCAAACAGATTCTGTAGTTTGTTGCTATTTTCTTTTCATTCTCCTCTTTCATTGGAGTCTGTATACGTTGTCTAAATTCTGATTTCTAATGAACTTGTAATTCATTTAATTATGATCCTTGGAATGCCATGTTCTTCGACAAACTTCTAAATGGCTTGGTTAAAGATGCGATATTCCTTTCATATCTAGAAAGGCATCGTTACATATTCTTTAAAACTAAAATTACCGGATCAAATGATTCATCTTTAAAAAGTTACGTAGTTTACGATGTATGGCAAATAATATGACATTCGGGGAGTAAAAAAATAACGATTCAAATTTATTTATGTTAACGTTTAGAAAAAAAAAAAAAAAATAAGAAAAAAAAAAAAAAATATACAATAATGAAATAATTTAAATTAAACGTGTTAAATCACCAGTTGCTTTTTAATGTAGTCTGAAACGGAAATAAACGCTGTCTTCTTCGATTTGTTTGTTTGCTATACAGCTCATTGTGTAGACGAAAGCTCTTCATTAGTCGCTCTTTAAAAAATTGAAACTAAACCTGAGTTAACTAAACTGTGTTACTGGTTGGTGGTTAAACGATGATTTCGAGTCTCTGTTGTGGCGTATCAGAAATAATGCCGACCAGTCCTGGCGTCTTATAGGGTTTGAAAATTTTCACAGCTTTTCTTACCTTCGGTATTGTAAAAATTTACGATTCTTTATTATTTTCACGCGCTACTCGAAGTAGATAAAGGTCGATGAATTATCCTCTACCTGTACAAGGTCTGAGTAATTGACGTTCGCTAACCGCTCCAGAGTTTCTATAGCAGATTTTGTGAAGTTCATTTCCACTGTTTTAAACGAAACTGGAGATTTCACTTTAAAGGATAGTTCATTTTATCTAATATGTATTTTAAGTAAATTAGAATTTTTCAGACATTGGATTTATCGTTCCGTACGAAATCCATTGTTGACATCGACCAGCTGATCATAGTGCACTGGAAGATCACCAGAATAGCTCTGTAAAATAAAAAAGATATTATAAAATATTATCTTAATGTTTTGAGATATACCAAAAAAATATAATTAGGATAATATATTTATTGTCGTATTTAATGTTGATCGATTTGAAAAAGAACTTTACCCAAAATTTCTACCAATAGCCTGAAAGAATAAGGGAGTCCGCTATCACGTGTAATAAGCTACCTGTGGCTATAAAAATACGTTTATAAGTGCATCTCATGCATAATACACTGCCGGTTACGAATTTTTAATTTTCCTAGCTCAAAATCGAGTTACTTTAAAAGTTTATATCTTTGGCATGAACGATCGAACCATTAAAGTTTCTACGGAGATAAATCTTTCCGAACACGTAGATTTACTATTAAAATTTTAATTTATAAAATTTTTATATAACAAATATTTTAAGACTTTTTGACGCTGTAAAACCGTTGATAGTTTAAATGACAGTTGTTGAATTGAGACAAAGAAAACACGTGTTTTGAAGCTTAGCGTTTTATCTTTCAAACGCCGTCTCAAATTTATTAAAAAATGTATAATTAACTTTTAATTTAAGCGAGATGGAAAAATTTTCATAAAAAAAATGTTCACTTACATTCCAATAATAATAATAATATTCAATAGAAAAATATAAATTGGACAACAAATTTTTTTCGATTTTTTTTTTTTTTTTTTTTATCTACTAAAGCGAAACTAGTCTATAACGAAGCTCAGTTTATTAAGCCCTGTTATTGTAATAAATCATGTTTTAATCTAAAACTATTAAGGTGAATCGATTTCGGACTAGAGAGGTTGAAAGTACGCGATTAGCAGTGTATGTTGACTGTTAAATTGCATGGACACTCAATAAAGAATTTCACCGGCAGTAATACGGTTTACTTTTCCCTTTACTTCGTCGAATGTCATTGCCAATAAAAAGTATTAAAAAAAAAAAAAAAAAAAAAAAAAAAAAAATAATAATAATAATTAGACTTATTAATTCAGAATATAATACGCAAAAATATTATCAATATCCTGTAATTTACAGCTGTTATAATATTTACAATTATATAACTGCATCAAATCAGTTTTTGATTGACATGTGCAAATTACATCAAATTAATCACTTATGTAAACATATGATGCAATAAAAGTGTATGCAGATAACATAATGAAGGAAGACAAATTATATTGTATAATTAATTTTATGAAATATCGTTACTTGCATTATGAAAATTGATTATTTCAATGTCAAGAAAATCACGATCCATTTTGTTAATTTTATATGAAATAAAAGAGAGTTTTTTTTTTTAATGCAAATTTTATATAAGAAAAGATTTATTATTCAAGAGGACCTCAGGAAATAATAATTTATAGTTTACATTAATTTTAATTTATTAAATAACTGTATATATATAAATTTAATGAATAAATAAGCTGTTTTTATTTCCGTTCAAAATATGCATATATTTGTACATACATGCTTATTAAAAGTCGTTAATTATCTTTTTTATTAAGATGTTGAGGTATGATACCTACTTACTATTCAGAGTAGATAATCATTTTCGGTAGTGCAGTTAAGCGAGTCGATTTTCTCTCATCGTCAATTAGGCCATAAAAAGTTTAGGTAAAACGAAGAAGGATCGTTTTTCTTTAATCGCAAGGGATGTTTGAAAAGTTCATGGCCTGCTAGCTAGAAAAATGATAAGATAAACTTTTTTTTGAAATTTATTTTTCAATATAGTCTCGTTTAGGTCAACGCACTTTTATCAACTGTCTGATAAAGCTTGTATATCGGGTCCATAGAATTCTTCGTCTAAGCCTTAAAAATGTTTATTTATAATAATTTTGACCTCTTCGTTGAAAGAAAATATTTATCCCTCCAATATGATTCTTTAGCTTTGAAAAGAGATTAAACTGTAATGGTGCCAAATCGGATGAATAAGGAGCATGGGCCAATAATTCAAAGTCGCACGGATAAATTTTTACAAAGATTCAACTGAACACGCGCATTATCTTAACGAAACCACCGTTTTTATTTCTCAATATACGATGAAGTTTCACTTTGATTTCTTATCTTAAATTCTTTAGAAGATTGCGATAATATGCAGAATTTATTGTTTTTACCTTGTTTCAAGCAGTCCATTACGAATCGTACTCTTCGAATTTCAAAAAATTCAAATCATTGCTTGTCCGGATGACAAAATGACTTTTAAACTATCTTCATAGGTGACTCTTTTGATAATTTGATTTATCATTTGATTCGGAAGTAGTGCGATGAATTCAAGTTTTATCCATAATCGCAATCCTTTTCATAAACTCTTATGAATCCGACTCAAACAGTATTTAAGCAGTCGCGAGAATTTTTAAGATTTTCCGATTTAAGGGTTTTACCAATTGAAAGAAAAAAAAAAAAAAAAATTTGGGAAGTGGTAGAGCAATTCTGGTGCCAGATTTGAATTCGATAAATCAAAATATATGAAATATATGTATAATATATAAAGATTATGTATTGCATTTTGTTTTTCTTTCGATCGATTTTGACCCCAGATTTAGATTCGGCATGTTAAAATGTCTAAGAATAAATTATCTCTGATACAGACGACTTTTTTTGCGTATCGTTATAATCATTTAAATTGATGATTTATTTGAAAAAATAAACTGTTTGCATTTATCCATTGATAATGTGGAATCTTTTTAATTTAAGCATATAATAAAGCTAAAACTATATAATAAAAATTATCTGATTTATATTGATCGACGTGTATAAAACATTTTTCCTTAATAATTCAGTCCACAAACTGATAAACAATTGTTAAAATAACCGAGTACACCTTTCACATAGTCATGCACAAATGCAAAGATACGTTTTACTGTCCTTTGTTCTATGTTTAATAAATTAATATGCGTCAGCTCAATTAAAATAAATCTTGAAAAAATTTTTGGCTCTTAATAATTTAGAAGTTCTATTTACACTTGCGTCAAAAACATGTGTAATTATTGCATTTCGTGATAAATGCGTATCTTTACTTTAATAAAATGATTTTTACGACGACAACGACGACGAATTATGCAATACCGGTGAATATTTTAAAGTTTTCCAAATTCATTCATAATATGATATAATCCGTACGAAAAATTAAGATTTAATTTAATTTAAAACTTATCTGTTTAATTAAGTATAAACAAAATACATATTTTATTGAACGATACGATTAAAACAAAAAAAAAAAAAAAAAAAAAAACATCGGTGACCTAAATAAAGCCAAAATTTTTGCAGATATATATATATGAGCACTCGGAATAAGTCTTATAATGGCTTTCTTCTCTCTATCTAAATCTACTTTTTAACGTACTACTTGTAATTATTTAAAATATAAAAATGAATGCTGTTTTTATGTGTTTGTTCGGATTTTTTGCTGCTGGTGAGTACTTTCGTATTTTATTGAACATGATATCTTTGGCAAATATTAGAAAATAGATTTAAATAAAAAGATACTCTATTAATGTTATTATTTAATTTTTTAATTGCATGATTTAGTCGAGTTTGATGAAAAAAAAAAAATATATATATATATTGTTTTTTTTTTTTTTTTTATGAAATAAGTTATTGATTGATACATACTAATCATTATAATAAAATATGTATTAAAAATATCAACGTCATCGTTTTATTGATAAAAATAGGCGCAAATGCTGGAACAGCCGAAAAGTTAGTCGGAGCTCTTGAGGCAGAAATTGGCGAATTTCCCTATCAAGTATCTTTAAGAATACAAGGAAGTCACTTCTGCGGTGGTGCTCTTATTACAAAAAAACACGTATTGACAGCAGCTCACTGCATTTATCCAATTGCAATACATCCGTATTTTCGTAAAGCGATGACAGTCGTTGCTGGTACAAATAGTATAAAAAGCGGCGGTAAATCGTACGCAGTAGCGGCTCTTTCTTATTACGAAAAATACGTGAACAGAGTGGAGAATCCTGACTTTATGAATGACATTGGTATAGTTACTGTAAGCAAACGATGTTTCGAATTTAAAACAAAGTGCGCGCATTTTGCAAATATTATCAAACGTTCAATTTTAGCTCGCCGAAGAAGTTGAAGCGTCAAAGTTAATAAGAATAATTCGATTGCCAACTAAGGACGTTGAGGGAACAGAACAGGCTGTGACTACCGGATGGGGTTCAACAAAGACTCCCGAATCGCCATTATCCGTGTCGTTGAAAAAATTAAAAGTTAACGTCGTTGATAACGCGATATGTCAATTATATTACCTTGGCGAAGTATCGATCGATGAATCTCAAATTTGCACGTACGGTAAACCTGCCGCTGGCACTTGCTTGGTAAGAAGATTTTTTAATAACTATTTTTTTATTTTTCCTTAGTTGATTTTTTTTTTTTTTTTTTTTTTTTTTTTTTTTCTTTTTGTGTATACTGTGTGAATGACATTTTATATTTTTATTAATTTTTATAGGGTGACTCCGGTGGTCCTCTGGTTCACGACGACGAAATAGTCGGTGTTGTATCTGGCGGAACTGCATGCGCTAAAGGATATCCCGATATTTTCACCAGGGTTGCCTATTACCTTAATTATATTCATGGTATAATTGGAGGTAGTAAGGAGCAGTGATGACAAATTTTTTGTTATTGTTCAAACCGAATTATTGTTATTTTTGTACTTTATATTTAAAATAATTTCATCTATTTATTTAATAAAAAAAAAAAAATGTTTTTATAATTATGTTTGAAATAAATTTCTTTATTTTAAATATAAAACACCTTAAATAATGAACGTATAGAATATAAAAAAAAAAGAAAAGCAGATTCAATGATTTAAAGAATACTTAAGAATTTCTTAAAGAACTTCTTTCTGGTAGGAAAGCGTATTTGTTTTAGCCCCAAAAAGTATTCAAGGATCTTAATGTTTATTTTCATAAAAATAAAAGAGGTCATTTGTTAAACTTGACTTTTTCGGATAATTTCGATATTTTAAACAGAGTTAAACATTAGTTACCTAATAGGGTATTATCAATGATTGCATTTTGCTATCCTGACTATACATCAGCCTAGAAATTTGAAAAGAGATATATTTGACGTTTAGTTAATCTTTAGAAAAAACATTTGGTTTGATCCATAAGTCAAACCTCGTTCAAAAGTGAAATTTCCTGAACATGTAGATATTTAGTCTTTATAAAATTCTTTTATTCTGAGCAAGTTGAAAATATTATTAACTTTTTAAAGTCTTACCTATTACAAAATAACATCGATAGACTAGTCCGATAGTTTTAAAATTTTAAGTCGATACTTTTAGATACATACACTTTCGAAAAATGTAAAAAAAAAATTGATTTTTTGAAAATTTTAAACCAGAATAATCCTTTAATTGACACCACCCATAAGTTAAGCCCTTTCATTTAAAACAAAAATTATCATAATTGGTTTGCAAAAAAAAGTTATCCCGTATTTTTCCATCCTTAGAGATGGTATTTTTTCTTCAAATTTAAACGGAACCACTTTGAAGTTTTATTTATTTCAAAGCAAAAAATTTTCAAGATCGGTTCGTAAACAAAGAAGTTAGAAGCGAATTAAACTAAAAATAATAATATTTATAGACGTATTGTCAACCTTCTTTTTTTGAAGTAGATTAAAAATATTTTAATAAAATTTAAAAGACAACTATTTTTTATAAGATAAAGTAGATTTTTATTAAACTTTTAATATTTAAAAATTCATTTTTTATAAATTTTAAATTATTTTTATTTTTATATTACTTTTACTTTAAAAAGTAATAACGATAGAAAAAAATTTTGTTTATTTATTTATTTATTTATTTGTTTTTTTAACCGCTCCTTGGCCTTTTAACTGTTGCTTTAATTAAGCCATTACAATTTTGTTTGAAAAATTAATTTAATTAGCGCTTAAAAACTGTGCGCTACATGTGATGGCATGGCATGCACATTTCGCGCTTGGTAGGTTAGATTGCATCGCTTCATTTGGTGGATGTTGGAAATATATTTCTTCTGCAAAATCGTGAAGTTCCATATCACTAGAGTTTCCGGACTTGTATATTTCTAACCTATAATTTACATTGTTTACAATTGTGTACCAAACATACACGTGGTTTCTACTATACTCGATTTTTAAGAATAATAGTATTATATTATTTATAATTATAAAATATGGAAAATGTAAAAATAAAAATGGAAGTAGAGGATGAGTCTAAAGAAAATTTTGATCTTTCAAATGTAAAAGAAGTTAGTTATGAAGATAAACTGAAAATAGTTAATGAAATAGCAAAACCTATGGCACCAAAAAAGTTAGCAAAAAAAATTTATAAGTGTATTAAAAAAGGTATAATACTAATTGTAAATTTTCTTTCAATTTCATAATGTAAACTAAAATTTACATTTTTTGTTTTTAATATATATTTAAACAGCATCTAAACATAAAGGTTATCTTCGAAATGGATTAAAAGATGTGCAAAAACATATTCGCAAAGGAGAAACAGGGTAAATATAATTAAGAAAACATTAACTCTTATACGAAAAAATGATGTTATTTAAAAGTTTATTAAAGTATAAAATAAAACAAAAATATAATGAATAAGAAAATATAAAAAATTATAAATAATATATTTTTTATATCTAAATTTTACAAATTTATTGTATAAAGAACTTGTATTCTCATATATAAGCATATTATAAAATATTTTTTGTATTACAGGATAGTAGTTTTTGCTGGAGATGTCCATCCAATAGAAATAATGTGTCATTTACCTGTAGTTTGTGAAAATAAAAGCATTCCGTATTGTTACACACCATCAAGGCAAGATATTGGAACTGCCCTCAGTGTTAAAAGAGGAAGTTTAATGGTTCTTATAAAAGAACACTCTGATTATCAAGACTTATATGATGAAATTAAAAATGCTATGGAGACAATGTCTACTCCGTTATAATTTTATAATGTAAATATATTATTTTGTTTAAGTTTAAATTTCTTAGATGTATTGATTTTACATATTTTTATTAAAATTGATAAAATCAAAAGTATTTTATTAAGCAAAGTTTTTCTACTTCTATGATAGTTTTATATCGTAAAGATGTATATATATATATTACAATATTTTATATGTATACAAATTACTAAAAAAAAGTTAAATAGGTTAATATTTCATTTAAATAAAACAAATTAATAAATATAGATTTGATTTTAATTGAAATGTAATAAGAAAATTGAAATTTGATAATATAAATAAATGAGAAATAGGAGTCTATATTATTTACTTAGATAGCATTTATTTTTTCTAACGCAAATTAAGTAAGTATAAAAGATATATTAATTAAACGGATTTTGAAAATTATTATTCTGTATTTATTATTGAACTTTCTATTTTCATTTATAAAGAAACAAAAATTAACTGATTTATGAAATAAATTTATTATTTTAATAATTTCTAAAATAATACAAATAATATTTTTTTCTACATATATTATAAATTGCAAAAATTTATTTGTTCTTACAAATGATCTTTTTATAACTTAATATTCTAATATTTGTAAAAACATTTACTTAATACATACGTATAAATTTTGAGAAGCAGAATTTAAATTATTATTCATTCAGTAATAATAATGAATAACATTTTAAAAATTTCATTGCGATGTAATTTTTTTATCTAAATAATTAATATATTTTATGAATTCATGGGATTCGTGGAATCCATATATATTATTGCTCAAAGTTAAAGTTGCCAGCTGATGATTTAATATGTCGTATAAAAAAATTTAATATAATTTCAAATTAATTATTATAGAAAAGTTTTTATAAAATTTTAATTTGTTTACCATTAGGGATTTAATCCTTTTAGGGACACCCTATATATGCATGGAAGGTTATTCACACCTACAAACACATGAAATGATAAATAAAAGCATCCAAGAACACTTGAAAATTTAAATAAAAATATAATATTTTTAAGTATAAGTACATACAAAGTAATTATTTTTAAATTAAAAATTTAAAAAAGTAATTTTAATTAAATTTAAATTACTTTTTCTAAATTTAATTAATATAGTAGTGTTTAATTACGTTTTATATCTCTTACAACTGTTAATATTTTTAAGAATTCTTTATTTTTTAGAATATTTTTGCATACTTACAGTAACTTCTCTTTTAATGAGTCACATTTTGTAATTAATATAACTCCATCAATATAAAAAATATTCTTCAAATTTTTTAAGGTGAAATAACAAAGCTGATCTATTTTCATATCCTAATGCCAATTCTTCTGATGTGTTAGATGACATTGATATACTTTTTGAATACAATTTCTTAGCTGTTATGAATGTTTTTTAAAAATAATTCATTTCCCTTCTTCCTTGCTTCTCGATTTTTTTGCTATTTTTATATTTACTTTTTCAACAACATTCAAAAGAAACTTAACTTCCTGGTGTAAATTTATAAAAATTAATTTCTTCTCTGTGTCAATAATATTAAATTTTAATTCTAAAATAACTATAAAGATTAATTAAAAGAAAAATTAAATTAGAATTTTTAAATTTGTTTATTTTAAAATATATTAATAATCTTGTATAATCTTAACAATCTATTTATACAGTAAAATTTACTTTTTGACGAAAATAGATAATATTCAGTAAAAAATATATTAAAAAATAGTAACAATTTTCTGTACTTTACAACTTCAACGATGGAATACTCAAATGAAAATGTAATATCATAAGATTAAACCTTGTTTTAAATTAAGGATTTACCAATACCACTAGGAAATAAAAATAAAAAGAATTAATTAAATATACCTACCTGGTAATGAATTAAGTACTCAAGTGCAAAAGGCCAAATAAAATTCAAAAAACAAAAAAAAAAAAAAAATATGAAGCGTCTATATGTTTTCATTGTTAATGCTTTCTTTGTCTGAATAAAAAGTAGCGCAACATTTTAGTTCTTTTATTCCTTATGGAAATTTTAAACAAATTTCTTTTCTTTTCTTTCTTTAGTTTATGGTTGTGGATTTCATCGGAAATTACGATGTACCACGGTTTTTGCACATAAATTCTAAGCAATCTCAATTTTTTTATTCAGTCTCTATTTGGTTTTTGTATTAATTTTAGGAATTAATTTAGATTTAGAAGAAAGGGGTGATTTACTTTCATTAGATTCAATAATCATGAATGTATGAGGATTTGAGGCTGACATGATAAAAATTTGTCACTTCCTCGTTCAAAAATTGTCAAAAAATTCTTTGTCTGGTGAACTCGTGATGTCTTGACATTTTGAACCAACGTTTCGGGAATATTGTAACTCACTTCTTCAGGGCAAATCTGAAACTGATAATCATCAGTGAACTGCATGTTCACGAAACGTCGGCTCTAAAAAGATATAACATATACGTTAATTATTTTCGATTTAGCACGTTGAACGTTGATTCGTGTTAATTTTCTATAGCCTAAGGCAAAGCTAATGCCGTCGTTTTGAATTTTTTTAAATTTGTTTTTGAAAGAGGAGTTTAAAACATATGAAAGGTTGAGCTCTATCGTATTTTTAATGAATGAAATATATATTCTAAACAATGTATCTTATAATATTTTTATAATATTGAGAAGCTCATTAGTGCATTTAGTTACAATTCATTTGGCTTGTTCGTTTCAAGTTAAACTTTGGTCTAGGATTAGCTCAAAATATTTAACAGTCTTAAATGGAGATATTTGAGTGTATTGAAGTTAATAGTATGGCTTTCAATTGGAATTTTGCATTTTTTATTTTTATATCAAAGAATCATGTTAGATTCACATATACAAAAATAATTTAAAATTTTTCAATGGTTTAATATTGTTAAAAAATATTATTTTAAGATGATAAATTTTGAAATCAAGCATAGACTTCGTGAATGATTTTGATTGGTCGATTTGTTTGTGATGTCGCAATAGTCTTATGTATACATACCTAACAACTTATTTTCAGTGTTCTAGATCATGACTTCAACTTGAGTTTGTGCAGTAGAGGGTCTGTATTGATATTAAAAGCTCAACGCGAGCTACTATTTACTAGAATTTACTACCATACGCTGTAAATTGAAATGGCAAGGTTTAAAAAAGAAATTTAATTATTATTGCAATTTATGTAAAGTGGCTGAAAAGGAAATTAACTTATTAATTCATAATTTTCTATGCGGTACAAATAAAGATGCAGTTGGATTACGACTTTTAAGCTACATAAAGTTTTCAAGAATAAAACAAAATAAGAAAGTTTGGAGAAGTAAATAATTAAAGCATCAAATAAATGGCAACATTCGAATAAAATAGCATGAAATGAGGAAAGAAACTGGAAAATGATATTTTTTAAGAAATTATCGTAATAGAATTTATTCCCAAAGTTTGGTTTTATACAGATTACATTTCATCCGATATTTGAAGAATTATCAGATGAAATAGGATTAGATTTTATTATGGAAATTAAAAGTTAAACTTCAAGTCTACTATATTTTGTTTGAAAAAAATATTTATTCAATTTTTAAAAAATTATTTGATTATAAATAGTTTATTTTAATTAATATACAATTTTCACTATATGTATATACTATTAACAAATATAAATAATAAACTATTTATTTGAACATAATAATAAATGAGCTTAAAGTGTGATGAGTTATATTTTTAAAATGGAGAGTAATATCTGTGTCGACATTTTCATAATCATAATAATTTTTTTATTTTCTCGAATTACATTTATAATTATTATATTGTAAAAAGGTTTCTACAATAAAACTGATTAACCATGCATATGTTTGAAAGCGTATAACAGTTTTCAAATTTTTAAACTGCAATTACAAAGCAAATGCAGATGGCTCTGATCTATCAAAACCGTTGAAAGTTTATCGGCAACGCCGCACTACGTTTGTGAAAATAAATGAGAGCGAGAGAGATGTAATACAAGATGAACATTTGTGTAACGAATAAGTAAGCGAGACAGAGACAAACCATTTTACTATATATGTATAAACGACTAGTTTAGCACCGCCTTTGATGAGACGTTATCTTTCTCTTTCTTGCTCTGTTTTTGCAACGCCGCCATATTGACACGCATTATGAATAAACGTCCCGTTCCTATAATCGGAAGTTACAAATAGAATATTGAAGGTTTAAAATACAAAAACAAAGTTGATTGTTTAGTAGATAATTGCAAAAAATTGACTTTTCTTCATTTTTTTTTATAAAATTGAGAACAAAAGTGAACACGTGTTTACTTAGCAGCGCACGACCCACATGTTCTTTTTTACCCTTTTTACCCTAGAAAAAAGCAACATTTGTGTTTCCTATCGCGTTCGAAGAAGATAATACAGATATCAAATGAGCAATTATACCCATGTAATCTACCTTCATTACTCGTTCATGAAACGTATATTTATCTTTTTATCTGGAAAATATACTAACGCTTCAACATAATTTGTTTTTCGCCTAAAACGCAACTACCGGCGCTAGCTGCTGTTCTGTGTTGTGCGAAAACGTAATATAACACGCAGCATTATAATTCGGCGCGCGCCACCAACGCAAGAAAACGAAGGGGGAGCCACTATAGGAAAATTCTGTCTCTCGTTCGTACATCGCGCACTTTTGCGCGCAATTGTGTAAGTGTAAACGTGTTTGTATGCGTGTGTCGTGCACGTTCTTTCTCTCTTTCTCCATTTGTCGGAGAGCGAGGTAGTGTCGGTTGTGCCCGCGCGCGGGGAAAAAACGAGTACGAAGCGAACGGAGTGTGTGTGCGCGTGCACCGATCGAGGCGAAAAGATACGCGCGGGTAGACGTGGAAACGACGTGAAGACGAGGCTTTTTTCCTAGTGTGGAGAAGGAGACGCGGAATAGATTTAGGATTGAATAATAATCGAGCCACAGAAGAGTGTCAGCGGCGACCATGGATCCGGCGAAGCTCAAGGTCGTCGAGCTGAGGGCAGAACTGAGTAAGCGCGGCTTGGACAGCAAGGGTAACAAGCCTGTGCTAGTTGAGCGACTGCGTCAGGCGCTTGAGGAAGAGAAGAGCCATCCTAAGGCTCGTAAGTTGATCTCTTATATTTTAGAACATCGTAACCACTCCTTCTTCGGTTTAGCTTGGGAGACGAGATGATGCTTAAGCTTTTCCCTCGCTTTTCGCGCGAACGCCGTCGTTACCGCCGCGATGTTTTGCTTGCCTGCACGAGTGAGAAAGATGTGGATATGAATATATAGATATACGCGGCATGGAAAAACGGGAGGCGCCGTAAAGCAAACGCGCGCTTATAGAAAAAGACGGATGATGCTGATGTTACCGCTGCTGCTGCATGATGATCATGTCCTACTTAACCTATGAGGGTTAAGTTTTATCCTTTAATTTTAAGTTTTACTGTTAAACGTTTTATTTTATTCAAAATATTTAGATTTTCATAAAGATTTAACAGACTTCAAAAATTCATTTGAATATTCAGTATTGTATCAACAAAGTTAAACATTGCTAAGTACTGCAAGAATGAATTTTCATGTTTGTCGATGGTGATCGAATCATTTAGGCATAAAAAGTTTCTTTCTTTTCTCAAAGGAAAGAATAAGTAATGACAAGTTTTTATTATTCATTCGTCCACTAAAATTGAAAATATTTATAATAAATGGATGAAGTTGCTTTCAATTTGAATTCATGGTTTTCTGTAAATGAAAATCTTTAGATTTTACTCTACGTTTATTAATAATTAAGCTCTATATCGCGACACAAAATTTAATATTTATGGCTAATTTTTTAAATATTTTTATAATATACTTGCAATGTTTTAATTTATTTAATTTACTCCTAAACAATATTTATGATTTTTTAATACAACTAGTAACATAATCGAATATAAAAAATTAATGATAAAGCATAATTTCAATCAAATTTCATTTTCTGTGACAGATTCTGAAGCAAGTCAAAAAATAGAATTTAAATCAGAAAGCGAAGATGAAGGAAGTAGTTCTGAAGTTAAGCTACCACCTAGAACACCCAGTAGATCTTCCAGACATAGATCTCGAGAGCCTACAACTCCAGCAAAAACCCCTACTCGTAGAAGCAGTTCTAGATCTTCATTAAGCAGGCAATCGCCAGTCAAAACCATTCTTACTGAAAATCCTAATGAAACAGCATCTAACTTAGAACCGATAGCTGAAGAGGATAAAATTTTATCAAAGGAAGATGAAGATACAACACCGAAAAAAGAATCTGCTCCTACATCTCCAAAAAAAGAATCAACACCAAAGAAAGAACCTGTATCAACAACACCTAAAAAAGATATAATAAAAGATGTTTCATCTACACCTGAAGAAGAACTTAGTTCAGTAGATTCAACAGAAGAGTCTGTATCTGTTACACCTAAAAAAGAAAATGTACAGAACGAGGTAATTTATTATAAAATATAATTCTAATTGGCTAATTGTACATAATTAAAAATTGTCATTCACATATAGTAAATTTTTTAAAAATAATTAACTTGAAATGATTTTCTGCATATTAACAAAATGTTAATAATTTTTTTTTGAAAATGTTATAGACATCAAATACAAAAGAAAATAAGTTGGAAGTTGTAAAGGAGGCTGAAAAGCATATCCCTGATGAATCTGAGGAGATAATTACAACAGTTGTAGACGATGTTTGTAAAAAATCTGTAGAAAAAATGAATGTTCAAAGTCCTGAAAAATCTAAGAGTCCTAATAAACCTATTACACAAAGCCCTACAAAAATAGCTAGTGAAAGTCCAACTAAACCGTTGAATCAAAGTCCATCGAAACTTAGTGTTGAAAGTCCTATTAAGTCAACTTCTCAGATGCCTGCTGCTGAAAGTCCTACTAAAACAATTCATAGCACACATAAATTTGATACTCAAAGTGCAGTTAAATCAACTTCTAAAAGTCCAATTAAACTCACTTCTGAAAGTCCAGTTAAATCCAGTAGTCAAAGTCCTTTGAAACCATCAACACCACAAAAGGTTAGATTTTTTCTATTGTAAAATGTATATTAATAGATTATTAATATAAAAATAAAAAAATTTGAATAAAGTATTTTAAAAAATGTTGAACTTAAACAAATATTTTGCTATATATTGAAAGTTAAATTTAATTTTAAGCAGAGCCCAGTAAAAGACACCATGGAAAGTCCCAACAAAAAATTAAAGAATGAAGAAGTTGAATCAATGGAAACGGAGAAAGAAATTCTAGAAGATGAGTCTAAAGATGCAGATGAAAATATGGCTGAATCAAATGATGAATCAATGCAAGTGGATCAAGAAAGTAACATGCAAACAGAGGATCAGGTAACATTAATATTTTTTATTTTGCAAAACTGCGTTAGAGAAATATTTATATTATTTATAATATAATTATATATCTACAAGAAAACTTTTGATTTAATTATTATTGTTGTTGGTCATTTTGATTCTATTGAATTTCAAAATTTTATTATACATTTAAACATCTTATTAAAGTTTATCGACATTTCATTACTAAATAATTTTTCATTTTTTATTTATATATATATATATTTACTTGGATAAAATTAATATATTGATTATATTAACTCAAATAAAATTAATTTTTCTTATTAATTTATCCTGCGTTTTAATTTCTTATTTATTTTTTAGCAAGATGATAACGTGGATAAAAAATTAGATGAGAAAAGTGATGAAAAATCTGACGAGAAAATGGATGAAAAAATGAGTGAAAAATCAGATGATAGAAAAAGAAAAAGGTCTCTTAGTCCTCGTGAAGATGTTTTACGCGCTCCTCCTAGTGCAAGACCTGAAAATGAACCAAATTTTGATGATTCTGCTGTTCTATTATCTTGGTGTAAATAATTAAAATATTTAATGACATATAATATATAAAAAATTGTTTCTAGTTTCTAAAATATGTTTGAGTTTTAAATGACAATTTTAAAAATAGTTTTTCATGTTAAATTCAAATAAATTTATTGCATGTTATTTTTATTGTGTAAACAGTTATTAAGTTATTTATTTTTTCTTGAATTTTTAAAAAAATTTAAAAAATAGTTAAGCATACTGAATATTACATAAAACTAGAAATCAAGCATTTTTGTAAAATTATGAAATAATAATACGAAAATAGTAATATTTTTCCAATTCTTTTCAATTGCAATTTTATCATAGATTGTTAATTTTATAGTTGACATTTTAAAATTGTGTATGAAAGTTTGCTTTTTTATAAAACGCATTAAAATTTACAGTATTAGAAATGTCTTTATATTACATTTGACATTTATTTCCATTAAAGTTAATTTTTTTAAAAAAAATAAAATTCTGATTATAATAAATTTTATGTAGAAATTTCTGAACCAAGACCATCACTTTTATTTTTGACAGATGATTCGGATTTGAATCTTGTCATCGACACCACAAATTACTTTTCTGCTTCACCAATGCAAGGTGATGGTTTTAATTTTATGTGGGCTGGAGTCAGAGCATCTTATGGTTATGCTAAAGGCAAGGTTTATTATGAAGCCCGTATTAATATTGAATTTGATAATATGGCAACTGTTGCTGCTACAAATGCAAGTGGAGCAATCCCCGCTGACGAAGAAAAGATACCTAGTGCATTGAGACTTGGCTGGTCTACAATCGGCACTTCTTTACAATTAGGTATAATCAAAGAACAATTTTTTATAGTTATTATAAATAGGAATTGATCTTCTTAAAGTAAAATATTTATAGCATTTTTTATTTAATTTTCAATATAAAAAATTATCGTTTTAAATTAACTTTATCATAAATTAATAATTTGTTTTCTCAGGGGAGGATGCATTATCATATGGTTATGAAAGTGCAGCAAAAAAAGCTGTAAATAAAGAATTTGTAGAATATGGCAAAACGTTCGCTAAAGGTGATTTTGTTGGATGTTATGCTGATTTTGAAACAGATGGAAATGTTACATTGACATATACGATTAATGGAGAAACTCAAGGTCCTGCATTTGTCATAAAAAAAGAGGAACTTGAAGGAAAAGCACTTTTTCCCCATATTTTAAGTAAAAATTGTTCATTCACTGTTAATTTTGGACAAGAAGATCATTGGAGTGAAAATGTTTTAGATGGGTAAGATAATGTTATTTTTAATAAAACATGAAAAATTAGAATTTTATTATCATTCTTATTTTTAATATTTGGTGAATTTTGTTTTCTAACGTTCAAAATAGTTTATTACATGATTAAAAAGTACTACACGTAAATATTTCTAATTTAAAATTATAAAAAAAAAAAAAAAAATTATTTTTCTAAATAATTTTATAAAATTGAAACTAATAAAAAATTAATATAAAATTTAATCATTTTAATTTTTAATTTTTTGTTAGATATGATTTTGTTGGAAAAGTCGATCTTGATGATAGAATAGCTGGCCCTCGAAGACCTGAAAAAAGAGAAGACTGTGAAGTTATTTTACTATGTGGCTTACCATTTTCTGGAAAAACTTCATGGGCTTTAAAGCACGTAGCTGAGCATCCAGAAAAGTTGTACAGTGTTCTAGGAGTTCACAACCTCATTGAAAAAATGAGAGTAAGTATTAATCCTACAAAAATTTGCTGTCAATAAAATTAAAATTTGTGTTTATCAGTAAAAAATTAATTATCAAAACTATGGTACAGTAAAATCATTATTGTTTATTTTTAGGTTGATGGAGTATCATTAAAAGAAATTTATAAAGGTCGCTGGGAAACGGTCGTTGAAAAATGTTCAAGAGCTCTTACAAAATTATTAGATTCTGCACCTTCCAGAAGACGAAATTACATTTTAGATCAAGTAAATTTTTATTAAAATATTAACAAAATATACAAAATTCATACCACTATTATTTTATTTATTTTGAGCGCTATTTTATTAACTTGCGGATTTTTTATAGCAAGCAAATGTATATGGATCAGCGCAAAGACGTAAAATGAGAAATTTCTATGGTTTTCATCGAAAAGCAGTAATTTTAGTACCTTCGGACGAAGAATTTAAATCACGAATTGCTAAACGCAAAGAAGAAGCTGACGGTGAAGAAATTAGGGAATCTTCAATTTTAGAAGTGAAAGGTTTGTCTTTACAAACAATGTTTGTAATTTTATATTTTAATAAAGAATATTTATGTAAATGTGAAATAAATAATTATAATAAGGTTAATTACAAGAACTGTTGTTATGAAAAATTAAATTACCGCATATATACAAATTAATTATTATGATTTCTCAGCAAACTTAAACGCACCTACTGTTGGCGAGTCATTTGAAGAAGTTGAATGGGCAGAACTTGGAGAGGAAGAGGGCAAAAAATTAATAGAAACTTACAATACAGAAGGAAAAACAGCTGGTTATGGGCAAAGTCCACAGCAACCAAATAAACGATCTCGTTTTGATAACGGACAGAAGGACCGCAACAATCGAGATAATCGTGATCATCGCAGATCTGGTTGTAAGTTTATAAGTCTTCAAAAAAATATAAATCGTTTATGTATAAGATAAGAGACGCCGATTGAATTAATAGTCAATATGGCAAATATCGATTTTTTTTTTTTTTTTTTTTTTTTTTTTTTTTTTACAAAAATAATGAAGATTAAAAGTTTATTAAATAATTTATACGTGCTATTGAATAGAGATCGTAAAAAAAAAAATAAAAAAAATTTTTTATTTAAATTGCAGACAACGATAGACGAAATACCGGAGCGTGGCGTGGAGGTCCGGGTGGCGGTGGAGGTGGGTGGAGAGACAGTGGACGGATGCGTGGTCCTATGGGAAGACATAGTACAGGCTACGGAGCGCAAGGTGCTTGGCGAGGTCGAGGTGGTTCATCGTTAACACCAAGAAGTGCTGGAATGGATCGAAGAACCGGAGGTGGCACTCCAGACAGACGTCAAGGCAACGATCGCAACCGGTCTTCTGGTGCACATCGAAGTTCCGGATGGAATGCGATGGGGTCAGTTAACAAACATTCATATATAATTTATTTGTTTTTATTTATTTTAGATTAATCATTAAATAATAAAGTTTAAAATTAAAAAAAAAAATATATATATATATTATTTTAATATTTAATAATTCTCTTAAATACGTTAATTTTTGTAAATCAAAGCCAAAAACGTGATTAATATAATAAAAGTTCAATTTAGAAGATAATAAATATAGTAAATTTAAATTAATCGATTAGTTTTTAATATGTAAGATTTTCTTAACATAAAATTTAAAATGCTTTATTTTACTTTTAAATTTAATAGATATCAAGGAAATCAGCATGCTAACACAGGTGTGTGGAGCGGGCAGAGTAATTGGCAAAATCAATCGCAAGGTAATTGGGGTGGTCAACAAACAACTAGTGCTTGGAATCAACAACAAGCTTGGGGTGGAGCTGCATCCAGTTGGAAAGGCTATAGTCAGAACAGTTATGGCCAATCTAGCACGTCTGGTTACGGCCAAGGAGCCAGTAACTATGGTAATGGTAATTGGAGTAATTGGAATCCGCAGTATTACAATCAGTATTGGAGCGGCAGTGGTCAACAACAGGCGACGGGACAGACAACTGGGCAAACGCAAGCGGCAGCCGGAATTGGTGGCAGCCAATCCGTAAATAAGAAGTAATACATCACAAAGGGTACAAGAGAATTTGAACGTTGCGAGGTCGGATGACAGAAAGTAAGGTACATAGATCACACGTCCAACGGATGTACGTTTTTTCATTGTCTGCCTTTTTTTGCTTTGAAGTTTTAAGCAATGTGTGTATACGAACGTACGTTTGTGTAGTGCCGCGCAATTGGCGATGAGCAATGGTACCTCTGCTTTATTTAAAAGTTTTTTGTTGTGATTTCGTTGATGGAGATTACAAAACGTTCTGTAGAAATGTCTTTACAAGAACGGAAGGTAGTTTTTATATTTTTGAGACCGATATGAACTAGTAATAATTTTATAAGCGCATTGTGTTTGTGCTAATTTAAGTGTTGCGAGATTTGATATTAAAATGTAAAAAAAAAAAAAAGATAAATTTTTTATTTCTTGGCTTACATTTTTAAATAATTTTAAAATTATTTTAATGAAAATATTTTTATTATGTGATTAGAAGAAATTTATAAAATATTGCACTTTAATGACACTTTGAATCCTCTTATCACAAATCATTATATTTATCTTCATACTAATATGTATGTAAAAAACCATTTTCGTAAAAAAATAAATAAAACAGCGTAAATTGATAATAATAGAATATAAATATAATGAAATTTTTTTTGTAATTTATAATAATATTGAGTTTAAAGGACAAATAATTAAAGTTGCATGTTCATCAAATAAAATTAAACTATATTACCCATAAAGTTATAATAAAAATATTTAATAAATATCGTATGCTATAACAATTCCGTAAAATTATCAGAGGAAAAGAATAATTAGAAGTTTGTAAAAAATTGTTTCGAACAATTTAGAAATAAATTTTGTATTTTTCAGAAATTGTGTTTATTTGTTTGGTTATTTTTCCTACAGAATTCAATGAATTAATAATTTTATTATAGTTCTAAGAAATTTAACTGACGATTTAAAAGTAGTTGCAATTTTTTATTTGTATATCATAAATAAATTTATTTTTTAATTTTACAGAAATTTTAATATTAAAAAATTTTAAACTAAGTTGCATTATTAACAGTTTTGTAAATAATAGTCAAATAGGTTATTAGTTACAATTAGAATTTTTTTTTAAATAATAAAATTTATTCGATCCTATTTGACTTTTTTTACAGATAGAGGCAGTTGACAATGTAATAAAATTCAAAATGTACAATAGTTCTTAATTTCATAATTTCATATTTTTTAAAATATATAAACGTTACCATTATCATTAGATTTTTTTTTTTTTTTTTTTTTTTTTTTTTATAACAATCGGAAATTCTTTGAATAAACAAACTTTCGTTCTTGTAAGGATGCGAGGGATGAAGTATCGAGTGCTGAAACTTTTATAGTAATCTCATGAATTCAATCGTTAGCAGATGAAGAAAATTTTTTACTTTTTCTAGTTCTCAGGTACTTAATTTGATTTATAGTAAGAATAGTTATTATTATTACTATTTGTAGCTGAAAACTTTTTCACGTCTATTAGGAAAAAACTTCATATATATATATATATATTTTTTTTTTGTCAATTTTTGCAAACATGAATTGTAAAATTTTGTAGGAGTAAAATGCAATTCGACACATCTAATTATAGAGTATTCAATAAAATGTTGTAAATTTTTATGACCAAATAACGAACATACTTTATAAATAAATATAGTAATATTATTGTAATATTACAAAGTAAAACTTCTTTTGTACTTAGTTATTTTTGCCTCTTGAATTGAAAATGGCGCGTGTCTATTAATTTACAAAATACGCGTTAAAAATAAAAAATTTATTTTCCCATTAATATTAGTAAAATTATTACATCGTTTAAAGTAATGACATTGCGTGCATCTTATTCTCAAAATAAATACTCGCTCAAGTAAGATTGAAAAAATTGTGATAAATATGCATGTCTATTGAAACCTATTAACGTAAATTTATTAATTTTTTTTTTTTTTTCTTCTTTTTTTTTCAAAACATTTAGTATGATACAAACATTTAAATGTTTTTATAAGAAAAAAAGTATCAATCTTCTATATTATCTCCAAATTATACTATTAAAATTTTTGAGTAATAGCAAAGTAATGCTTGTTATTTATAATTTAACAAAGACCGCACGTCAGGTATTGATTCAGTTCTAGAACGTTAAACATTGATGCTCGTAACATTCATGTTATATTTTATGAGGAAAAAGTTTACTAACATTTTTAGGGTTAAATAATAAATAATAAATTTTAATTCTCAGATACGTGTGAGTAAAAGAATATTAGGTAATAAAGATAAAAACGATCAATTCAAACATTTTTTTAAAAATCGAAAGATTTTATTTGCTCATCAAAAATAAGTATTATAAACAATTTTTTGAAACATAATTAAAATATTTTAATTATCATTTTTAAAAGAAGTATAATTTCGTTATTTTATATATATATATATATTTTTTTTTTGCATCGTATATACAGTTATCATAGATATTAAATTAAGTTTATATACAATAACTTAAATTTTTACCACAACTATGTAAAATTATTAACTAAACTAATCTGCAACTACTTGATTAAAAATATATATTTAAAGAAATAAATTAGCTAGTTAATTAAAACATATAGTTCGACGCTAAAATTCATGTTACACAATAAGATACCGTTAAAAATTTGCTAATTTCATAGTTACTTATTTATTCACAATTTAAATGAATGTATGAAATCAATCGGTGCAATATTTTTACAAAAATCTATTTTTAATGGAATTAAAAATGAAGAAACAGTTTGCGCATTGGCGTTAAATATTATAAATATCTTCAAATTAATCTGATAAATTATACATAATTTTGCTTTGGTGCAATATTTTTCAAACAATCGTATTTTAGAAAAATTAAATTTTGTTTATTCGATAATTATAATAATCTGCAAGGTCATTTTCAAGCGGACATGTTTTACTGCAAAAAATATAAAAAAATCAATAATACGTTCAAATTTTAATGATGAAGAAGGTTTACGTTATTTATTTATTATCTTATAAATCTAGTCTAACAATCTAATTGAGTTACATTTTTAATTTTAAAGAGAAAGGTTATATTGCGTTGAACGTAAGAGGAACCGTTACATAAAGTCTTAAAATAAATGGGAGTCATAAAACGTGAATGACATAATATGCAATTCGAATTAGACCATTGGAATATTTAATAACGTAAAAATCAAAATTATATTTTGTTTTTAGGTAAATACGAGCGCAACGACAACAGTAAGATTATTCTTTCTAAAAAGTTGCGATATCGTAAAGTCTACCCAAGTCTGTCCAGACATCTAATATTACGCAACAAGACCAAGAATAGCATTAGATCCCAAAAATCAAGATGATTTCAATTTGTACGACGAATGCAAGGCTTACTTACAAAGATGACAATGTGTATACAATTGAGGAGCGCCTTTTTTCATTACATGTTAATAAATTACAAATAATAAATAAACAAACAAACAAACAAAATAATAATAATAATAATAATAATAATAATAATAATAATAATAATAATAATAATAATAATAATAATAATTATAATAATAATAATAACGAAGAAAAAAAAACTAGAGGGAAAACAATTATTTAAAAGGATACGTTTAAATGGAAATGAATATATAACCCATATACACACGGATAATTGCATTAACACACACATACTCATACATACACCACAATTAATATTGTATAGCAAGTTCACGAAGCCATTCGACGCTCTGCGTGCATTTTGATGAATACAATATTAGAGTATAAAAAAAAAAAAAAAAAAAAAATGAATGCGAGCGATGAAAAGAGAGCGAGTCTGCGAGTGAAAGAAATTGAGAAAACGAGAACAAAGCGAGAAAGGATAAAAGACAAAAATAATAAAAAATTAAAAAAAAAATTAATAAATAAAAAAAAAAAAAAAAAAAATAAAAAAAAATAAAACAAAATAAAAAGAAAAAAAAATAGCCTGCACTTTCACAAAAACGACAGAGTAGAAAATATCCTTTTTATTTTGTAAGTTCTTTCTTTATAAAGGAAGAAAAGGCTCGTTTTATCGATAAAAAAAAAAAGAGATATTTTTTTTTTTTTTTTTTCAAATTATCAAGTATCTCTTAAGCTCTTAAACAAGTATATATAAATATACATAGATAAGTGCATTGGCAGTAACATTATATTTAAATGAGAACAAGAAGTGACTAAGTAAAGTTAATATTAAAAAAAAGGCAAATAATATGGGACATTAACTTTCGTATGGACTTTTATGACAAGGTATGATAAGCATTTTTTTAGCCGTGACGAGATGAAAAAATATTACATGGGGTTAAAATAAAAAAGAAAATAAAAAGAATATTATATATAAATATACTATGCGATAACAAAAAGAGAGAGAGAGAGAGAGAGAGAGAGAGAAGAAAAAAAATTTTTTTCTTGCATTTGCGATGCGACAAACAAGCAAATTATTATAATCGATGTTTGATAACGACACGATGAACTGAAGATTCTGATAGGCGACATTGCAGAGCTTTATGTAAATATGTAAAAAATTTTTACTGATCTTTCGATTTCTTGGAGGCCGGATACAGCAACATTAAATAAAACTGCGTATTTATAGCGAAAGTTCGATGAAATCGTCGTGCTTTTTTTTTTCAATTTACAAGTTACAATGCATAGTTTGTAAAAGAAAAATGCTCGTCGCTGATATATCATTATCAGTTTGATAGTAATTGTATGTGTATCTCATTTTTTTTTTTTTTTTTTTATTTATTTTTTTTTTTTTTCGTTGATAGGTAATTTTATTAATTTTTCTAATGCTCTGCAATATTATTGTCAGCTTATCTAATTAAATTGCATTATTTACCTTATGAAAATAGTAGTATATCCCTATTTTATGCTTAGCGAGTAGATTTATTTAATACCTCTAATGATGTCCTTTATCAATTAAGTTTGAATGTATCAGTTACCTTACGCATGTTCTTGTTTTTAATTATAAATTAATAAATTTTTTTCTTGAAAAAAAAAAAAAAAAAAAAAAACGGTTATCTATATTGATTTTAGTTTTGCTTAATATCGTTTTGCTTAAATGTTTTTTTTTTTTTTTATTATTTTCAGCTGTGACAATTGGATTATATTACACAAAAAAAATGTAAGATTATGAGAAATTGTAGGGTAAAATAAATATGTTACACAAATAATTTTAATATAAATAAAATTTAAGTGTTTAAAATTATATAAATAGCTGTTCGTTTTTTTTTAAGCTATGACATTTATTAGAAAGTAATAAAAATAAATGCCATTTGAATATAATTTAATCTTGAATTTTATAATATTTAAGCTCTTTTGCATTAGTTTTTTTTTTTTTTTTTTTTTTAATTTTTAAAATGTATATTGTTAACTTTTTAAATGCATTTATATTAATTATTAATCATCATTTTTATTTTATTTTTATAAATTTTTTCTCAGCATTTGTTCCTAAATTTAATAATTATTTTAATATGGATTCTCCTTTTACATCTAAATTTTTTTAATACAATAAGATGATAAAAGTAAAATATATCATAATATATTTTAGAAAAATTTAAGGAACAAAAATATTTATTTATTTATTTTTATCAATAATTCAAATAAATAATTCAATTAAAATTGATTCAATACAATTATTTACTTTACCCTCGCTCACAACATTTACTCACCTTCACTCTGTATCATCACTTTATGATATACTTAGTTGTTTATAAAATTAAAAAATTTTTAACAAATGAACATTTTTAAAATTAACGCATCTTTTGTAAGACGTATATGTGTGTTTTTATATTTAATACAAATTATATTATTTTACTTTTTGAATGTTTTTGATCTCACAATTTACAATTGTACAAAAATATTGAAAACAAATATTGTTCTTCGTATAACAAAAATATAGATATATATATATATATAAACATAAAAAAAAGTCAAAGTTGTTCAAATTCATAAAATAAATATTGGCTGGTGTAATATCTTAAGAGGAGTTAGGAAAGGTGATGACAAAGTCGAAAGAAAATGAAAAATTACAAAATATTTTTTAAGAAATAATCAGAAAATTTATTTAAATTAGGATTATATAGCACACATTACTACCATAACGTTACCGCGTTTGGAAGTTTTTTCAACGACATATATTATAGAAATATAAACTTCATTATAATCACATTCGCGTGATTAACCAGTTTTCTACATGCGCCGATGGTATATTATAAAAAAAGAAAAAAAAAATCGTAATAAAAACAGTAGTACTTAGGGTATATTTAGAGATTTCATTTGTTTCTCGTTCATATATATATATATATATATATATATATATATATATAATAATATATATACAAAAATTCATTTCTGAAAAAGTGTTAACCGCTTGTTTTTTTCTTTTTTTTTTTTTTTTTTTTTTTTCAAAAAACCTTCAAACAATCGCAATGTAATATTAAATTTTTTTTTGCCAAAATTCGAATGTTATCTTATTTTGTAAAGATTACACAAATAAATATGATTCAATAAATTGATGCAGACAAGATAAAAGGCAATTAATTGTACATATAATTAATTTGATATACATTTAATATAAATCATATACTCTGAAAAATACATAATAAAGTTATAAAAGAAGAATAAAATACTTTTATTAATTCATCATCATAAATTATTTTAAAAAATTTAACAAATTATTTTTTATTTTTTTTTTTTTTCTTTTTAAATAATTAACAGCTTATTGTACATTTTTATCGCGTAATAAAATGCGAAAATTATTACAACAGTCGATTTAAAAAAGTTTTTCACAAACTTGCAATAAATTGCGTAATTAATATAATTGTTAAACGCAATGGGATTTAATTTTCCGTTTAAAAGTTAAAAAAAAATTTTTTAATCGTAAAAATTTTCAAATTAAAAAAATTAAAATTATCTTATAGAATACACACTGTAACAAAAATATTTTCCTTGAAATTTTAACTTTTTAAAATAATAGACTTCTTTAAATTAAATATGATTATGTAATATTCAGTCTTAAATTTTTTTAATTTTAAAAATCAATATTTAAATGCATAAAATGACAAATCTTATTCCAAGGTGGTTAAGTACTTTAAATTTTGATTTTTAAAATACATAATAACAGAGCAATCTTTTTGATAATATTTTTACAGAATTATAATTTAAACTAACTGTATATTATAGAATTGTTTCTTCCAATTTTTTATAATATTAGTTTATTTATTTATCAACTGCTTTCCTATGTACACATTATTTATAAAGTAAGCAAAAAGCTAAAATGAGTGTTTTAAAATTTAAATAAAACTATCTATCGTATGTATCATTATTTGATGAATAGATGGTTTCTTTTGAAACACAATAAAATTATTTGAAAATTTAAATAAATAAATGATAAAGTATTTATAACTAAATCAAGAAAAATATTTTTTATTTATGTATTTTTAGAATCATTGTATATTTTGCTACATTTTCTTTTAACTGTTGTTGATCAGCTTTTACGATAATAAAAAAACTTATGTATTTTGTTTTTGTTTTTTTTATTTTTTTTATTTATTTTTTTTTTTTTTATAATTTCTCAATGTAAATGAAGTTTACAAAAAGATTAAATTGATATTAAAAGTATTTTAAAACATAAATAAGCTTAATTATATATTTTACAGTATAAAAATTCTAAAATTTGATAATAGCAATAACAAAAATTCTTAAAATCTTTAAAAACATTTAATCTTTTATTTTGTAATGATGAAAACATCTTTTGAATAATTTTAATTTTTAAAATATTATGTATTTTTTAGAGCTAATTAATTTTTCATTTGCAAATTTTTATATAAATTCACTTTGTATAAATGACAAATGGTGAAGAGCATAAAAAATTAAATACTGTGTAATAAGCACACTACATAAAAAGGAAACGTACAAAAGCATTATCGCATTAACGTGTGTTTGTGGAAGGAAAAAGCACAAGACTATTTCGATGTTATGCGTTAAGACAGACTACAAGAAATGTTCGAGGATGTTAAGAATATTTTGTTCATCGAAAGTAAAACAGTTCTGTACAATAGTTCTTCTTAAATAGCATAAAAGTTTTTTTCAATTTTATACATTTCTTTTTATAAGGAAGTGTAGAGATTCTTATTTTATCATTGCGATTGATTTAATAAAATATTTACAACTGTACCAAAATTTTAAACAATGATTTTAATAATTTGAATAAGAATTTATGATTCATTTACATATTAAAAAATATATTATTGAAATTTTGATTCATTTACATGTTAAAAAATTTTTGTTAGTAAACGTATTTAACACTAGATAACTATAATTTGCAAAGCAATTAATTTGCTTTAAATTTAAAAAACATATTTATCAAGTGCCCTTGTTGATTTCATTGGTAAACAATTGCAACAGTTTTCCACACTTCCTTAACATAGCTCAATTACTTTCCATCTCTTTGAAATAGTCCAAGCATGATAGTAATAAATATTTTATTCTAATTTTGGAACCTTTCTCATTCGAGAACCTTTTTGATAATCAGAGTTGGACATCTAAGTACATTAAATTATTTTTTTCTTATTTTTTAATATTTTTGAAAATGATTTTATTGTTTACATAGTTCAATGTCTGAAATTTTTCATTACAAAAATATTTACTTTGATATTGAAATATTATGAAAATCGCAATCCTATAATTAGTTTTCAATTCATACTTACATTTATATATATTAAAAATTTTGTTTTCACGATTTTCATTTTATAATACGAAGTAATTATTTTTGAAAATTATTTCAACTATTAATAATATTATTTTTTCATATTAAACCTCACGAAAATTTGAGAAATATATTAAAATAAATTCTACGAAAACATTAAAAAAGTGGTTTATATATATTCATTCATTCTTTTTAAAAACAAACGTTAAAGCTTAATGACTAATTGAAGATGCCGACTCTGTAATAGATATTTCGATTTACATAAGGCTCTATGTAAAACGTAACTGACGTCTCGCTTTGACTTTACACTTTTATTTATTTTCTATAAATCTTAACAAGCTAAGCGTAAAGTGTTATACAACTGGAAAGTTACACATATGCAATTCCATCACAAAAATAATGTAGTGAATACTATATAAAAAAAAAAAAAAAAAAAAAAAAAAATTATTTAGCTGCCTGTTCTTTATGCATTTAATGTGTATACACCCTACTTTGTTAATTACACCAGGGTTATGAAAATATAATACTAAGTTGCGCAAAATTTTAAGTGTGACTTCTCGCGAGCGCACTTTTATAATTTGTACAATCGACTATTCTAGTCTTAACAATGATTATTAACCTGATAAACATAAAAATAATTTACAATTAACTCTGTACAAATGTATTTTTTTTTGTTTTTTTTTTTTGTTTTGTTTTTTTTTTTTTTTTTTTTGTTTTTTGATATACATTAAATAACGTACGCTGTACGAAATGAAAAAAGTCCATTGATGTTCTATGAGAATATCTGAGAACTTTTTTTTTCATCTTTCGAGGATATATATTTTAAATTAGCTTATATTTCTTTGCGGTTATTTAAATAACTACTCTGTGCGCGCGCCTCAAGTGTGTTTATAACTTTTTACAGGCATCGGATTATTTTAAATTATCCGATGATCTAATAATTACAAATAGGCAATTATGCCTAATATTTTAATTTTGCCATATGTAATGCAACCGATTAATTCGATTTACATATCATGGCAAGTAAGTATAATTTTTTCTTTACCCTTTTTATAAGTTTCTATAAGATTGTCTAATCTACGTGCAAAGTTTACTTCCTTGCATGAATTATTCGTTTTCATAAGTTGGAACATAAATATTTAAATGCTATAAATTATGTGCTCAGTCGACTGAATCAGTTGAATTACCTCTCGAACTTTTAAAGGTAGAATTGATGTTAACCTCTTCTGCAGTCATCCAAGCCATCATTTATGCATTTAAATAACCTGTAAAATAAAAAATATCTTATTAATGCAAAATAAAATTTGTAAAATAAACCTTAAGACTCGATAATATTTTTACTAAATCGTATTTTAATTAAAATATAGAAACCCAAAATAAATATTTTATCAACTAATAACTATTTTAATACTGATTTTCATGTTCATTATATTATAAAAATTATTTTAAATTGTATTATTAATGATTTAATAGCCGATAAAATTAGCGCTCTTTTTAAATGAACGCTTTTTTCGTATTTTTTTTTTTTCAAGAATTTTCAATCAATTAAATTAATAAAATATAAAACACAAATGTTTGTGTCATAAAACAATGAAAAAAAAAAAATATATATATATTTTTTCATTAAAATTGATTTTCTGCTATCATAACGATTTTAAGAAAGCAGATATCAACAGTTCAAAATACAAGTGTTAGCCATAGAAAAAAATATCAATAAAAATCTTATAATAAATATAAATAAAATTTGCATTTTATTTAAAAATACATTACATATAAAGTTAATTTCATTGCTTCACCGTTAAAATAAATAAAATAATTTAGAATGTATATAATTATTAAGACATTATTTCTTACCCAATATCACGGATTCAGTATACCTGGCCTTTTCCGATTTCTTCTATTGCGTTCTAAAAGATTTGATACATCTAAAGGTTCATTTTTGTTTGGCATTCTGTCTAATAAATTAAGCAGAATAATATTCAGTCTCTTTTTTTTATCTTCTCTCTGAAATTAAAAATTTATCACTTACTACAATTATGTGAAAAGTAGCTTTATTCAAAATGTACTTTTCAAAATACTTTTTCAAATATTTTCGTTATTTAAATGTTAAATTAATAAAAATTAAAAAAATATTATTTTAAAATTAAATTCAAATGCACAATTTAATGATCTGTAAGTAAATCTTCAAGATTTTATTTTTTCTCACGTAACCATTTTTATTGAAAATTTATTAGCTTTCACAAACACTTGTAAAAAAAATGTTTAATGCTAATGATTACAGTACCTGGATAAAGTTTATATGAGTTGTTATAGATGTAGTCTCTACAAGTCGTCTTCGACCTCTAGGTTTATGTGATTGGTCCTTGTTTGCTTTAACGTTTTCTCGAGATTCTGATTTGTGACTGTTATTCTCAATTTCTGAACAATTTTTCTTTTTCTCTTTTGCACCTTTTCCACCTGGTTGAATTCCTTCAAGACTATGAGGCTTAAGAGTAAAAAAAAATAAAAGCTCATTAATTTCATATTTTCGAAATGATTCCATTTTTTTTTTAATATTATTAATCCATATTGCCTTAGATTTTGTAAAAATGTTCACAATATATAAAAATAACTATTTTATTATATTAATAAATTCTAAATATTGAAAAAATGTGATAAGACGAAAATTTAATTTTTTTTTTTTTAATTTATATAAACTTTTATCTTCGAATTTTATATAATTGTATTTCGATAACCATTAAATTATATTTTATGTATGTAAAAATAGTTTTTTTTCTTAAATAATTCATAATATTAGATTTATTATTCACATTACTCACCAAGTACGTGCGATAGTGTTTAATGCGTTGAGGAAACGTTTCAAATGCATAAGGTTTAGTGCAAACTTGATGACGAGATCTTGCTACTTTAGTGAATAATCTTGCAGCCCGGTCAACTCGATATTCGCATACATATATATGTTCTGGACTCGCATTAATAGGTCGTCCTGAAAATAATTGCATTTGTATATTGTATACAATATATTAAAAGTAACAATTAACATTTTATAATAAAATAAAAGTATTAAATTTACCTTTACAAAATGTATGCGGATCAAGAACCCAGCACCGACCGGCAACTAAGTCGCAAGGAACTGCTTCATACAATGGAGCACAAACAACTTCGTTTTCATAAAATTTACGAGTTGGTTCATGATAGGTTTCATGTGGTCGTAAATAGTGATGCCCAAAAACAAATCTTTCTCCGCTAATATAAAAAATTAAGTTTTATTAAATTTTTGTATAAATCATTTCGAAAAATTATAGTTACAAGCTTCATAACTAATATACAAACTCTTTTATTAACTTATAATTTAAATCAATTTTGTATTCTTTTTAAATCTTCAAATTTATTTAACAAAAATTTACTATAAATATTAAAATTTTCATAAAAATTTGGAAAACGTAAAATTACCATACATTCTCAAAATTATTTTAAACTTTAAAAATGTGCAATTTCGTTACGTTAAAGACCCTTTAAGTAAAATATCTTCTTTTGAATATAATATTAAATTTAACAATCAAAGCATAAATGTTATAAAACAAGAATAAAATAATGGATTTACCTTTCGTTTTTCCATAGCCTTTCAATTCTAAATATGTCCATTTGTTCATAGTCAAGTTTTTCTATAGTCTTGTACGTGTGCTTTTCTAAAGTATCTCTCAGTACATAAACAGTATCGCCAGTTCTTAGTTGTAGATCACCGCGCATCAATGTCACGTAGTACTTTTTACCTTCTTCCTCTTCTTCTGTTTCTAAGGGTATTTCATAGTCGACTTCTCGTGGTTGACACCTTTCACAAAGATACGAATCTGCACTTGTATCCGCTTTAACGCAATCACAATGCTGCCAAACTAAACAGCGTTCACATTGTATCATCAAACCTTCATCGCTGAAATTAAAATATTAATTTTTTTTATAATTTTAATTTTTAAATTTATTATAAATCATGTTGAAAATATTGCAATTTAAATTTTTTAACTTTTTTAATTTAAAAAAAATATGTTTGTATTAGCTTCTTCTTATATATCTACTTCTATACTATAAATTAACTATATATATATATATATATATATATATATATATATATATATATATATATATATACCAAATAGAAGAAAAAATACTTTTTTTTCAAATAAATCATAAAAATATAATTGAATTTATTTAAAATACATACCGATGCAAACCACAAATGCAACGAATCACATCTTCTTCACCAGCTGTCGAACCTCTTGGCGGTAAGAAAGTTTGCGAGGGTGGCAATCCAGTTGCTTCAGTAATTGGAATAACGAAATCTGCTTTACTACCCAAATATAACTTTCTCAATCTAGCTGCGGATATTCCGATTTCCGAGGTTCTACCGAAAAATCTCACGTTATTATCAAACATTTTTATTACATCTTGGTCAAATTGTTCCGCTGTTTTATATTGGCCATTTTCGATATTTTGATCAATCATAGTCAAATCGATGGGTTCTAACACTTTTTCATAATATTCGGGAAGTTTACGTTTAGGAGGTAAGGTCATGAAAGGTGTACAAAGTAGAGCCTCGTTTTCATCTTTAGCATTTGTAATAACTGAATATAAATCTTTTAGAACCTATAAACAAATGATGAAAAAATGTTTAGTAACATAATTGCAAAAATCAAATTTATAAAAGTTTTACTAACTTTTGCTAATTTAGCAGTCTTATTAACTTCAGGATCATCTTGCGCCTGCGCAAGTCTTCTTGTTCTTACTGTTCTTGATCCAGTATTTGTCAGTGAAGTTAAATGAGTAAAGAATACTTCCGAGTTGGCCTTAACATCGGTTGAACTCTTTTCTTTTGTAGTTTGAACTCCGCTTCCTGTACCATTACCCACTTTCACGACACCTTTATTCTGTAAAAAAAAATATAATTTTTTAATATGATATAATGTTTATTTAAGTTTAATGCGTTATAATATTATTTTACAATTTTTACACTTTATTTCAATATGGTAATTTAAAAAAATTTTTTGCTTGTATAGGTTTTATATAGTAATATTATATATTTACTTGAGAATTTAACTGTGCGACGGGTAGTTTAGCTTTCCTTATTTTCTCAATATTGCGTACGAGGAAGCAACGATGTTCCAGAACAAAGCAACGCTGTTGATGTGATAACGGTTTAATTACAGGAGCCGGTAATACATTACCGTCGGGTCCGATTTTACGCGTCTTGCAAAGTCCGCCTTTGCGATTAGAAGAAGAGGATATACTTGATTCAGGCTGCGATTGCACGGTAAAATTATTAGCCTTTCTAGAGTTCTTGCGTGGACGACCTACCGACCGACGCTCATTTGCAGCATTTACGGAACTACTTGAAGTTATTGATTGATTAGTTGGTAGCGCTGGACGGGCGACTCGTTGACTCTTACCACCTGGAATTAAAATTTAATTACATTTTTTATAATGAAACTGCATGGAAATTCTATTTTATTTATTTAATTTTATGTTATAAATGTATTATAGATTTATAGTAAAATGATAATTATAGAAGCTTCATTAAAGTATTGTCTGTGTGTGGATTAGTATGCGCGTATATGTATGTACTCATACACGTAGTATATTTAAATATAGATATGTACAGTAGAAAATTATTTTTTAATAATTATTCTTACCTATAACTCCTCGACAAGCTTCGCTACCGCATCTACATTCTTGACCTTCAGATGGATTAAATAATGCAAAATTATAATCATACGTCAATTCTTCGCCTGCATTTATATCTCTTGAAGCAAATAGAGCCATTCGGGGTAATCCGTGTACACTCCACTTTTGCATCTCGCAGTTCGGTTCGCATGAATGGTTGACAAATCGACCGTCACCGCCCATTCTGTGCCCATCAATTACTAAACCCCCATCCAAATGCAGACAATAATGATGAGTATCATTTGCATAACGTGTTGCCATGCGCGTCTTGAATTCGCGCTCGGATACTACCTCGCCAACGTATTCGAGAATAAAATCTCCAGCTAAAATAATTCATCATTTATATTTAGTCATGTAAAAAAAAAAAAAAAAAAAAAAGCGTTGTAATTAAATTTACGTAAAATCATAACTTACTTTTGATAGCTTGATGCGTACGAACGCCCCAACCTTTGGATTCGGTCATGAACCGCTGTAATCCAGGTGACCAATCGTGTTTTTGAATTTTTTGATTTTTGCAGCGTTCACCGCATGGACAAAGATGAGGTGAACATTCGCTGAATACCATGCGATTAATGCAATCGTCGCCGCAGCCTGATTCAGGCTTGCATTCGCATGCTTGTGCCTCGTAAAGCATTGTAGGTTTTACGTCATAATATACATTTGAACGAATTTTTCTAGAATAAAAATTAAGAAAAGCATCAATTATGTATATCATTGCTCGTTGAGTTACATCTAATAATGACTCAAAATTTTGTCATATTTATTAATATTTAAATTTTTACCTATAATTCCACGAGGGTACAAGATCTCTTCCAGGTAGCCTGGAATGTGTATGCAGCCACCAGAGATCGTAAGGTAACTGGAAAGGTATTTTCCGTTGTCTTAAAAATTTTCCACAATGATAAGGTGGCGGTAACAATCCATGCGGATGCTCTGATGGATCGTAGATTAATTTGTTCTTGTTTGCACCTGAATCGGAATTTGTTGCCTTACGAGGTTCGTCTTCTTTGAAATAATCTGAGAAAAGGCCAGCTTGTAAATAACGTTTCTTCCAACGAGGTTGCTTTCTACGGCATCGCGTTGACCCTCCTATCTGTTTTTATTAATAAATGAAATTTATTATTAAATTAAAATAAAAATAATTTCAAAATAAAATATTAAAATTATTATAATTAACAAATGTATTAATTCTAAGACTGCCGCAATATAACCGTTTAAGACTGCAGATAAACTTCCATTCATTATAAATATATTTCATAATCTTTTTACGTTATACGTACAATAAAAATAACAGATCACCTTAATGATCATAAAAATTTAAAAAAAAATTTTAAAATAACAGAGATACAACATACCTGTTTGTCATGATCATCGCTGGCGATGTCACTGCTTGGTAAAGCATCGCTTTCTGTATCGTAGTCGTGACGCAATCTTTTGAGATTTTTAACTGTAAATGTACAAGGACTGGCTGAACTACGTATCCGTCTATGATTGTTGTTATTTAGGCAAGCGTGTGCTTCTAGTTTTACGCTCACGTGTGAATTAGCGCATTCTAGTTTCCTTACATTCTCTTCACTTAGCACTGCAACTTTCTGACTTTGATTGTATCTGAAAAATAATTTTAATATTTTATAATATATTTATTTTGTTAAAATATTTAAAGAAAATGTATCATTGTATATATTTTATGCATTATTTTTAGAATAAATTCAAAAGGAAATTTCAAAAAATACATAATAAAAGTTTTGATAAAATATATATGTGCAAAAAAAATTAATTTTTTTTCAATTCATACATGCAAATATGAATAAAGTACGTAATTAAAGTAATTTTATACTAAATCCAATATAACAATTAAATAATAAAAAAATTTATAATTTTTAAAATAAGAATAC
The DNA here is from genome assembly GCA_949987625.1 of Chalcis sispes. NCBI lineage: Eukaryota > Metazoa > Arthropoda > Insecta > Hymenoptera > Chalcididae > Chalcis > Chalcis sispes. Next base: position 66,735,017 of record OX465096.1, read on the forward strand.
TTTGTTTTGCACGAAATTTGATATTTTTACTAGTTTTGTTTACCTTTCTAAAGATTCTTCTAATGTTGCATTTTCATCATACATTCTTGAATCCTGAATCTTCTCATACTTGACTGGACATAACTTATCACATGGCTTGCTACCATCACATTCTATTACTAAATCTTTATTTATTTTCATTTGATCTGGGCATTCCTGTGCAGTTTCTTCTAAACTTTTATGTTCATTATCGTATGTAATTTTTTCATTATCTAGTTTTTTTATTTCAAGTTCATCCTTTTTATTAGTTAATTCCTTTGCAGGTGATATTTCAGCTTTCTTTTTTATAGATTCTTTTGGATCCTTACTCTCAATTTTCGGTTTTTTTGTTTCTAAATTACTAGTCTTTAAGGTAGATTTTTTTTCAATTTTATTACTAACGACCTTTTGCAATTCCTCTTTAGTTAATAAAATTGTCGTAATTTGTTTCTTTTTCTTTTTTTTCAGTATTGGAAAACCTGTACGATTAATTGCTTTTCTGCGACGAATTTTCTTTTTGATCATCATCACGGCTAAGGAAGTACTTGATGTGTGTGTAACCTGACCTGTAGGAATTTCATTTTTTAATATTTTATGAAGTACTACTTCACTATTCTTGATTAAATCTGCTTTATTGTCTGCATCTTTTTTCTTAGTTTCAGATATTTTTTTGATAATTTTATTACAATCAACATCTTTTTTTGTTTGCTTACTATTATCAACATTATCTTTTGCAGACAATTTTGTGGATTCCGATTCTTTCTTGGCAACTTTATTAGCTACTTCTATTTCTTTTTTAACTACTTTATTTATTTCAGTTTCTTTTTTTGAGAGTTTGTTGTTAGTATCTACGTCTTTTTTTCCTATCTTATTGTTATCAATTTCCTTTTTTCCAACTTTAATTGCTTCTGAATCTTTTTTAATAGTTTTGTTCACATTTGTTTCTTTTTCTTCCTTGGATTGTTTGTTCTTAGAGACTCGTTCCGAACGAAGATGATGTTCCGATGATCGAGTTTCAGATTTTTCAGTCTTCTCTACTTGGTTTTTTGACATTTTTTCATTATTTATTTTTTCGGATTTTAAAACTTTATCTGTATTAGACTTTACAGTTTTATCACCAGCGCACATTTTTTCTAATTTTTCAATTTTATCAATAACATGATTATTTTCAACTGGAAGTTTTGTCACCGTTACACGTAAGTCTTTAACAATTTTCTTCTTGCGCCTTGGTTGTAAATCAGGTTGACCTTGTGATTTAGCCTTAGTAAATTCGCTCACTTCGTTATCTAGAAATTGAAAATTTTTAAATTTATTCATATTAATAGGTTTTACAAATTTACATATGTATATATTTCTTTTAAATTAAATAAATTATTTTTATAAACAGTTAATAATTTAATTTTATTTAAATTTAAAAATATATTGACGAAAATTTAATTGCTATAAAATTTCATGATAAGATATCAAATATTGTTTTATTTTCATGAACATAAAAATAATAATTATTAATAGGTGACTAAAATAAATTATCGATATATAATTTTTAACCAACTTTCTAATTAATGCATTGAAAATATGTTTACCATCTTTATTATTTATAAGATTTTCAGGCACATCTCTCAATCTTTTCTTTGTTTCTGCAGCTATAGTTGCACTGGTAGAAGTCGCTGTTTTTTGTTGATTAGCCGATGAATTATTTCCTTGAGCACACTGTCTTGAAAGTACTGTATCTGCAATTTCTTCTGCGTGATTTTCTGTTGCTGAAGCTTCAGTTTCGTGTTCGTCTTCCTCCTCTTCGTGTTCCTCATTATCATCCTCCTCCATATCTTCTGTATCATCTTCTTCACCTTCATCAATATCGTCACCCTCAGGTCGAGGTTCTTGTGAACTGCTGTGTAAACTAAACACGTGATAGTGACGTTTTTTCAATGGAAGACGCTGCTCATTAGGATTACTAGAGTCGTTGCCAGTGACGCTTGCATTACTACTATTGCTACCGCTGCTACTAATTTTCTCTTTTTTGACACGGCGTTTTAATACTTTACCTAAATAACAATATAATAATGAATTAGTTTAACAAGTAGTAAACATCAAATTAAATAATATTTATTTTTAATCAAATATTTATAAAACTTTTAGTTTAAGATAATATAAGTATTTAATAATGTAAATTAATTTTTTAATTTTTTTTTTTTTTTACAGATGAAAAACTTTAATTTAACATAAAATCATTTTTCATCTAATAAAATAATTCCTACCAACCTGCATTCTGTTCGTCAGCTAAACTTAATTCACTGCCCTTGCGCTTTTTCGTTATCTTTTTCACCCTAAACATTTTAGGTAGTAATTCACCCTTTTGAGAGCCTGTTGCGAGAGACGAGCTGTTTACTCCATTGTTATTTGCATTACCGCCGGCAGCACCAGTACATCCCGGGCTGAACTTACCCAGACTACACATTTTCGTGAATTCATCGATTAATCTTTCAAGCTCTTGTCCTACTGCAGGGTCTACTCTGATAGGTGTCTTAGGCGGAATGACGCGTCGTCGATGTTTATGATGATGGTGATGATGAGTCTTGTGTTCGTTTCTGGATTTCGAAGAAAGGCCATTTTCTAATTGATTCCTTGTTGACGATATCTTTTAAAATAATAATTATATATTAAATAATTTAATTATTTTAATTTAATTGTACTTAATAAACAAAATAAAATTCTATTAGTTTCTAAAAATCACGAAAACCTTCCGTAAAAAATTTAAGAGCGTTTTTTTTTTCGGCAATCTACTAATTTGCTCACATAGTCCTTTACATACACCCCGTATTAATTAGCAACAAACAGTCGACAGCTGTGGAAATATAGGGTCTTCGCAATAATGAAACATTGAACATTTCAACGAACAATTTCTCAGCTTTTCGACCTTTCTCTCCTTAAGTCATGCATCTTTCATGAGCCGCAAGGGACACAAAACGGCGAAACCCACCCGCATACATATATGCATGTACGTTTCGCGTAGAAATCTCCCCTTAATCGGCTTCAACTGGCAACCCTCTTAATGGAGAAAGTTAGTCGGGCGTGCTAATCAATTTCCGTGAGAGCTCATTTCGTCCGTCCTTTCCCCGTCCACTCATCCGCGAATTTATTTCAAGTTCGCACCATCTCCCGCGACACGACTTTGATTAAGGTTCCGGTTGTACCGTATTCTTCCGTTTCGAACCGAGCGGAATCGGCTTGATTTATCATTAAAATTATGAAGCACACATTGTGCTACGAATATTTTAGTATGTTATGTCGTTTGGAAATTTATTGCCAAATGACAAATCTTACTTTTATAAATAATTATGCGTATTAATAAAAAAAAAAAAAAAAAAAAAAAAAAAAAAATAAATAAAAAAAATTGTAATTAACATAGATATTAGTTGTTGCAGCACTTTATAAAATACATCATTTTTCTCATTTATTATAAAAAATATATTTTCATAAAAAGTTAAATTTTTTATTTTGTTATAAAATCTTTTTTTTTTTTTTTTTTTTTTTTTTTTTTTTTTTTTTTTTTTTTAATATTTTTAATGTTATTAAAAATATCTAAATATTTTCAAACCTTCTTTAATAACTTGACGATTTATTAAGAATTATTTTCTTACCTTCCTATCTAAATTATCTTCGATAATTATATTGTTACTCTTCATAGGATTAATAACAGGCAAAGAAATAATTGTTTGTACTCCAACACCATTCATTTCTAATGTAGTGCTGTTATCATTATTGTTGTTATTTGCAGTGGTATTGGTAGTACTTGCTTTTTTGTTCGCCTTATTCTCTTTAAGAACTCGCCGAGAAGCGACTGATAAAACTTGTTGCTGTGTTTTGCGCGTTAGATGTTGACGCTTGCCAGTTGTTTCAAGTCTATTTTCTTTCGAGCTCTTTTTATTATCCAATTTACCTGAGATTAGAATCAATATTAATTTATATTTTTAAAGTGAAAATTTGCTGTATATCTATCAAATTAGATTATTGTAATAAAAAATTATTCAAAGTTTCTTACTTGTACTGTCTTCAGTTCGGTCTAAATTTACAGATTTAGGATCATTTGAAGCCCCAAGGTCTTTCTTTGCGGGTATTTGCCTGTTTTTCCTCATTCTCTTGTTATTTGATTCCTCACTTTGAATCATAGTTGATGTTGTCTCCTTAGCGCGTTTTCCTACGACGATTTGAGCCGGTTTATTTAGGCACTTCTTGCGCGTTGAACAGACTTTCGTCTCCTCCAATCGTTGAGGAGGCTGAGTTGTTGTATTATGTTTAGATGTTGCTAGATTAAAAAAAAAAAAAAAAAAAAAAGAAGAAAAAAAAGAAAAATTCAAATTAAAAATAAAGTATAAGGAATATTATTATAATTAATAATTATTTATCAATCAATGTTTCGATAAAAAATTAACTATATATATATAGTATAAAAAAAAGTATAAAAAATAAAAGGTTAAATTACAGAAAATTTTACAGAAAACAATTCTTTGCACATGATTCCAAGAAATTTTATATATTATTAAGAATATCTAGTTTTATTTAATAAATTTAAATCTTGCGAAGTTAAATATTATTTAATTTGCGTAACTTAATTTAATGAATTTGTAATAATAACAAGATACTAAAAACTCCTACCGGCCGTTTCGTACAAATTCCGAAGTCCTGGTTTTCTAGCTTTTAAACTCCTATTAAGTTTTCCATCAATTTCTACTTGCTGCTGTTTTTTTACAGGTATCCTATTGCACTGTGATACAACAACCTTTGCCCTTTTAAGACATGGACTTTCTTTATGCAAAAGCGACTTGTCCTGAGATTCTAAAGGATTCATTTCTTTTTTCGTGGGAGCAGCTTCAGGCCTAAGTTTGGGCCTGCCTGGTCCACGTGGCTGTGTTGTTGATGAAACGGCAATTTTAGCTGGCCTTCCCGGTTTTCTTTTTGGGGGATTTAGTACGCGATCGACACTTACTATTGGTTTTGATTTAGCTGCCAAAACCGCCGCTGTTGTAGGAGACGTTGAATTAGTAGTTGTTGATGTTACCGAAACACTTGACGTACTCGTAACTACAGCTAAAAACAGTTGTTGACTTGTGAAAATAAAATTTTGTTTGCTCTTTGAAATTTTTTAATACGTTAATAAAATGTTTTAATAGATGTATAATATTGTATAATATTGTACACATCTAGAAAAAAAAAAAAAAAAATACTTAAAAAATACGCGATAAAATTTTATTATTGTAGCATGCTAATATAATTTTTTATTGTGATGTTTCTTACAACCATTTTTTAAATATTTTATGAGTAAATTATTTATTTATTTATTTCAAAACAAATAAATTTAATATATTTTTCTATTAAATAATACTTTAATTTTTTATTAATACGCAATAACTATATAATTTTGAAAAATATTTTATAAAATTTAATTGCAAAGATTCTTTAAAAACAAATGTTATAAATATCATATAAAATATTATAATTATAGTATATTCATACATTTATATATTGAAATTGACTTTATTATATAATTATTATGCAAAATATGTGTTAATAATATTTTATAAAAGTGCTAAAATTTGATAAAATTATTATAAGTTTTGCAATTTTAATTTTTAAAAAGTTAACATTTATTTTATGAAAAAATCTTTTCAAAACCAAAAATTTTACCTTTGCTATTTGTACTGTTTGTAGAAGTGGAAACCGGAGCAACAGTATTGACAGTCTGTACAGGTGTCAAAAGTGCATTCGATCCCGAGGCTGAGGTCGCAGGTGGACTAACGGGACTAACTAAATGCAGAGGACTATTGTCGACTGATTGTATTCCCGAATCGGGCGATACATTTGATACACAAGGATATTCTGATTCTCTTTGATCACTGTTTAGCTTTTTAGTAAGCTGCTTGCAACTTCGTCGTTTACGCGGCTCTGACAATAATGTAGTTTTTTCTACAAATTGTTGCAGTAGAGAAGATGTGTACACCGGTACCGGATTACGTTCACCCACATTTTCAGAAGAATCTGAATCAGCACCTAGGGACATTCTTTCAATGGCTTTGGATACGAGGCGTCCACTTTCAGAGTCTTCAAAGCCATCAAAAGCTGCATCCTCATGCTCCTGGTCTAGTAAAATAGCAGCAAGATCTTCCTGATTAATCTCTTGAAGTGGCTGCTGATGGTGAGGAACCGCTTGTTGATGCGCTTGCTGCGACGGCTCTGGCAGCGGTTGAGAAGTTACCTATTAAATTTTATATAATTTTAAATTACTTAAGATTTTAAGAATATATTAAAGTTACTTATTCAATCAAATTATTTTTCTTACTGTATTTAATTCTTGAATTTCTGGTTGACTTTGCTGTTGTTCTTGTGAAATTAAAAGTTGTTGTGTTTGAGATAATTGCTGTAAATGTTGTTGATGCAATACTTGTTGTTGTATTTGAGAGTATGGTACTATTGACTGACTAAGTGAAGAGTCAGAATCATCACTGCTACAGTCAGATGTCTAAAAGAAAATATAGAAGTAAATAATTATAGGTATATAGAATTGCAGTTTGTGATCAAGTGAGGCAATTTTCTTAATATTCAAAATTAATTTTTTAATTATGTTCAGAATTATAAAAAATTAACTTCATTGATAAATATATTTGATTTGATTTAGTAAAAAAACAAACAATAATTTTATTTAACATACAGGTGAAATCAGTTTTTAATAAATCTTAATTATCCTATAGTTACAAATACAAAAATTAAATATTAAAAAAATCAATAATGAAAATAGTTATATTCATTTTGAAAAAGTACAATTATTATTAATATTAAAAATACCTTAGCAGTACGACTTTTAGTTCTTCTTGGTAGTAGTCGTCGGCTTCTTTCATACCTTAATTTATCAAGTTCTTCTTTTCTAGGTACTTTTTTACTTATTTTTAACTTAAGTCCTCCCTATAAATATTAGAAATGATAATTATAATCTTTTAAAAAACAAATTTTAAGTATCAATCTTTAATGATTTATAACCTGTTCAAAATTTGTTTCGCGAATTGAAAATGTCTGCTCGCTGTGATCTGACGTGTAGTCAGAATTTGATTCACTGTCACCATCACTGCTGTCATTGTCTGTATCTGAATTTGAATCTGAATATGAACAACTACCATCGCTTCCACCAGAACTATCTTCATCTGAATCAGACTCATCATCTGAATGTATGGTAGTTACACCTTCACAATAAAATATCACAATATTAAAATTTATAAATTGCCTCAAGTTAATAAATTTAATTGAAATTTAAGAAATTTTAATTATTTATATTAAATTTTTTGTTAGATTATATTAAATTTATTAAAAAATTTATTAATTTTCAAATATTACTTATTAATAAATCAATATTTTTTAATAATTTAAAAACTTTCTTTATATAATTTAAATTCCTTTTGTAACTAACACAAATTTTCACTTGATATATCGTTTGTACCAGTAACTGGATTCCAATTGCCGCCATCCTTAATTGCATCCATGTCAACAGTAGAGGGAAGTTCTTGCTCCGGTTCGCCATCATTGCCATCCCAATCCCAATTTTGTAACTCTAGTTCAGATGGATGATGGATAACGGCATTCCACCCTGAGTCACCAGACATGTTTTGGCTTATCTTACATCTACTACATTCATAAACAATATCATCCCTTGTAGTTTATAATACTACTTTAAAAATTTTACGGTTTTACTAATTTCATTTTATTACTGAAAATCTTTCAGTAAAACATAACACTAAATTTACGAAATAAAATAACATTTATTAAAATGTTTTTTACGTAGCACTTTGTTTTCATTTCACTGATTATGATTAAAAATTAAAATTATTAAATAAAACTTCATTGGATCATTTCAAACGATGAATATGTCAGCACACCTGAAACAAAAATAAAATTTTTATAAAGTTATCATTTATTGTTTAAGAAATATGTGTAAAAAATTGTTTCATTAAATTTAAAATAAATTTCAAATCAACATCATAATTAAAATAAATTAATATTATACACTATATCAAAATTAACTTAAGTGGTAAAATATATACATGTTTGTATTAACACATACAGAAGAAATATAGGTTGTAATTATACATTATACCGAAATTATGTAATTATTAACTGATAAATTATACTGCAAAAATTTAAGTGTTAATATTTCCATTAAAATGAAAAATCTTATCACAGGATAATATTTAGATTAAAGCTGTAAAATTTAAATTGATTTAATGCACTTGATAGATAACAAAATTTTAAACTATTTCATCAAAAAGTTATAAAATTATAAAGATACTTTAACAAGTATTTAAAAATTATCAGTAATATTATACAAAACTTAAATATCTGTATATTTGGAAAAAAAATTTCTAAATGAATCAAATTAAGTAAATTTTATACAATTATGAAGTTATACAGCGTAAATAAATCTTAAATAATAAATATAAAATTTTGGATTTTGCTTTTACTCAAAATTCATCAATGAATTCCAATCTAAATGTAACGACCATCTTAAACAAACTACTTAATGTTATCACATTAAAAAGTTTAAACACAACTTTCATATAGTAAATATATCAATAAATATCACTGCATATTAATTATTGATTAGCAAACTATTAATTTATTACAAATATTTATTATCGCTCCTTTTATTTCACTTGAATTATCACATATTTTAACCTAAAGAAACAGTTAATTATACTAAAGTTACAAACACTTTTGAGCATCAAGTGTGTTACAAAAAAATTATAAGTAAATATTTCGTACCATTTTCCTTATTAAATAAAGTTAAAGTTCTTTAAAACTTATTTATCACAAATAGCACAATAAAGACTTTTTACCACTGGATTTCATCAAATTTTAATACACCCAAATTAATGTACTTTATATACTTTAAATTTTTAGCTTCAAAATGAAAAAGAATCATCAAGATGATTCAATTATTTTACAGCAATTGAAAATAGATTAGTTTCACGAAGTCCGCAAAAAGAATAGAATAGAATGCATAAGAGTTAAAAATGAAAAAAAAAGAACGCGAGTAAAAAGGGAAAGAATAGGAAGAAGAGGAGAAGGAGGAGAAGGAGGAGAAGGAGGAGGAGGAGGAATACAGAAGAGTAGAAGGTAGAGACGAAGAGGGTATAACACGCAAACACACATGCATACACTGATTGCGATCTCCGCAACGTTCGAGTGAATACGACGTCTACGCCGTTGAGGACGAGGAAGACAGCTGTTCTCGAGGAAGAGGTGTCTGTGATGCAGCCAGGTGTACACCTTATTACCAACGTACACCAATGCTTGACCGAGTTCGGAGAAGGGGGACCAGCGAAATTGGCGCGAAACAAGATCGTGCGCGCCCTCCTCTCTATCTGTCTTCTTCTCACTCGAAGCAACTATGCCCTTTTTTACGCTGGCTATATATACGCATATGCGTATCAGCTCTCCTCTCCATGTTTCATAGACAATATGACAACAGCAGCTCTTTGACAATATATTGGACACCGCGAAACGTTAATTCTACATAAATTTTTTAATACAGAGAGCTTGATAGATCACTGTATCTTTGATTTCATCCATATACTCCAACACATCGAACAGTTATATAGGAATGCGTCGAAGAAGAGAGAAAGATAGAGGGAAAGAGAGATAGAGAGAGCAAAAAAGAGAAGGCTCCAGATTTTTACACGGGAGATCGCACTTTTTTAATCGAAATATATAGGCACTAACAAAGTGTGAACAGTTTCGGTGTATAGGATTGAGGCGTGAGTTTCGAATTTTCAGAACGGACACACTTCGCACCGAGTTTTTTATTTTTCTCACCTCGCATAGATGACGCGTACCAGAAGTTCGCGTTTTGCTCCGAAATATCTATCAACGGCGGTAAAAAAGAGCAGAAGGTCCGTTCGACTTCTCTCTTCGGCTGAGAGTATATACCATACACGAGAATGTTTACGTCGCTCGAGTCGCGTGCACGAGTGTGTGCGCGTACCGTGTCTCTTGTACGTACATGTGCGTATGTGCGCGTGTTTTTTAATACGCGCGCGCACACAAAATGGCTGTCTCAACGGTGACGGCGGCTCGACAGGCTCGTGTATGTTACGTTAGCCTGTCGTTTAATAGTACTCTCCGTCTGTCTCCTTTCCCACTCTTTTTCTCATACTAGTAAAATATTAACTTTGCCCGATAGACACTCACTAATATCCACGCGAGTTTATCTGGAAACTTTATTTTTTTAGCTTTTTGATCGGTTTACACTTCCTCCTACGAGACTCCGATTTTCTCCGTCCTCCCTTCTTTCGCGCTTTGTTTCTCTCACTCTTTCTTTCTCATTCCCACTCTCTTAGTTTTAAACTACTCTGTCCTTGTTTGCGCAAAGTGGTTGCAACCAAATGTTATCCTTGTCTGTTGCTCTCGCCTTCTCTTTCTACTCCCCTCATTTCGACTCTTTTTTTATGATACGCGTGACTTGAGAGCGCACTGGTGTAGTGTTGCTTAACCAATGCCAAGAGGCGTGTATACATGCGCATGAAATTAAAAAGTATTATGCAAATATCTGGGAGAATGGTACTACACCGGTAAAGTTAATAACCGTAAAGGTGGAACAAACATATCCCTTTATACAACGGCAAAAAATTGTAAATCAAAATAGTTTTATAACGTAAAATTTTAATTAACACGAAGTTTTAAACATCTGTATTTTGATTTTTATTAAAAATATGCTTGTTTATTTTTTACATTTACATAATTATTTCACAACCATCAAATTTTGATTTCATTGGTAAGTTGCTCATTTATATAAAGAATCATTATTTTATTTCCTCCAATCTCTGCAGTGACGGACGCACTTTGTAAAATTTAAAAATTTGAGAAAAGAACATTTTCAATGAGATAAAACGGCAAAAGAAGCAAAAACAAACACAAAAAAAAAAGTGAGAACTTTATATTACGCCCGAAGGGTGAACGAGAAAACGAGAAAAGTAAAAACGTCAGAGGGCTAAAAAAATATGGGCGAGAGAGTGACAGAGAGACTCTTTGTATGTACCTATATAAAACGACGAAAATATATAAGCGTTCATACTGTCGCATAGAATTCGTTTGGTCAGAGGGAGAAAGACAAAAGAAAAAGAGAGAGAGAGAGGGAGAAAAAGAACGGCAGCGGCGGTAAGGTTTTATACAGTAGAAACAGCAGGGGGAGGAAAAGCGAAAAAGACACAGAAAGCCGGCAATGGGTCGGTGCGTTGCGCTCTCCTTGCTTGTGTTTTTTTTTCTCGCCGCTCGCATATATATATAGATAGATAGATAGTATACGTGCTGTAAGGTATAATGTATGTATATATCGGGAATGCGAAAGCGCCAATTGACGCGCAACTCTCTTAAAAAGAGGGAGTAAATGACGCCGCGTCGTTGACGCTGTCCGTATAAGAGAGTCGGACTTCACAGTACACAGGCAGTTTTCGAAGAGCGTGCAGTATATAGGAGGGAGTTTACATTATACAGCGATTACGAGGAGGATAGTAACGAAGGCACGTACGAATACACACATACACACTGGTGTATACCTGTCCTATACACACGTACGTGTATGCGTGTACGCATGGTATTATGACCCCTTTTGCGCCGTTACGTGTGTATATATATATAGTTGCAAACAGGGAAGAAGGAGCCATTCTACGTCTCTTTCTCTCAATGACCTGTACATGACTAGTCGGATTAAGAGTGGGTATCGATAGTTAATAATTCATTCGGCGTTCCCTCTGTTTCTCCTTTCCCCTCTCTTGTAATCTCGCATTGCCTATCTCTCTTTGTCTCTTTAGTTCGGTGATACTCTACGATCCTTCGGCTCAAACGAGCGGGAGAAAGAGAGAGGAGAGGAGATTGCTTACAAGACTCATGCGGTGAGCGGCTTGAATTTACTAAATAAACCGAATTCTACGGGATGATTTATCGTACTTTAGCAATTTGCCAAATGATCTTAAGAATCAAATTATGCTAATCCGTTCGTTTGTTCACCCGATGGCGAATGTCAAAACACTCGGATAATCCAATGTTTAAGCTGAAAAATTATTGGACTTTTCCTTTATTTAATTTGTCGCTTTATGATTTTACAGCTCGTTACGTCATGCTAATAATAAACAGACTAATGAATATAAATTTATATGTTTACGATGGAAAAATGAAGGTATTTTTCATAAATAATATATATATATATATATAATTTTCATAGATAAAAAAAAAATATTTGTTGCAATACGAATAAATATCTAAAGGTATATTAGTTAACGCAATTAAAATTATTTCATTCGAACTACATTTCTCATATAAAAGTCGCTTTTTTATATTTTTTAATACTTAAATTGATTATAAACAAAATTTGTTTCTTTTTTGCAGATATATCTTATTTTTTTCAACTATTTTATCATAAAGATATTTATTTAGTTTTAAAAAAAAATTTAAGGAATATAATCTTTTTATATTTCATTAATAGTGAAACCATACTAATTTTCATAAAAAATTTAATACTTTAAGGTATTGTAAAATATAAATAAGCTAAAAAAAGTTATAGCACACAAAATATATGCAAATAATCCCTAGGCTCATAACATTTTCAAATGTTTTCTTAACGCATTTATTAATGTTACACTAATGTATTCGAGTCATTATTTTATGCATTTTATAATTTAGTAATTAAATATTTGATGTTTAAAAGATATTTTTGAACAAAAAGTAAAAATAATATATTAAAATTATTAAATAATTGATTCTTCCGAAGGTATTTAAATGAATATTATTCAAATATTATATAAATTTTGAATCGATAAAAAGCTTTGAATATTTTTCTATAATTAAATTTGCATTTGAATTCTTCATCAAAGCAAAGCATAATTTTGCTATCGTGCCTGAATAAATACAATTTAATTAAAGTATATGAGTTTTATATCGCGTAAGTATATATATATATATATATATATATATATATATATATATATATATATATATATGTATATATCGTTGAAGAATTATTTTAACATCGTCGGTAACAATGTATAAAAGAGGAATAGCTTGCCAATAAAGTAAAACTTGAAAATATTGAAATTCTATTTCCTGGTTTATCACTAAAAAGTGACGATGTATATTCATATATATATACATATATAAGATTGTGAAAAAATGCGTATCACGAAATACGTCACGTTTACGTTAGTGTGGTTTTATAACGTTTTTAATAAAAAGCTTTCATTTTTTTTTTTTTTTTTTTTAATTTAATCGTAATTAATTATTAATTTTGCTTTCCTACAAAAAACAAAACAGAAAAACGAAAATTACTCGTACGTCGCGTCAATGCGATTAACGCGGAACTTCATTAAAAATCCAAGCGACGTTTCGTATATTATCTTTTTTTTTTTTTTTTCCTTTTTTTTTTCCAAGACATCCATAATGTTTTTCGCGTGTCGAACGAATAAATAATTCGAAACTTTTCGAATAATACATTACAACCATCGTAGAGGGACGTTCGCATTGATAACTTTTGAAATATATTTGTATATATATATATACAAATATACATTTAGCCGTGCAAGGCAAAAAAAAAATATAGTGGAAAGAAACAATGATTGTCTATACACCCGCTTATATACATAACGTGTACAGGAGAGTATAGAACGCGGAAACGAGAACGAGTAAAATACAAAGCAGGATACGAATCCGATTCGATAGTTTACGCACACATGCACACATACATATATACGCGCGTTGAAGAGAAAGAACGCGAACGAGCGACAGAGTAAAGGACGGATGGTAAAATTCGCTATTTCCCATTTTATTTTTTCATTCGCGAAAAATAAAAAGCAGCTCGGTATATATGTAAGAGGGAGACAAAGTTACGAGAGCGCGCGTGCATGTGAGCAAGAAGTATAGCGTATGTTGCGCGTGGACTGTGTCCGTGCGCATATATGTATATGTTCGTGGGTGGACATAGATCGGTAGAATTAAGGGGGGATATGGCGAATATGTATGTGTGTATATATGTGAATGAATATATATATATATGCTAGAGGGAAGAAGAGAGAGGGAGACAAATTGGAATCGAAATCTATTGTGTACGGTACGTATGATTCGTGAACTGAGTGAGAGAGAGAGAGAGAGAGAGAGATGCGGAAAACGGAGACCAGTTTGAGTATGTATTTATATACATATATGTACTCCTTGTGCGACGCCATTGTATATGTATGTATACACGTTCGATGTTCTGCTCGGTGGATTTTCATCCGAGGTATATACATATATATGTGTGTGTATGTGTTGTTTAAGAGCGCGAAATACCGTGCTACCTGTGTGTACTATATACTATACCTAATTGAGATGAAATTTCATTCGTAGATTACGTATTATGAATTATGTAACCTCATTTCTCTCTCTCTCTCTCTCTCCCTTTTACTATTTACGCTTTTTCAAAATTTTGTAAACGAACTTTTTTTGCAGATATGAGTATACCATCGAAAGTGTTGTTTTCGACTTGTTATCGATACACTTTTTATGTCCGCGAATACGATACATAATTATAACGAAATTTATTAACAGTAATAACAACGATATTTTAATTGACGTTATTATGTACACACGATAAAAAGAGTATTTATTGAAATAATTTACAATCATAACAAAAAAAAAAAAAAAAAAAGGAAAGAAATATTTATCTTTTACAATCATCGTAACGGTTAAATTTAAAAGAAAAATATGTCGATAAAAATGAAAAAAAAAGAGAAATTTAAACTCTTAAAGTTTATTCAGTTTTGAACGCATAAATATTAATTTCATAAGAGTAACGTAGTTTCATAAAATGCCTCGTTAAATTATGTAATCAATGACCCAAAAAAATAAATAATATTGGAGTATCGAATTTAAATTGCACGAAATGCTTTTCGTGCAACGTTTTTCCAAAAATTATTGTTCGAATTTAAAAAATTAATAAAAATAATATTTCACAAGATAACGTTAAATAAAGATTTAACACAATAATCGTATCGGTATCCTAAATTTGCATAAGTACAAATATACGTAGACACCGAACGAAATAAAAAAAATTCGCCAATAAGAATCGTATGCATAAATTTCGCCGTCGCGTATATTCCCAGTGATAATTTATATGTAAATTCAAAATTGTTAATTAGAAGAGAGAATACAACAAGACGCTCCCAAAGGACTAAGCAAACTTTCACCTTTCACCTACTCGCTCATCTCTCTATATACGTTTGTAGCTCATTCTCTCTATGTCTCTCTCTCTCTCTCTTTCTCTCCGCGTTCGTTACGTCGAAGACAACGGTATGCTTAAATCGCTCGCTCGCGCGCTTAATTTTCAAAATTTCAATGTTTAACGAGGCGGATTGTTGATCTACAACGACGTCGACGTCTAGATTTGATGATGTTTGAATTAATTATTTGTGTGGTTTAAACGAATCAATGTATATATATATATATATATTTTTTTTTTTTTTAATAATTTGTTATGTATAATATATGTATTATACATTATTTTATACAGATCGTAATTTTCAATTGAAAAAGAAAAGATTATCATTTTATACACTTGCACCGTGTGATCGCTAGCAAGAAAGACACAATGAAGAATATAATAATTCGCTTAACGAAGATAAATAAAACGACAACTTCTTTTACATCGCAGCGCCCGATTCTATGATTTTATTCCAGAACAATGGTTATGCTTTACCATAAAGATGACCCCGGGGAGTTGTTGCCTTCTTCTTCTTCTTCTTTTTTTTCTTCACCCCACCGGTGAAGAAATCATATATTATTCACGTCAATTATATTTTCCCCGAAACAAAACTTTGCCAATAATTCGTCTTTCTTTTTTTTTCTCTGATTAATAGTTGTCGATATATATATATACAATCATTATTGATAAAATTCAATCAGCGAATGTAATTTTTAACGATATTTACCAAAAATATCAAGACGATTCTTCGCGTGGATTATCAAAGCCATTAAAGCACACTCGATTACGCGTTTAAAAGTTACATACGCAAGTAACATAAGATGAAAATGAAAAAGCGAGGAAATCAAGGCGCAAGGAAATGAAAAAAAAAAAAAAAAAATACGTTTATCGCTCGCTTATGTAATATACGCCGCGGGTAAAAATATACGAAAAGAGGAGAAGGAGGGAGGAAAAGGGGGATGGAAGCAAAATCGTATTTGTATAGTAATGTATCAAGGGGTGAGCAAAAAGGATAGACGTATTTGTGTATGCATAACGCGTATAGTATTACCGTCCGTGTGTAGATGTATGAGCTTTACTTCTTCTTTTTTTTTTTATTTTGCGAAAAAGACACGAAGAACGAATACGGAAGAGGTGAAATGTTCGACTTATCTTTATTTTTTATTCGTAAACGCGAATAATTGTATTATTTTATAAATGACGTATATGTATAAGATAATAATTGAACGTTATATCGGTCGCGTTATTATTTTCGCATGGGAATAAACGATTCAACGAAAGCTATAGGTACTTAAAGCATAGATAATTTAACGTCATTTTACGTAATAATATGAGTTATCAGTAAATTTTTTTTTTTTTTTTTTTTTTTATTTTTTCAGTAATTTTTTAAATTAAGTAATAATATTCTCTTTTTTTATTACACAATAATATAGATTGCAACGTAATACGATGCCAATTATTTCGTTAACAATGTCCATTGAAATTATTTTCAGTTATTCTTTTTCTTTATGACGATAAACTGACATTTTTTTTTTTTTTTTTTTTTTTTCTTTTTTTTTTGTTTTACCGTTTTGAACCGAGCAGCTGTAATTAGGGTCAATTAAATATAAAAGATCGTGTTTGCACATATCGAGTATTGCATTGATCGGGCGAAAATTAATTGAATATCCTATTTGCAATTGATACCGCAAAAAAAAAAAAAAAAGAAAGAGAGACTTTATGCTCGGGCAGCCTTTTAATATTCGCGTATACGATTTTTACCGCGAAATTATATTAAATATAAAAAGAAATAATTGATATAAAATATATAAAATTACATAAACGTTATTTCCATAACATTTTACCGATTTTCTTTCATACATTTGATATACCTATTAATTTACACTTGCTGTAAATTAAAATAATACTTAATAAAATTAAATAATGCTTAATGTATTTTTTGTTGCGTATAAAAGTGCAACGTAAAAGAGCGTATTTTTTTTTTTTTTACAATTTAAATAAACATATTAAGATAAGACGAAAGTTTGTATTATGTGATACTACGATTCATTAGTAAATAAATGTTTATTATATAAATGCAATAAATATTTCAAAAAAAAAAAAAAAAAAAAAAAAAAACATCTCATAGAATTACAACAAATCTACAATAAATTCGATAAAGACAGTTTATTTAACGCGAGCTTATCGCGTTACGCGTAGAAAATTCTCCGAGGCTTTTCAGCTTTTGCACACACGCGCATAACTACATTTGCGAATGTATATGTGTGTATGTATATATAGATAGATAGGCACGTGCGACAAAGACAGAAACACTTAAAACGAATTAAAAGTTTTTATCCTCTCCCCATCCGCGGGCATCCATCTCTATTTACTCAGGAGGGTGCGTATACGAAATAGAAAGATAGAAAGGGAGAGAAAGAAAGAGAGAGAGAGAGAGAAAGAGAGAGGGAGGGAGATATAGATGGTATGTACATACATAAGACATAAAAAAAATGCTCATCGTCGGGGCAACAGCCTCAAATGCCATCGAAGCGGTTTTCACAAACGACGTATGCTCTCTTTCTCTCTCTCTTTTTTTTTTTTTTTTTTCTTTATTTTCCTCGCTCTTACATGCGTATTCGTATCCATCCACACAAGCGCAGCACGTATACTTTTTATTTCGTTGTCTCCTTTGTTCTTCGTAGGTATACATATATATACGCCTATCCTTATATCTAGCCAAGCGCCTCTCTTCTTTTTAACATATCTCGGTGATTTCTATCCCTTGATTTCTTTTTTCTTTTGTATATGGGTATATATGGATGTACTTATGTATAAATCTTTGGGATTAGTCGATGGTTTTTTTTTTTCCAACGTCGACGATACTTTGCGAAGGGATGAATATTAAGACGTTTTGGCTTTTGTCTCACTTTTTCTTTTTTTCTCTCTCTCTCTCTCTCTCTATTGTTTTAATATGTATCGTGAAATTTAATGGGATAGTTTATTTTTCATGCATTAGAGCTTTTAAGGATCGATAAAAAATAATGCTTCATTACAGAAATAATAAAACATTTTTCGTTCAAAGATAAATGTAGCTTGTTAATTTATTTATAAATTTATTTATAAAGTGACGGATTGAACATTTAAAAAAGTTATCGGTTTAAAAATTTATCATGCTTTTAATCGTGTCTTTATAAACCTTTCAAACGTCTCTTTTATTACACATCCATTTTATCACATTCTAATTCGTAACTTAAATATTACTCGATAAAATAATAAAATCATATAAAATCGACTTCTTGATATTTCATCGATCGACAAATCGCTTTAAACCTTAAATCACAGATGTTTACAAGTGCAAAATAACGACGTTTATTAATAACCCAAAAAATTCACTCAGATAAGTCTCGCACTTCATATGAAACAAACATTCTTAAATAAAAAAAAAAAACAGGGGGGAAATAATCGAGTCTAACAATCATGAGTCTTTTCAAGCTTACGTAACGCTTATATGTATTACAAAACTTGAACCACAAGGCCGCGTTTAAACGAACGCGCGAGGGTGGATTAGTATAATACGAGGTATCAGTGGTAGAATAAAAAGAAAAACATAAAACGGCAACTTTTCCACCTCCTTTAATTTCCTTTAAGTTAATTCAGCTGAATACAGAAGGTCGATTGCGTACATAGGTATATTTTCAGCCTACTAATCCGTACGGCGATTCTTACCTACGGAGCATCCTCAGCACGTAAATGGGTTTTCATACGCGCGAGCGCCTCCTCGATCGTATTAAAATTTTTCCATACGTCCTACTGGAACGTATACAATCTTATACGTCCTAGAAGAAGAAAAAAAAAACATAAACAGCGCAAGTGCTATATATTTGCCGCTTATTATAGCCTATCATGTGAGTCTTCGTCGAGACTTATATTTTTGAAACGCGCAGTACGACTTATGTAAGTTGAGCGAAGGAGAGAGAACGAGACGGCGATACGAGCGCGCACACCGTTGCTCTCACTTGACCATACTATCTCTGTCTCGCTCTCTCCTTCGCTCAGTATGTACATTCAAGCGAACACGGGAGCTCTGCTTTTCTTCCATTTTCTTTCGGTGTAGCGTATCGTTGCGCCGGTTCGTTCTTAATCTATGATAAGAGAAAATAAATCTATTCGCCATTTTTTTTTTATTTCATAATTTATATTTATATTTACATTATGTTGTCTGTCACTTTCTGACCCTAAATGTACATGTACGCATGCGCGTACGAAACGCGCATGCGCCAGCAGACGATATCTATAGTTCACGAACTGTCAGCATAGGTTCAAAATTGCATTTTATTGATATGCAACATTTTAAAACTAATCATTTTGTTTAATAAATAAGAGTCTTCGTACGGGTTACAAGGTTGAAAAATTTTTCAAGCACCTTGAGCAAGCCTCGCGTCATTAAAGCTTTCGGCTCATATTTTGTGGATGAATAGAGGCGCCTTAGTCGCGAGCGCAGCGTTCGCGACTGCGGCCTTACTATCCATCCACAACATATTTCACCTCAAGCTGTAATGACGCGAGGCTCGCCTATGGTACATAAATAACTAATTCATTTACGACGCGTTTCTTTCTCTTACGCGTTGTTTGTTTATTTTTTTTTTTTTACTCGCAGCGGTTTGTTTTGTATGTGTATATATATATATATTAGTTATTTATGTACCATAGACGAGCCTCGCGTCATTACAGCTTGAGGCAAAATATGTTGTGGATGGATAGTAGGGCCGCAGTCGCGAGCGCAGCGAGTAAATGGTTTCCATACGCTGCGCTCGCGACTGCGGCCCTACTATCCATCCACAACATATTTTGCCTCAAGCTGTAATGACGCAAGGCTCGCCTATGGTACATAAATAACTAATATATATAATGTTTGCACAAACTTTTGTCCTGTTATCGCAATGTATACAGATTCGACGTGTTACTACAACGTGAATTTTTATAAGCCTTCGTCGGGTGTACTTGTACGCGCGAGTCGAGTGGTTAAGGAGTTGAGAAATTTTTTTTTTTTTTTTTTCTTCTCTTTTTCTTTTTAAGAGTGAACTATGTGAAGAATACAAGGGTTTGCGCATGTAGAATGTTTTTTTTTTTTTCTTTGTTTTTTTTTGGACTCCGTTTTTTGGTTTTAAACATACGGATTAAGCTTTGTTTCGTGTACATTCCGAGAAATTTTTCTTATTTAGCTTATACTAATTTATATAAACTAATTGTAAATTCTTTGAACAAAAAGAAATTTATAATTTAAAAATTACCATAAAAGTACATCAATACTTATTTTTTATGAATCATTAAATATTTTAAAAATCAACTTTTAATCCTCTTTTCATACTCGCTTACAAACGATACATCGCAATGTCTAAGAAAATCGAATAATATTTCTTTGTTATACGTTTCACAGATAAATTTTTACTACTTTACATTCGAAATAGCTATTTTTAACGAATGCTAATGTCGAACGTAATGGATGATAGGATCGTACATTTTGTAATGCACAATGCGGCAGTATATACTTATTGGGGTTGTCCTTGAAAGGAAAAAAAAAAAAAAAAAAAAAATAAATAAAAAAGAAGAGACACGTCCATTAGCGATGCCCGATAGAAGCGAACGTTATTTTGGAAAAAGATTATTGTTGCGTGTGTATTCGTGTGTGTATTGGCCTATCGTTAAGAACTCAAAAGACGAATCAATGCAAATTTTAAGTATTTTTCAGTTAAGAGCGTTATATTATATTGTTAAAGAAGCGATTAAAGTAAAATTATTATTTTTATATATTTTATTCCGTTAATGATCTTGATTTTTTTTTTTTTTTTTTTTGTTTTTTTAAATCATTAAACGTGTATTTCAATAAATTTTATACCGATTGAAAAGTATAACTTTGATTTTTTTCTTGACTTTAATGGTAAGTAGAATAAAGTGTATATATATATATATAGATAAATGCAATAAATAAACGATCAACAACATGAAATTAGAACACGAAAAGCCATAAAAATTTTCGTTTAAAATTACATTCGAGCTCGTTAAGCAACATAAAACCGAAACTTCAAAATTCACACCTATACGAAAATCTCCCGAATTTCGCAACTAATCCATTATCCGGAACGCGTCGCACAAACAGACCCTCGTATATATCGTGCGAAGGATAATCCGCGGATCCGCACACCTCGTGTCTTACTCTCGGGAGACGGCGTATTAGTCTCCTGCAACTCCCTCCCTTGCCGCATGCACGTATACACGAAGCCATTTCTATAAGTACAGAGAGTTACGCGAGGCATCGATAATTTGCGCCGCATTAAATTTCGACGACGACGACGATATCGACGTTTCCGCTCGAGCTTTACATCGTTGTGCTGGATATGTCCTTGTTGATGGGATATGTGCATCGCTTATGATGCGTTGTTGCCGACTTTATGACTGTCCTTTGTAAATAGTTCGGCTTTGTTCTTATTGCCTCGTGATTGCTTTTATTTACTTTTTATAAAAAAAAAAAAAAATGTACTTTATTTTTTTTATTATTATTATTTTTTTTTTTTTTTTTTTCTTTCATTATTACAAAGCTATGAAAATGATTAAACGAATAAAATTAGATTTTTATTCTTACGATTTATTGTCCTTTTTCAATGTTTTTTGTAAAAAGCGTATTCTTTAAAGAACAATTTTGAAATAAAAATTTTAATTTTTAAAATAAAATATTTACGTATTTAAACGTAAATTAAATTTCTTTTGAATATACGCATTAAATTTTAAAACTACATAATAACTATAATTTTCGCGGTTGAAGCTAAAATAATTTTCTTCGAATCCATCTTCCATTATCCATGAATTTTGCACTTACGCATTAATGTGCAAGGCATAAGGGCGTCGCTTTATCAAATCCGTTAAGGGACTCATCGCGGGGAGAAAAATCGATTTAACCGTTTAAGGCTATTAAAAGCAACGATTATATACGTGTAATTGCTAAAACGAGCATAAAGTCTCGTTCGTTTATTTAAAATCTAAAAGTCGATCCTTTTTCGTAAGGATGTAATTTAAATGTTATTAATTGTTATAAAATTCATTTTTTAATAATTTATGACTGGTTAGATTAACCAAAGAGAAAGAAAACAGCGGGTTTTTCAAAAAATAGGATAAAAAAAAAAAAAAAAAAAAAAAAAAAAAAAAAAATGTACAACACGTTCAATTAAACTTTTTCGTCGGTTACTTTTTTTTTCTTTATTATTATTATTATTATTATTATTATTATTATTATTATTATTTTAATTTTCCGCGGAATATTTTTACCCTCGGATGGGGGGGGGGGGAAGGAAGGAAGGAAAGGAGGTAGATAGAAACGCTTTTATGAAACGCGAGGCGACGATAAAGTAAGGAAGAAAAATTGATGGATGCAGGATTTGCGCGATCGTCAAGTGAATAATCGTAGCTTAAAAATTGTTTTACTTGCGTGTTTTTCAGTTGCTGAGATTGTTCGTAATTCCGTCAACGATTGCGATCCATGGAGGGAATAAAAAGAAACAATTAAATCGGCATACGGTTGATGTTAAGTATTTATTATACATACAAGCATTTTTTTTTGTTTTTTTTTTTTTGTTTTTTTACATTATGAAGTATTTTAGGCATGTCTGTGGTACGATTAAATGTTCTCGTCATCTCGTTTATTGAAAAGGCAACATTTTTGTTAGTTTTTTTTTTTTATTTTTTTTTTTTTTTTTTTATTTTCGTATTACATAATTAAAAATACAAATGTTACCTTTCGCTTAAGCCGTCGTATTGCTTTGTTACGAATAAAATTTGAAACGAAGACGGGAGGGAAAAGTGAAGGAGAGAAAATAATTTGCCGTCTTTCTGTCGTTTACAACCATAAAAAAAAAAAAAAAAAAAAAAATGTTTGCAAATGTAAATAGCAATCGAATAAAAAATCTGTTTCGATTATTTAAAAACGAGATGCAAAAACAAAACAAGCTTAAAAAAAAAAAAGGAAAAAAACGAATAAATAAAAATTTCATTTAATAAGGCAATCAATTACGAGGGCAGTGAAAGTGCGGGTCGTGTATATGCATGAACATATACGTGTATACAAGAATCACGCGTTCTTTTTTACCCCAAATATCGAAGAACCCTTCTTTTTTTTTTTTTTTTTTTTTTTTCAAACAACACTGCACAACAACAACGCATTACGTTTTCCCCTTTATTTCTCGACGTTGAATTTTCACGCTTCTT
Source organism: Chalcis sispes (assembly GCA_949987625.1). Taxonomy (NCBI): domain Eukaryota; kingdom Metazoa; phylum Arthropoda; class Insecta; order Hymenoptera; family Chalcididae; genus Chalcis; species Chalcis sispes. Next base: position 66,758,541 of record OX465096.1, read on the forward strand.
CGTTCCTTTTGTTTGTTTTTTTCTTTTTTTCTTTTTTTTTTTTTTTTTAATTCATTTGTGCTAAACGGTTCGTTACCTCATAGATAAACACACGCATCGAGAGGATGATCATAAGAAAAATAAACATACACGAGTTAAATTTTTTTTTTCATTTGTAACAAAGAGTCGTTCGAAAATTTTTTAACGAAACGAAATGGAAATAATTAAAATTGACAGTAGCGAGGAATTCAGTAAATTGTATGTAACGTTAATTGAGTTTAAAGTACGAACGAACAAATTTTACAAAGTTTTGGTTGACCCAAACATTTCATTCCTTCCTCACCGATGACGAAGCTAACGGAAAAAAAAAAAAAAAAAAAAAACAGTAACGTTAAAATTCGATATTTCTGCACATGATGCAATATAATGCAACCCCTGGAGAGAATCATACATAATCTCGGCATTATGCGTCGTGTATCCTTTAATTGCAAGGAAAGAAACTTACATTACTTATTGGACTTTAAAAATTTAATGCGTGTTTCTCCAATAAACCATTATACCAAGTAAATAAACTTTTAATTATTACACAAAGCTTAATATGAAAGAAAATGATATAAATAACCGTAGATAGAGTTTATATTTTTATTTAAAAATCATTACTTTGATGACATTCGTATATGTTGCTTGATTCAAATAAATATCGCATACACAGCCCATAAATAGAATGAATGATAAACGGATTTAAGAAATTATATTACTTTTAATTATATAATTATGCATTATTCTCTATGTCGGGGGTATAACTATTTTACTAAACTACTACGTTGTTTGCAAACATTTACGATCGGCCAAGTATTAATTGGATGTTTAGCACGAGCATCGCTTAATCTTTAAAAAAAATGAAGCAACTTTAAATTTTTCCTATTATACTTTATCGCCTTTCTTCAGCAGCCATTAAAACTCATGAATAATGTTGTCATGAATAGTTGTTGGTTGTTTTTTTTTTTTTTTTTTTTTTTTTTTTATCTTTTATGAAAACGCGCTCGCACCACATTCCGACTAACAGTCAAAATATATTTTACGTTTTTTAATAAATATTTGGAATTACTGGTTAGAAAATTACATTGAAAATAATTTTGATAAGTTTTAAAATTTAACGTATTTAAGTAGATTTTCTACAATCTTTATAAAAAGTATAGGATTTATAAAATATTTTCTTATCGAAAAAAAAAGTTTTAAATTTTTCTAACCGTTTATCGTTTAAATAATTGAAATGAATAGATAATAAAAAACTTAAACCTAAATAATTTTTTAAAGAAATATAATAGCGTTCAAGAACAAATTATACTTTTATTGAAATTAAATTTATACAATTGTTATATATAATCCATTAACATGATTTTTTTTTTTTTTTTTTTTTTTTTTTTTTCATTTTCAATTAAATTTTCTAGCCAGCTTTCATTCAACATATATAATATACGGTCACAAAATATAACAAACATAACATGACGCAGCGCAGTCTCGAATTAAAATTGTCTCATTTCCAAAAAATGCCTTCTTCTGTAGTTATTGTAATATTTATGTTTACTTTTCTTAACACTGTCTACAATAAAAACATATATTTATACATGTATAATTATATAGCCACAAATTTTCACAAATACATTCGTTACAATCTATGTAATGTCTCGAATGAAAATATTTATCGAGAGTTTATGATTTCCTTTTTTTTTTTTTTTTTTTTTTTTTTTTTTTTTATTTTTATTTTTTTTTTTCTCAATTTGGGCTAAAGTACACAGGATTTTGTGTGATTAAGCGATGGTGAAAGATGCAATTTATTTTTTTACAATGTTTTATTTTTTCACGCAATGCTGATTCACCGAAAAAGAAATAGGTAATGAGTGCTGATTATTTTGGTTTTTAGCTATGCCCAATCTGCACGTTTTAATAATCATTCCTGTGTGTAATACAATGGCTGTGCGAAAAAAAGCGATCGCCAGTATCGCAGTGTTATAAAGTATTGTATATTTATTACATTATTCTTAGAATAATCTACGATGTCACTGATCGAGAAAGAAAAATTATTCTAATTTTTTTTTGTAAAGATTGTATTTTTAAATTAAATTTTTTTTTTTTTTTTTTTTTTAACGCTTTGCATCTTAAGTTCTATTTATTTAATGTCAATAATTGTTTCAAATTAATTACATTTAAAGTAAACTATCAAAATAATTTATGTAATACATCAATGATATGTAAATTCATATTTCAATATATATATATATTGTTTAATAAAGAAAGAAAAAGTTTAAAATAATTTTAATCAATGACATTCTTATTGTTAAATATTTTAATAAAAAATATACTCACAAATAATTTAGTTTTAAAATTAAAAATAATTTTTTATTTTCAAAAAAATATACAGAAAATTAAATAACTATATATACGTTAAAAAAAAAAATATATATATATATATAAATAATGTTTAAAAGTATAACGTTTAACGAAAATGAAGTGATATTGTTTTAGTTTTTTACTCGATCAGTATTCGTAGACTTTTCGTTTTCCTTAATCCAAGAAGATAGCGATTAACAATAAAATTCTATAATATTATTATCCAAAGTTATCATGCAATTTTTTCGCTCAGTTATAGCTTTTTCCCTTGACCGCTTTTATTTAGTTTCTGTTTAGTTCATTTTTTTTCCATTCAGTTCTAACTTTCTCCATTTATTGGGATCTTTCTTTAATTTCTTAAATCATCATTCTTTCACTCATTCATTCACAATCTCTCTTTATAGTCTCTGAACAAAGTGTGATAAAAACAGTAAAATCGCTTGACTAGTGAGCGCACGCCCCAGAAAAGAAAAGAAAAGAATAGAAATATTTTTAATGGAAGAAAAAGCTGATGCTTTTCGTTATTTTTACATTTATTTTGATATACTTCATTCAGATGAGGCTAAACATTTAAATTGAAAAATAGCTTTCAAAAGTTTTATCAACGCTTAATTAATAATACTAAAATATAATTTTAGTATAATAAAAACGCAGTCATTTTTTATTTAATAATAATAACAATAATTACAAAAAAAAAAATGAGTTGTAAAAAAAGAAAATATTCATAAAACGTTACAAAAATTACAAATTGTACATGATAATATAAATACAAAAAAAAAAAAACGAAGCCATTTAGAAACAATGCTTAGCCTTCTCTAAAAAAAAAAAAAAAAAAAAAAAACTGTACGATTAACTCATTATGAAATGCTGATTTTTCATGACACCAAAAATTACACATCACCGCCATTGAACAATAAAGAAATCCAAAATAAAAGTAAACCTTTAATACAAGTAAATTAACTAATAATTTCAATTTCTTGCTTGTAACTTAAAATTGCACATAATTAAATAATTTTTTTTTTTTTTTTTTATCGACTTGAATTGCGTCATAATAATATAACGGAGAAATCTGATCAGAGATATTCTTTTTATGACCGATTGTACACGTGTATATGTGTCCATGGAAACGATATCCAATGAAAATTTACAATTCAACATAACAAACGCTATCGTTTTAAATAGGCGCAAAAATTTATACTCCATTTTGCATACAACCCTCCGAATAAAAGAAACAAAGATCCGCTAAAAAGTTAGTCTCAATTATCAAGTTAGGATTTATAATCTAAGACGGCTCGAATCTCTAAGTTCGCCGTTTGTATGGATATTAACCATCGTTAATAATAATATTAATCATTATTATTATTCATTAATCATTATTATTATTCATTAATCATTATTATTATTCATTATTCATCATTATTATTATTATTATTATTTTTATTATTATTTACCATTATTAATTATTAATTAACATTATATATTACATTACACTTTCACACTCTGTCGTGGCTTTACGCAGAGAGGAAGAGAGGATTCTTTTTTTCTTTCTTTCTTTTTTTTTTTTTTTTTCTATCTTGCCACTCGTTGCGTGCGCGCAAAAGAATAATGAAATAAAAGAAACGCGTCGCTTTTCGCATATCCTCTTTTTTTTTTTTTTGTTGTTTTTGTTTGTTTGTTTGTTTGTTTGTTTGTTTGTTTGTTTTTTTTTTTTTTTTCATTTCTACCATTAAAAATGGCTATATTCATCAGCGGATATCTCGTTTATTTCATTTTTTTTTTTCTTCTCCCTTTCCCTTTTATCTCATTCCTCTCGTTTTTATTTACACACTTTTCTTTTTTTTTTTTTCAAAGAAGAAAGAAAATAAGCGACAACGATAACGACGACGACGACAACGACGTCTTGGTATGTCCCATTGCGAAGGTATCGCTTATCGGAGATTTTGGCTTTATCCACGTTTGGGATCCAACGGCGTCAGTTCGTACGTTTGCAGTCTAATGTATTAATTTTTTCCCTTTTACTTCTTCATCTTCTTCTACTTCTCGTCGACACCAGAACGCATCAACAGCTATTTTATGATAGGAGATCTGTAAAAATAAAAATTTTAATTTCATTAAGATTCAAAAGATTTTTTTTGTTTTCTATTTAAAAATCTTATTTAAATACTTTTGCCGCACGTATTAATTTATATGGATGGCATATTTTTGGTTTGAAAGTAAGAAATTTCAAAAATTTCAAGAAAAATTCAAAATCTACTGAGATGAAATTAATAAATTTCAAGAAAGTTGAAAACACATCCACATAAACTGTATTTTTTCTTAAATTAATCAAACAATTTATTTTCAAAGTATTTTGAAAAAAAAAGTTTGACAAAATTAACATTAAAATAAGGATCAAACTCGAATTCTTTCTCTCTCAATAATTATAATTAAACTTTACTCTTAAGCCTAACTTTAATTTAATTGTATTTTATATTTAATTTTATTTATATTATTTCATTATATTTCCTTAGTATTGTATTTAATTTTACTCTTTCGCTTATTTATTCATTTTCATCAAGTATTTTTTATTTTTATCGTTATATTTTAACTTTATTGTATATCAACTTCATTTTCATCCGTGCCGGATTAGGATACTCCGAAGTTATTATAATAATAACAAACAAAAAATCAAATGGAAAAATCTCTCTCCTCTCTCTCTCTCTCTGTCTCTCTCTTTCTCAATCTCTCACCTGGTACTTGGTTATCCTGCTGTTTGTTGTTGGTAAAGGCGTCTTGGAAGGTATTGGCATTAGTCGTGTTGCCGAAATTCGGTGTAAAAGGCATCGCCGTTGGATTAAGATTTGAGTTGAGACTGTCTTCGTTCGTTAATCCACCGACACCGGTAAGACCAACGCCGGTTGGCTGCATCAATAGTATAGGGCCGCTATTGCTATTGCTCAGAGTATCAAACTCCGACAGGTCTAATAGGTTGTTGGTCACGTTGTTTTGCTTGCTATAAGAATCAGCCAAACGAGACACAAATAATAACTGACTGAGACCAATTCTTTTTTTTTTTTTTTTTTTTTTTTTTTTTTTCTTTTTCAAGTTAATGGAAAAGTAAAGTTAAAAAAAAAAAAAAAAAAAAGGAAAAGTAAAAAGGATAAGACCGTTAGTCGTTCGTTTTATCTTTTTCTTTCTTTATTTCTTTCCTTTTTTTTTTTTTTTTTTTTTTTTTCTCTTTTTTTTGTTCTAATTTGTAAGGCACTACACGGCGAAAAAGCAATAATGGTTAATAATTCTCTGTTTGTTTCAAGGATTTTAATGGATGAAGTGGATCGTCGAGGATGATTTAAAATAAAAAATAATAATAATAAAATAAAAAAGATTAATGAATATTTTAAAGCAATCGATCGATTTCAATCGCAACTTAATTTATGATCAACATCAAAAGCGAGTATATTCAAAGCTTTTATGTTTCAAAAAATAAAAATAAGTTTAAACAAATTAAAATTGTAATGAAAATTATTTCCTTGTAGCTTTGAAACGAAATAAAAAAAAAAAAAAAAATAATAATAATAAAATTATATTTTTAAGATACAATATTATACAGTCAAAACGCTAAAACAAAAACATCATGAAGCATTCTAAAATGAAAAAAAAATGCAGAATTTCATTGATGCGAAAAATGAAAACATATGTGTGCAGTTTTTCTTTTTGTGTAAAATCACGTATAGATACTACATAAGTGTCTAATACTAAAGAGTAATATTGTTTACATAGAAACATGTTCGCAAAATTTATTTATTTTTTTTTCAAACGGTTAGAAATGGAAAAATTTTTTTTTTCAGAAAAATAAAAATGCACTATTCTACAAAATAACGAATAACAAACGGTGTTCTTTTCTATTGAAATTAGAACTTTTTTGACTTACTAAGCTACGAAACTAAATTTCTCAAATTTATTAAATACGTTGAATTATATGGATCATTATTTAATGTAAAAAAAATTGTTTTGAGAAAGTTAGTTATTCCTTTTTTTGAATTATTTTTAAAAATATTTTTTATTTTTTTTTAAATCATCTAATAATTAAGTATATCTTCGTTTAAACTATCAGCCTGAAGCAATAAGCCGTAAAATCTTCAAATATAAAAAGGAGAGATTGGCAAATTTAAAAATTATAATTCGGTATTTTTTCTTCTACAGTAAAATTAACTTAAAAATGTAACAAAAACTATTGATATTTTCATTTTTTTCTTCGTAATTAAAAAAAAAAAAAAAAAAAAAAAAACATAAAGGCTTAAGTTCGATAACTGAAAATATTTTAATCTACATTAAAAAAGCATGTTTGCAAGCTTAAAAGGTTTTTTTTTTTTACAAAAAAAAGAGGCCATCAACAAATTCTAGTTTTTTAAAACTAACCTACTGAGAAATTCTTTTCTCGGCATGTTCCTAACTATTGTACAAAAAAAAAAAAAAAAAAAAAAAAAAAATAACATTAATAAGCACTTTATCTGCTTATTAAACTCACGCAAAATTGCTACGAGAATACAAAATAAATATTCCGCAACAACGCATATTTTTTGACTATGAATTATTATATCGATATATAAAAAATATCACAAATGATTTACCAATTACCGATGAGTCAAAGTGTGGCATTGGCGAGCCGTAGTATATTCGGTACACAGCAAAAGTAGGCAGTAAGTTGACGTGTGTAAATGTGAATAAATACATGTAACATAAAGTGGACTTGTACTTGTTGCACACAAATAAACAAAAACAAGCGTTACGGGAAAAACAAATTGACACTTGGATTAGAGGTGATAAACGTATTGCATAGTAGGATTTGGATTGTGAAATTTTTACGAGCAATATTTGACATCATTAACTAAGTGTTTTTCTACAAAAACAAAAAAACAAAAAAAAAAAAAAAAAAAATAATGATGACACTTATCATTTATTTTGCATGATGATTTTAAATATATGAATTGATTTTTTTTTTATTTTAACAAATCGAATCATTTAACAAGCATATTAATTTTTTTTAGATAAAGATATTTGTTACTTTCTTAAGAAATTATTGTAAATATAATTGTAAAGCGGTAACCGCATAAGTGTTAAATTTTTGTTTTACATGTAATACTGTTAAATAATCGTTAGTGAAAAATGAAATCTTACTGTGCAATACAAGGATTCATGCACTTAGAGACAAGCAATCAGGAAATATAGGATAAGCAATGCATGTCATGAAATTTCAGATAAGTAGCACTCGATTCAAAAGTATTATTGATTGTACGATTATTTGTGGTGTCGTGGTCAATCATGCTCTTATTCTCTTTTGATATTGCTATACTACGTTGCTAAATAACAGTAATATAGCCATATTAGTTTAGAAACCACATGATTTTTTTTTTTTTTTTAAGGCATCAAGGAAGAGAAAAAAATAAGAGCTTAATAAAGATTTTTCAGCTTCTGTTAGTTATTATTTTCAAATATATAAAGAAAAAAATATTGTCTTATTGCTCTAGTAAGCTCTTATGTATCTATATGAAATCACGAACAATCATTTTGATGACTTATTGCATTTATGCTATTCATCGATCACTTTACATTATTTACACTGTTTTTTTTTTTTATTATCTATGATAATATGACACTGAATATCTTTTAAAGATGTAGTTAGTAGTAACTTGTCGAAAAAGTATCGGGTGAGCATTCTCACATTTCATTTTATCTTTCATGTGCAATTGATCGCTTGTGAGAACTATGAGCAGGCCATTTTTCATACATTTTTATGTTTTCGTTTGATTAGTTTTTAGATTTTTTGCTGCATTTAAATGTGCCATCAAAAAAAAAAGAAAAATGACCCGCCGGTTCATAAAAAAGTGCTGTATGTATGCATTGACTGGCATAATTCTAACACAAAGAGATCACAAGCATAATATTTTTGAAAAGTTTATTTGTTGTGTGTTTTTTAATATTGATATCACCTTCTACCTACTTTAAAAGTAGCAGCATAATAATAGTATCTTCAGCTAAATAGCAAAAGAAAAACGCATATTCTTTTTATAAATATAAATTATAAAATACACATATTTGCGATTAATTTACAATTGCAATATACATTATTATAGTTGGTGTAACTTGTATACTCGATGTTATATCATTGATTAGCGGCAGTTTAGTCATAAAAATATTTGCTGTCGAAAATTGATTATAATTAATAGTCAACTGTTCTGGCTACTTTTGCAATGTACAGTATCTGAAATGCAATTTAATTCGCATATATATATATTATGTGACTTCGCTTTCTTAAAATTCACCACACTCCACTATAAAGCTAAATTCTTAAAAATAACAGGCTCTTTACGTTTAATTTATTTTTGTGTTTTTGTTTAATTTATAACTCTTATTCTTCAATTACTTCGCACAATATTTTTATTAACCTTCCTTAAAAAGCAATATTGCTTTTACAACTTTCGTGCTTCTGACTGACCTTAATAAAAGCATTAGTATATGTATGATTTTGATATAATAAATTTCATGTTTTTTAATCAGCGTAGGAATACATCAACTATTATTATCATAAATATTATTAAATGTTATTAAACAGTTTGCAAGAACGTCGTTTGATTCTTTTTATTCGTAATAATTAAGTATGCTTTTTCTCAGCATATAACGCGTACTTGTAACACACGCACACACGTTTATTTCTATTTCACACAACGGACATCATGGCTTCATAAATAAATAATCCTGGATTAACTTTAAAATAATTAAGTAAACTTAAAAAAAAAAAAAAATAACAAGCACATTTATTTTTAATATCACGCTAAAAATACTTATATAAAATCAAAAAAATTTATTTTAAAACAAAAAATAAAAATAAATCAAAAGTTTAATGTACAGATATTATTTTCATTAATCACTCATATTGATTATTTTATCTAAAAATGAATTTTTTGTATAGCAATTATACAATATGAATAATATAACAAATCATGAAGATATTGACCTACAAAAATCTTAAAAATAAAAAGTTTTCTTAATATTTTGTTATTACGTATATAAAAAGTTTCTAGCAATAGCATCATTAAAAATTCACTCAAGTAACTACGCAATAATCTCGACGAAGTTTTGTGAAAAGTAATCACACAGGCACAATGTAGAAACTGAGCAGTATTCTGTATTCAGTCCGAATTATTTTTAAAGGCCATGACGACCCTTGTATCGAAGTCGCATTCGTACAACTTTAACCCTCTTCACCATTTCTTTTAACACCATTTCTGTATATACAATTTGAGTGAGACTATTTATAATGCATAATGCTAAATAATATATACACATCAAACAATAAAAAAAAAAAAAAAAAAAAAAAAAAAAAAAAAATTACTATTAGAAAAAAGTTATTTTAGGTTCGTTGTAGATCACGATATTTGTAATAAATATAATATTCAATATTTAATTTTCGTAATATATTTACAAGCAATATGTATTTTTAAATTTATAATAATTTAAATATTTTATAAATTAAAATTATTATTAAAGTAGATTGAATACTTATTTAAATTATAACATTATTAGCATTTTTAGATTTATTATATAATTCGCTATTATGCTTTTATCAAATTAATTTTAGAATTTTAACATTTTTTTTTTTTTTTTTTTTTTGTTTTTTTTATTAACAGAAGAAAAGATTAAAATAATTTTGTGAATTACTAACTAAATTCATTGCAATTTCGAGTAAAGAAAATTAAAAATATTCTTTTATGAAATTATAAATTATCAGAATCAGAATAAGCTCGTCTCACTCAAAGTGCAACCAACTTTCAATTCCAGGGGTTTTATTACATTAATTATCCTTTCTTCTAGATGGCGGGGGCATACTTACACAGTGGCGTTATCCAATGCAATCGTTTGAGTGTCGATGCCATTCCCGTGATTTGCATTATTATGATGGCCATTAAGCTCCTGTTGATTATTATCCTGGTTATCGAGAACCGGCTTCGTTGAAGAGTCGCTAATGCCGTTGGCATGCGTTCCGTTGCGCACTACGCTGTTATTTGATACATCGGCATTGTTTGACTCTGTGTGATGAGCGCGTTGCTCGCCACTTATAAATTGTTGAGTTGCCTCTGATATAAGACTGGATGTCATTAGATCCTGAGCTGCTTTTTCTCCAGGTCCTGATTTATTTTCTTCACTAGGACTATCTTCTTTCGATTTTTCGCCGTCGTTTCCTTCATTCTGCCAAAAGCATTTAATTTAAGCATTTAATTCATGCCATAAATGCAAATATTTATTATGTTGAAAGTTAATAATGCAAAAAAAAAAAAAAAAAAAAAAAACGATTGCAATGAATTTTAATTCTCTGACTATTACTTTGGTATTAATTTTTATTTTACAACACAATATTTTAATCTACCTTTGGAGTATTAGTCTGATTCTTTGCTCGAGTCCTAGTCATTATAGCTTCGACACGTTTACGTCTGGCGTTTCTTTCTTCTTCTTCTTTCTTAAGACGTTCAACCATCTCGAGTCGTTGCCTGTAATGCAATTTATATTATAAGAAATATTGTAAATGAAATAGATTGAAAACTATAAAAAATATATGAAACAATCTCAAGTCAAATCCATTCGAAATCGATTTTGTACGCGTAATGCATTTACTAATTGAAAAATCTAGTAACTCGCTTTAATATACATTTTTTACCCTTAAGGATTATCTCAAAAATTATTCTTCGCATCGAATGTGAAAAACAGTTTGACACTTCTTACTTTTCAGCTTCTTCTCTAGCCTTTCGCTCGGCCTCCTCTTTCTCTTGCTTCTGTCGGGCTTCTTCTTCTCTGCGCTTCCTGTCCTCCTCTTCGCGTTTCTTCGCTTCCTCAATGGCCAGCTTCAGTCTCTGCTCTTCCGCTTCGCGAGCCTCTTGAGCCAGGCGAAGCGTCTCTTCCTCTAAACGGCGCTGCTCCTCTTCCTCGGCGCGCAATCTCTCGGCCTCTAAACGAGCTTCCTCCTCCTGCGATTAAAAAACTTTGTAACTCTTTGCTGCATTTTAAAGTAGGCCTTGATCGTTAAGATTGTTTTGACTTTTTAAAATTCGCTATCACAAACGCTATACAAGAAGCTTTTTCAAAAACTATCAGCGACGCGACTGTGACAATTTCTATTTCTTACTATCGAAGATTTCAATATTTACCAAC
>OX465096.1:66775093-67120093 GCA_949987625.1 Chalcis sispes
AAAAAAACAAGTCAAAAAAACTTTTAAAAGAAAAGGTAAAAACAAAGGAAACCATAAAAAAATCTGCACACTCAATAAAAACTGTGAATTCGTGAGAGAGATAGAGATAAAGATAGAGATAGACGTATAGATATAGAGAACAAAAAAAAGATGGTGTTATTGCACAATAAATACACTCATTTTTGTATTGTTTTTTTTTTTTTTTTTTTTTTCTTTTTTCTTTTATTTGTTACTGTTGTTGTTCGCTGGAGTGTTAGTTGAAGTATTAAAAAAATTTATGCGGCTTACCAATAGCGAAGAATTAGCGTATTTACCATCACCCTTGACTTCCAAAAAGCTGGTTTGCGGTGGCGCATGTTTTGTTTGTTTTTTTTTTTTTTTTTCTTTTTCATTGATTTATTTAAATATATATATAAGATATACACGGGAGCGTTTTGTTAATCAATTTTCTTTTTTTTTTTTTAATTTTTAGACGAGTTTAACATTAAATATTAACAGAGATGTATATAGTATACAATTTAAAGTATCGAATCGATAATATTTTTTAATTTATAAAGCGTTGAAAAAAATCTCTTTTGTCGATTGTTTATTCAGGTTGACTTTTTTTTTTTTTTATTCAATATATTATTATCATTTTTTTTTTTTTATCATTATTACAATGTAATCAAACGTAAGCAATTATTTAAATAAATAAATATTTTTGTTATATTTCTTTTACATCTCCAAGAAACTAAGTTACAAAAACTTCAAAGATAAAATTTTCAAATTATCATTGTTAATATCTCAAAGGATGAAAACCAATATAAAAAAAAAAAAAAAAAAAAAAAAAGGAAAAGAAAAAGAAAAGCTAAGTATTATCCCATTAATTAATACGATAATTAAATTTGCGCGGCTTATCTCCTCACATTCTCCATTTAATTGACAAAAGAGATTTATCCATTCTTTATTTAATTGATTCACAGATGCTCCCGTTTAATGAAACATGCATAGTACGTATGTGCTCCCAACTCGCTGTGCACGTCCGTATTTTCTACGAAAGTAAAAAAAAAAAAAAAAGAAAAGAAAGAAAGAAAGAAAGAAAAAAAATCGTCTGGCTCTAGCACCCTCTCGTTACTTTATATCTTTTTTATTTTTCGTGAACTGAGAAATCCAGAGTTTCGTTTTTGTTCTTTGTATTTTATGGTTAAAAAACTTACGAGGTATATTATGCGTTTTAATTAATCGCGCCCTTGAGGAATTAAAATTATTTATTATTAAAAATTATTATTATATTTTTGTAGATAATGTCTGTAGACATTTTTTTTTTTTTGTTTTTTTTTTGTTAATTATTTGATTAATAAGAAGTAGTCCTTGGTAAAGTTTAATTAAAAATTTTAGTTTTATTAAGTGACAATTATTGTTAAAAATTATGAGAAATTTAGTAAAGTTAGTTTTTTGTATTTTGTTTGGATTAAAATTTGTTAGAAAAACGTATTATTGTTAACGTATGTTACATTTGATACTTTTTATTATACCAAAGATTATTTTGTTAAGTTATTTTTTAATTCATCCAATAATTTGATATCAGTTGGCTTTGTTTTGTAATAAAAAATACTTTTATATTTTAATGATAAAGATAATTCAATTCTTAAAATTTTTAATGAAAGTAAAATTTAATTTTCTCATTTGAATATTTTTCGTTTCATTTATGATTTACAAAGGACTACCTTTCAGAAAAATAATATTAATCTAACCTAAAAATGTAGATTTAAATATGTTCATTTTATGGATAAGTCAATGTTGCGTTGGTGGTATGAGAAAAATGCTGTAACCTTATTATTCTTGATTGATTTAATTATCCAAATAATTGTTATTAGTTTACCTTTTTGTTTTTTTTTTTTTTTTTCAAACGATATACCATTAAATTAATTTATTTCAGAAATTGAGTGATATAAATTTAATAAAATATCCATTGATGATTCTATATCATTAGAGTATCAGCTAATGAAATAACAAGTTTGTCAAATACTAATTTACTAAAAATTAATGATTTCATTACGTTCGCGTATCTATAATTATTAATGTATAAAATACTTCAATCTCATTTTGAAGAATTTTTAAATAACAGGTAAATTAACGTAATTTCCTAGTCTTATATCTAACAAACATTATCTACAAATGAAGTAACTACGTAATAACGTGTATCTTTTTACAAGGTATCTCGCTAAATTTTCATCCGAGCAAACGGTGTCATACGATCAATAACAATTTTATTCTACTATTGAAAATACGAGCAGGTTTGGTGCTTAATCTAAACCTTATATATAATTCACTCGTTCAATAAGGAAGTGAAAAAAAATAAATAAAAAGAAAATTACTAGAGTACAGGATATCTCAGAAGAGAGAGAGAGAGAGAGAGAGAGAGAAAAAAAGAGAAAGAGTGAGAGAGAGAGGGGGGGGGGAGACTCGAACTTGGTCTCATAACGTCGCGAGTCGAGTTGAGGAAAGCACAGTGACGTCCTCGTTTTTGTCTTACCTGTCGTTTGCTGCTGGTTAACCGGGAGCAGTAACTGTAGGTGATTGTTCTGGTGCTCGCGGGCCTTGCGTCTGAGTCGCTCGGCCCTGGTGGGCCTGGGCAACATCAGACTTCCCGCTGAGACCGGCAACGTGCCCATGCTACGCGAGTTATCGGTACGCTTGAGGGGCCCCTGATGCTGCTGGGCCCCTCGTGTACCTGAGTTATGGGCGTGCGCGCTCGCCAGGTGCGACATGCTGCGGCTCATGCTCGAAGCTGCGAGGCTCTGTTGCTGCTGATGTTGCTGCTGCTGCTGCTGCTGCTGATTCTGCTGCTGGTGATCAACCGCGTTGGTTGTTCGCCTGCGCGGTTGGGCCAGCTGGTCAAGCCTCGACATCGAGTATGTCCTACCTGGGCTGCGCGTGAACGACTTGGCGCTTGAAGATCTACCGGACGTGGGGGGAGGATTGCTGTCTCTCGGCGAGGGTATCGTCGGCATCAGGTCCGTTCGACGACGGTTTGCGTAACGCATAACGCAGCCGGCTGAGCTCGGGGTACCCGCTAGGCCCATCGTCTCGTTATCTTCACCTGCGAATGCACATAGGCACAACGCTAAACTTAGAGAGAGAGAGAAAGAGAAAGAGAGAGAGAGAGAGAGAGAGTGTGTGTGAGATAGAGAGAAAGATAGAGAGACAGAGAAAACCAGCCTTGCGCTCGACGCGAACGAGAGAATGAGACACAGAGAGCGAGAACGAGCGAGAGATGGAGTAGCGGACTTCCGTTGACCGCCGACCCATTTCCGATTTTATTTTATCGTATTATTTTTTTTTTCCTCGCGCATCATTTTCAACTTTTATTATTATTTTTTTTTGTTTCAAGCGCTCTTCCCAACGCGTTATACGCTCGCTGATTGGGAATTATAATTCAACATAGGTAGACTGATATACACGTGCTTGCATAGCCGAACAAAAAATTCATACTCCAGACTGAACTACAATTTTGGTTTTTTTTTTTTTTTTTTCTTTTATTTTATCTTCAAGTTTTATACACCGATAGAAAAAATTTCTTGAATCGAGAAAAATGCTCTCTCTAATGTCGTTCTTCTTGTTTCAAATGCTTCAGTTTTCTTAATAACATAAATAACTCTAGCACGAATAAGCTAAAACTTCTTTATTCAAGAATAAAAATTTAAATCTTCAACCAAGCAGTTGTTTTTTTTTTTTTTTTTTTTTTTTTTTTTTCTTGAATTGAGTATTTCATACTTTTCAATCAAGATGAATATACATTTGTCACAAGAAAATCTTCTTTTGTTCTAAGAATCGGCCAATATGGTTCAATATAACCGATAAATTAAATAAAGATAATTTTTTTCGGTTTTTTAATACATGTAATTTTAATTTTAATAAAATTTTAAAATGCGAAATGTCATATTCTTGTATAATTATTGCTGTTAAATCCTCGTGTGGAAAAAGAAAACTTACAAGCACCCAGTGGTCAAAGTATTATAACTTATAAGAAAATAATTAAAATAACTCAAAATAAGAATATTAAAACCAAAAGCAAAAATTTTTTAAACAAGAGAAATATTTTTCGCTAAAACGATTTTCTTGATTCAAAATTATTTTTCTTTAATCATCAAGTTAATTCTTTTACCGGTGTATGACATTATGGTTTACTAAATGTTTATTTTTTCTTTTCTTTTTATTTAAAAAAGCAACGTTATTATTATTCTCTCCAAATAACCCTACAATTATTATCAATTACTAGTTCAGTCGGAGTAAAGCTATACGCCAATAAACCAACATTTTATTTTAAACCAACACATGTAACAAAGATAAAACTTACGTTATCGTAAGAACATGCACATAAATTTTCGAATAATTTTATAAATATCAATATAATAATAAAGAAAAATAACAATAATGTTAATTAAAACTCAAAAACGTAAAAAAGTTTTAAAATAGTTCATACAAAAAAAAATGAAATGAAATAATTGATAACGCAAATGTTTTCGTAACTAAAGAATTTATTTTTAACAACATAATTCGTTATTGTTTTTGACATAACATTGTGAATATCATGCGTATACACTGTAAACAATGCAAGATACAGTTAATCCTTCTCAAGCCATTTATCAAACTTATATTTAACACAATAAAAACACTCACAGGCACTGCTACGTTACACAAAATTTTTAAAACCATTTACGTGTAATAATTTAAATTTAACGTATGCGTTGTACATGCAACCAAAATAAAAAGGATGTAAATTTAAATCAACGAAATTTCATAACATGAAATTAAGGAGTATTACTTTTTATAAGGGAAATAATTTCGCTCTTTTATATAAAAATTAAACAGATATGAGTAATTACTACTTTGTTAATTGCATCATAATTAATTTTGATAAATTATTCTACTTATAAAATTTACATTCAAAATTCATATTCGCATATAAATGACATTAAAATTTACAATGAAAAGTGGAATTATGATGATTATAATAATTATTTTACGAAATTTATACCGTTTAAAAATTTAACATTTTATATTCTAATTACAGATATTTTGTTGTAATTTAAAAAAAAAAAAAAAAAAAAAAAAAAAAAAAAATTGAATTTGTCATCAACTTGGGTCAGCAAATTGATCCCGTTTAATCTTTCACCTAACTAATTAAAAAATTCAATTATCGTATAGTAAAAATACATTGTTTTTATAAATCAAATAGAAGAAAATTATATAAAAATCTACAGTTGTTATACAAGTTCAAAGATATTCAATAAGAAACACTTGAAAAAAGAAAATATTCAAGTTCCATTTCAGCTGTCGAATAATTGGTGCAACAGAAGCGAACAAAAAAAAAAAAAAAAAAAAAAACACAATCATCGACTTAGTACGGACAGTGACAATAAATTAAAAAAAAAAAAAAAAACTAAAAAGCTTTCAATGCGTATAAAAAACGAGAATATTCGTGAAGAATATTTTCCTATCAAATGAAATTTCTCGAATCCTGAAGAAGTAGCAAACTCAAATCAATATAACAAAGCGCATGCCATTGCGATTTAACAAACAGTAGTAATCCTTGGCAGAATTTCTCTCATTATTATTTAATTTTCTAGCGAATCGTAAGATAATAATAAAGACGTTAATTATTGATATATATATATATATATATGTATATATATATATTCTGCAATGAATGAATTTTTCGACCATTAGTCATTTTTATTTATATCGTGCAGTGGATGAAATAATTTATGCCGTAATACGTAGATGGGGAAAAAAAAAAAAAAAAGACCAGACGCTTTTTGCAAGTAAAAGTTTCATTTTAACGTAAATCGATGGATATTTTCTACTTGTATTTTTGTCGGAGTAACCTTGATAAATTAAAATGTTTAGGATAATGGAACGATAACATATTTTTATAAACTTTAATAATTAATATTAAATCGGTATTATTGAAATAAATAAATTACAATGCTAAATATGTTTTAATTCTGGCAAGGATTATGTAAATACAAAGCAAATACGAATTAAGATGAAATGTATAAGGTGCGAATGTGTAAATATGTGAAGAGATAGAGACACAATGTGAACAGGTCATTCCAATAAAAGATAGATACTGAGGTAAGGGATACTAAGATACAAACTTTTATTTTTTTTTATTTTTTTTTTTTTTTTTTTTTTTTACTGAATCAACTTATTTTATTTTTCTTTTGTATTTTACGATTATTGTAAAAAGTTTTAACGCATCGTATACATTTGTAAATAAAATAATAAATCATAGTTTTGATAGATTTAAAAAATTAGTTAGCATCAAGTGTACTTTTGCGTTTTTTTTTTCTATCGAATTGAAAAATTTATTAATAACATCGATAATAATTTTTCCATTCATTAATAAATATTTATTTAATATTCTTTTTTTTTTATTACATCGCGGATTTATATCGACGAATAATAATAACGACAACATTGAATTTATGAAATAATAAAAATTCGAATGAAAATACAGAAGCGAAATAAATTTTGCGTCTATGTATACGTACAAAGTTTCGCGATGGAAAATTACAAGAATATCGAAAGTATATAAACCAATATGTTGATTCGGTAAAATATATATCAGCGAGTTCGTATGTGTACCATTGTTTCGATATGTAAAAGGGAAACTATATAGAGATAGAATAAAACAACACATAAGATGTTAAGTGTATATAGTATATATTTACTGAAAAGCAGGCGATCATATCTCGATAGACACAATAGATTTGATAATTGGAACATAAGGAAAACAGATAAGTTTGTTCGTGTCGTTTGGATTGAATTAAAAGAAAAAAAACAGAAGAGAGAAAAGACAGAAAGAAAAAGAGAGAGAGAGAGAGAGAGAAGAGAGACTCTTTCTCTGTATATAGGTATATGTGTGTGTAAGTATGTGTGTCAAAGAGAGAGAGAGATAATGAGACAGAGAGAGAGAGAGAGAGAATGACTCACCGCTTGCCCCCCGTTGTATCATAGGACGCCTAGCGTCGTCGTTCATTGACATATTATCGTCAACGGAGAAGATGTCGGTGGTGGGGGGCAAAGAGAGGCTGGCTCTTTTGCTTTTTGCAGGAGTTAAGGGGGAATCAGGTGAACAATTCCAATTGAACACCTCGTACATGGACGAGGACATTCTCATATCTGTAAAATACAAATATTCGGGGCAAACACCTCGACGTCATATATTTGCGTCATCTTTTTCGTCTTTGGTTTTTTAATTTTTAATTTTTAATTTTTTTTCTTTTAAATTTTTTATTTCTTTTATTTATTTATTTATTTATTTTTGTTTGTAGATGACGTTAAGAGGAAAAAATTTAATTTTCGATAAATGAGAGCTTTTTTTCTTGGTGTTTTAAACCCCCCTACGGATCAATATACCAGCGAACTCGAAATTGTTGTTTGAAAACAGTTTTTTTTTTTTTTTTTAAATCTTGAAAGTATTATGTTTGTCATAAAATTTTTAAAATTGTAAAATTAATCTTTAGAAGACGGAGAATTTTCAGTTTGAATCGACCTCTTTTTAAAACGCGTAATTCATTAATAAATTCAATGTATTATTTAAGACGAGTCTCCGGCCAAATTGCTGGTCCCAAAAGGGATCAAAATATAAGTATAAATTTCCGTCTGCAAGATAAAGTTCAAGATAAAAAAATTTGATGCATAAAAAAACGTAAAAAAATATTTTGTTTTCCTAAAGCTGGTCCCTTCGTGGGACCAGTCCCGTTCTCTAAAGGTTAAAAAAGAATCCATTTCACGTAATTATTTAAACTGTTATTATTTACGGAAGACTTGATGCAAAATAAGGAAAATAAAGTAGAATTCTGCAGCTTTAAATTCTTTTTTTAATAAGTTTTTCAATCGAATGATGTGGAGCAGATTTTTGAGCGAAAATTTTATCTCGAATCCGATCCGTTTTTATTTCTTATTTCCATTGTAAATTTAATTTAAAAATAATGTTGATAAATTAGTGCAAGTTTAATCTTGGATTAAACCGTAAGGGGGCTAATATTATCTTGAAACTTTTTACTTTTGAGGAATTTCAGGTAGATTTTTATAAAGGTTTAAAGGAGATAAGTGTAGGTAAAAAAAAAAAAAAAAAAACGTTAATAAATAATAATGAGTAATTGTAATCCCACTTACAAAGATTAATCATAAAAAAAATTCGAAATTTTGATAAATTTATCTTCAAACATTTATATTTTATAAATTATTATTTTTTTTAAGTGCACATTTTATTTCTTTGAAAATTTTTTATACTTTTTCAAAATTTGAGTAATTTTCATCATGAAATCTTTAATTGGCAAAAAAAAAAAAAAAAAAAAAAAAAATTCATTTTAATTATTTTAATTAAACTATACAAAAAGAAATCTTTTTTTTTTTCTTCTTTTTGATTAAGACAAAGATTAAATGTGAGAAAAAACTGTATACTAGAAAGGTGTATTTTTGTGGCACAAATTCGAGGATGACAATTCTTACTATTGAAATTTATCCAGCGTGTGACAAATTTTATTTATTCATTTATCCAAGAAATTATTCGATAGATTTGATATCGCAAATATTTAATAATTTTATATAGGTGTACTAAATGCTTTTTCTTTTACATTTAATGAAAGGATATTGTCAATAATCAATCAGTTTCATTATTTTTATCACCATCCTCATTTTATTATTTAATATAAACGTTTAAAATTAACTATTTTAACTTTATTAATAGCACATTCAAAGACAGATTTTTATGTTTTTATAAAAAGTATAAATTTTTTATTCCCGCTATCAATAAGTAATATAAAAGAAGTCAATCGTCAACGCTTTATCATTGTTTTGTATGATAAAAATATAAGTGAACTTGACTGATGAAAATTAAAAATTCCTAAAATTATCAAGGAATGTATAAAAAAAAAAAAAGTATATACATATACATTTATGAAGATCCCACAGAGCTTGGAAAGAATGGAGCGCGAATGGAAAGTATATAACTACTCGCAAACGAAGGGAAACCCATCGACGTTCGTAAAGAGAGTAAAGATAAGTTTGAGAGCGGAATAACGCGTAGATAGACATATAAATAAATTGCGACAGAAAGAGAAGAGCATATCTAAAAAGTATATTGTGAAAAATGAGCGCTATACATGTGTAAAGAAGTAATGATAGTAATACAATATCGGTGTTAAAGGCTGCGTTGTGTCTAAAAAAAAAATAAAAAAAAAAAAAAAAAAAAATATATATATATATATATATATATTAGATCAGTGCTTAGTGCTGTTGCTGCTGCGCGAGAGCAAGCGATAAAGTATGACGAAATAAAATAAAATAAAAAAAAAAAAAAAAAAAAAAATAAAGAAAATAAGATCGAGAAAGTAAACTAAGGTTTAAAAAAAAGAATAAAAAAAGTAGAAATTGCGATCGAGTAAGTGCTTCCTGTCCACTTGAGCTGTATACGATTCTCGACCGCAAAAAGGGAGAAAAAATAAAACGAAATGAACGTTGTAGTAGTGGAGCAAATTCTCTTTCGTGTGTAGTTTTTGTTTTTCTTTCTTTTTCTTTTTTGTCTCTTGTTTCGATGGTATAAATTTCAGACAATGATATTTTATCCCGTTTTGTATTCAAGTTGTATTTGATAATTTTAACGATTCATTTTGCCCGATGAGAAATACTTTTGAAAAATTTTTACCAAGGAATGTTTTATTATATTGCCGAAAATATAATGTGTTTATCAAATTCTCAATATAATTGTCACAAAACAAATAGATCTCAGGCATTTTCATAAAAATTTCATCGTCGGAAATTCTTCGTTTAACCCTTAGACTACCGCAATTTAAACTATGTATTTCGGCGTTCATACAAACCTCGTATTGATTCATCGTAACGTACGCAAAATAAAGATAATAAAAATAAATTTTTAGCAAAGAAAAAACCAAAACCATTAATTTTCGAAAAAAAATATACAAGCAGTCTAAGGGTCAATAAAACAAGTATCATAACAAGACGAAATTGATAAAAAAAAAAAAAAAAAAACGTGACATCTAGCCAAACGCCATAATAAAAACTTGCAGAAGCTATCGCTAAATTTTCTCCAAACAATAATATAATACGGCATAAGCGACGCGTAGATGCTTACGTTAACAAGTAACTTCCTGTAAAGATCTTTCGCAATGGTTGAATATCTTTCTTAATTACTTTGAAAATGATATCGTTTTTTTTTTTTTTTTTTTTTTTTTTTTTTTTTTTTTTTTTTTTTTTTTTTTTTTTTTTTTTTTTTTTGTAAAATAAAAACTATATCGATTTGTTGTCTTTATTTTTTTCTACATTTTGTTGTTACATTAGATAATTATAAAAAATTCAATCGTACATTATTCATACTCAAAGCAATTGTTTTTGTATAAATGAATTCAACGCATATTATTTTTTTTATGTTTAAAGAATCGAGCAACATATATACATATATATGTATGTATAATCATGCCTCAATTTGACAACGAAAAAAACAAAAAATATATACGTACGATCATCAAAAGATCATGAAAATTATATATATCGAACTTTTCACTAATAATAATTGGCAATCAATGAACAAAGTTTTGGGTATCGTAAATTGACTTAAACATTTAAAAAACAAATTAGAAAAATACTTGGTGAGTTGTATTATTTTACAAAAAAAATTGATGTACACATCCTGGAAATAAAAAAAAAAAAAAAAGATTTTTTTAAAATAATTCGTCCACAGGGTAAAAAAACAATTGTTACCATTACAAAAAAAAAAAAAAAAACAATTAACCACACATTATCGATGCATGATTCGAAATCACTTTTTGGTATTAAAAACTTCATAATATGCTTTATGCTCAACTGAATATCAGCAAATACGGATTTAATAATTATACCATTGTTACTCACATTTATATAGAGAGAACGTAATCGACAGCACCACCAACGATCCGCAATAACATTAACTTTAATTTTTTACGTACATGATTCATCGTTGTTAATTAACACAAACAACATTTTTGGATGCGTGAAGATTGATTGGGCAAAAATTTTTTCGTTTGGATGAAAATTTTATTTTACATCGATGACGAAGTTAAACGTTAAATAATTGATGAAAAATATTGATGAAAATTTTTACGAATCATCAAAATTTTTTTGCCTTCCCATTCTTCACGATGATAAACATATATTTAATATATATATATATGTATATTTGTAAGTATAAATATCGATATCTACAATATATTCTAATACATCCTAGCGTAGAATTCGCGATCTCATCAGATTGATACTCACTCCGGTGGATCAAACGCCCTTGGAGAATGGAAAATTGTCTTGGTCCGATTATATATATGTATATATATATATATATATAAATAGACACGTGGTGCGGAACTTACATTTAAAGAAAATATCGAATAAATGAGATTCGACGATTGACTTTATCGCGCAACGTATGAAAGACCATTTTGTAACGCGGAATTTTTCAATAATACAAAGCTTTTTTTTGTATTCTTGATTTTTTAATTTTTCAAACAATACGTAGAGATAAATCGCGATCTTCAACATCTCCGTTAAAACGAAGATATCGGCAAGTCGATCATCGAATCGTTAAAAGATCAAATTGATGAGAGAATAAAAGTATCACAGAAGAAGATAGACGAAGAGTAGGTACACAGGATCTGATTCGATAAGTAATACAACTACGGGCTAGATAAATAGATACGAATAATGTAAACATATTATAAAAAGCGAGCGAGATATACCGACCTTCTCCAGGCTTCCTGTCGAGGCCACCGGCCGAGGTGGCGCGTTTCTTGCTGCCGTCGAGCTCGCGCTCCGAGGATCTCCTGGTGAGCGGCTGGGCAGCGGAGAACATCATGACGTTGGTGGTCGAGGTGGCGCGACGCGTGCCCCAGAAGGTCGCGCCGCCGGTATCCGCGGGCTCGAGCATACGGGGCGTCGAGCTACCGAAAGCGAAAACTATGTGCGAGCGCTCGTTTCTTCGTTTCGCCTCTATACGGGCGTCGCGCTCCTGATTCTTGCGGAGTATTGCCTCGCGCCTCTCCCGCTCCGCTTCCCATATCAGACGTTTGCGCTCCTCTACCTGGCTTCGCCTGAAAAATACGATCGTTCAATTTTATCGAGCCGTTGCTTTCAAGATTTTACCTTTATTATTTTAGATGTATATAATATAATGTGTGTATATATAAACGGTTATTGTAAAATATACATCCGTTATTTCTCGACATTTATTTCAAAGTAATAAACAATTTTTTAACGATTGTATAAAATAATTGAATTATACAAATGATTCGTCTTAACTTTTATCAATTTATAAGAAATAAAGTTGAAATGCGGATATAGTAATAATTAATAGTAGATTATTCAGAAATTTTAAATATTATACATAAACGGTAATCTTTATTGTAAATGGATACTATTTTCATTATTTAGTCTATTTTATTAAAATTTTTTTTTAGTTTTTCATTTGATAAATATATATATATATACATATATTTTTTTTTTTTTCACTTAATCTAACTTATTTTACAGTATATTCAAATCATAAATAATATATAATTTTGTATTCATCGAAAATATTTTAAAATATATATTTATCCAACAAAATAATTTTGACAATACACGGCGGATGAGTCGTCGCTTCAATATTTGTTATCGATTAAACGAGCAAGTTTTATTAATACTCGTAATTATGCAGTGTTTGTAAGTCAAACGTGAAAATACATTATAGCGAGAAGTTTTAGACATGATATGTGAAACCTTTCAGGCGTCGGCGTTATTACTTTATATAAGGCTTCTCATTTTTCTTCTTAACTTTGAGTTAATATATCGCGCACGTGAATCAGTCTAAGGTTTTAGCTTACTATAACATAACCTAATAAAATTATTGTTCTACATAACTAAGAATAATTAATAAAATTACATGATTAATTTTTATAAAAATAATATCGATACAATACATATTATTTGTTATTACACTTTGAAATTAAGACGCAACGAGAAAAAATAAAAAAAGGTGAATACCTAACGCAATTATATTTCACTTTTAATAAAGTTATTTACATATGAAAGCAAACTTTTTTAATTTAAGAAAATCCATTCGGGTGATACGAAAAAATATTTTTTTTTTTTTTTCTTCGGTAGCTTTTCAAGTTTAAAAAAGTTTAATTTAATTTCACGTGAAAAAAAAAAAAAAAAAAAAAAAAAAATTGTCTCCATTGTAGAAATTAACATTTATATATATCCATATATAATAACGTGAACAAAAAAAAATAGCCGATAATAGCTGTAGTTTATATTTTTTATGTGACTTTTTTTCTTTTAGATACTTTGTCATACAATTTTAAAAAATTTTTTAAAATTGCCTTTTTTACGTTTAATAAAATAAAGAGAAATGTAAATTTTTATTAAAAACATTTTCATAAATTTAAAATTTCTATTCGTGCATTTTAATATTAATAAAATCAATTTTCTCAAATTACACTTGCATATTAAATTATTAACAAATTTGCTTCGTTCGTTCGGCTAAACTTACTTAAAAACTTTAATAATGTCAATAGTATATTGCAGAAACAAAACATACTCTTTTAACAGAAAATATATACA
Source organism: Chalcis sispes (assembly GCA_949987625.1). Lineage (NCBI taxonomy): Eukaryota > Metazoa > Arthropoda > Insecta > Hymenoptera > Chalcididae > Chalcis > Chalcis sispes. The sequence goes on from OX465096.1 coordinate 66,788,738, forward strand.
AACTTTCACGTATCCATTCATTTAACTCAAAGTCTGTACCGTGCATGAAATACTTCAAACTTTCACTTGAAAAGTTTTAGAGAGACTATAATGCAACACGAATCCAATATTGTTTTCATCGCTGTTTCTGATATTTCCTCTTGCTTGTTATTCTCTAAATATATTTAAGTGTAATGTTTAATTTTCACGGGTACAACTAACAAGTATGAATACTGAAGTGTTAATATAGAAGTATGCATCTTTAAAAACATTCGTACAAATTTATTATAAGATAGAAAATAAGTTTCTGACTTTGGCGATTTAAATTTACTTTTAGTAAAAATATTTTTAATTGTTTTTAATTTTAGAACGATTAAAGTTCGGGATTATTTTGTAATAATTCTCAAGAATACATTGGTAAAATACTGAATAATCTACGTTAATTAAAACTTTTTTTTTTTTTTTTTTTTTTTTTAACCTTTTTTTCTTTAATTTAAAGTGCAACAACACAATGTAAATTTAATTTGAAACATTATTATAAAAATAAATTTAATCTTTTTATAAAATTCTTTAATGAAACTTTAACGATTTTAAAAAATTCGACCTTCACAAAGCTTTTTATGAATGAAATCGCAACGGTTTATGAATATTTTTTTTTTTTTTTCCTCATTAAATGGATTTATTTTTAACCAGAGGCATTTTGTAATTTGTTACTTTTGTTGTGAAATATTCCAGTCGTTTTACATCGACAAAATTGATTAATTATTATTACTTAAAAATAAAGTTCATAACGTAAGTTAATAACGCAAAAACAATAAAAAAAAAAAAAAAAAAAAAAAAACAAAAAAATGACAAGACTAACTAAAATTCTCACACGCATATAAAACGTCGATATAATAATATTTAAAATTTCTAACGGTTAAGTGAATCGTGAATTACTAAACTTTAGTCTCTACTTTCATTCTAAAAAAAAAAAAAACGCGTCGAAAAATATTCTTTAAAAAAAAACCTTTCACCCTTTTAAGTAAACCAAACCATTCCCTCCCCCCCCCCCTCGTCTCCTCACGATCTCTCCATCTTCTCTCCTATAATCATACCACTCAGCTGTGCGTCGCCGAAGCCTTGACGCGTAACGTATGAAATTAAAAAAAAAAAAAAAAACAAGAAAGAAAAAGGCTCACCTGTCGCTATCCCTGCTCCTGAGTTCCTCGATACGTTTGCGTCTCTCCTCCTCGCGCTGCTCCCGGAAACGCTGAGCGGCGAGTGCCTGCTGCCTGAGCTCTTCCAACTTTCGTTGACGTTCCTCGTTCTGCCTGTCGCGCACCAGCTTTGCCCTGTCGATGTCCTTGATACCGCCGCCCGTTGAATCTCGGCCTGTAAATACATTTTTTTAAACGGATTTAGTTTTCGGTTGGTTAGTTTGTTCTCTCTTTTTTTTTCTTATTTTTTTTTTTTTTTTTTTTACGGTTATTATTTTATGATTTATGCAAGAAAGGAGAGAAACGAAATTTACGTTTCGTCGTTTAACGTCGGTTTTCTTCTTTTTTTTTTTTTTTTTTATCTGCGCTTCTTAAATTTACTCGAGGTACTCTCGAGATCGCTTAAAAATTTTTTTTTTTTTTAAAGGACGTCGATAGAATACGCCGAAGAGATGAGCTAAGAATTTTATAAAAAAATACGCGTAAGCTTTAAATTTTCGCGAAAGTGGATGCGCGTACAGATGTATGTATATATAGAACATACTTCGTTTTAAAAGGATGAAAAAAAAAAAAAAAAAAAAAAAAAAAAAAAGAAAAATAAAAAGAAAAATAAAATAAAATCTTAAAACGTGTAGTAATTTTACACGACGCATCTGAGATGGTCTTAAAATTCGTGCGTCTATAAAATTTATGGTTATAGCTCGTTTTAAGGGATTAAAATCAGTTAAATCGTGAAATACGTTTTACCTAAAAGCGATTTTTATTTGAGGATAAAAATTTTTTAATAAAACTTAATCTTTGTAAACAAAAATATATATGAATGTTTTTTATCTCCGAAGATAATTGAAGGAGATTATTTTATTGCTAAGTTATATTAATAATATATTGTCGATAATCAATGGTATGTACAGAATAATCTATTTTATTATTGAATTTAAAATATTTTTCTTCTAATAGATTTAATAAAAACCGAAGTAACTCAAATAAAAAACAATAATTTGTCGTTTACGTATAATAAATGACATGAAATGATATGTAAGGGTATTTTTTTGTAATTTGTTCGATGCTTATAAAATAAATTTTTCAAATACAAATTTAATATTGCGTTGCGTTTTTCAAATATTTTGAAATGTACGATATTAAATATAAGAAAATATGCGCTTAAATTGTTAAAATACTTCATTAACAAAGTATCGATACATGAACAATTTGTGTATTTTAGTTTACTGCATTATGAAATATCAGTTGATAATGAATAAACATGTGTCGAATGTCGACTGGCAAACATAATCAATGTTTATAATTTATTTAAATATCCAAAGGCAAAATAAAAATACACAAATCATTACGTTGAACTCCTCAACTCTCTTTTTATTTTAAAAAAAATTTCTTTCTATTTTTTAAAATTGTTATTAATTTAAAATGTTTTAAATGCCTAATATAAAAAGAAAAAATATTCTTCAAATGTGTAAAAGTAAACGTTGTATTTTATGTTGTATATAATGTTTATTGAAAAAAAGAAAAATAATAAATAAAAAAAAAAAAAATATATATATATATATATATATATATATATATATATATAAACATATAAATATGCACAAATAAATAGTAATAAACTTTACGGGCACTATAATTTAATGACGCTATTAAAATATATGAAAAATGAATATTTTGTGTTCACCTTGATGTTCGTATGGATGATCGCCATCGAGGGAGTCTTCGTCGAATTGATTACTGCGACGCCTCAAATCTGCCGAATAACAAACCATATTTTTTCTATTCTCTGCTGTCTTTTTTTTTTTTTTTTTTTTTTTTTTCTTTTCTTTCTTTTTTTTCAGAAAATTTCCCCGCTATATCAACAATTTTTTTCACACCTTAATAAAAATTTTGTTATTCGTTTACTTGCGTTTTCAAATATCCAACAAAAACAAAAAAAAAAAAGAGGTTTCTTTAAGATTTCTTATTTGTCGTTACGTGCGAAGTGTTACTCTCAAACTATCGTGTTAGGGAAGGAAAATACATGCGCGATGATTATTATTCGGGAAATGGTGTAAGACCTCAGGTGCGATAAATAAAGCTATTCGTTACCGCAGGATTGATTATTTTTAAATAAAAGTCGTTAATACGTGATACAAAAAAAAAAAAAAAAAAAAAAAAAAAAACTTTTGCTCTTGCTTCGTTGCTTGCGAAAAGAATTTTTCTTCATTTATTTATTTATTTTTTCAATGTTTATACATTATAATCAATTGGTTATTTTCTTTTTTGCAAACAATCGAATTCTGTAATAGTCATCGATACCTTTTAAAAATAACTAGTTATTTGTAATAAATAATAATAATAACAACGCACAAATATTAAAAGCTAAATTTAATGAAAATTATAAGAGTAAATTCGTTCAATAATTCGTTCGCGTACGTTAGCTTACGACATGCAACATGCATTACGATATATTTTTTTTTTTAAACGCAATGCAATTCAGTTACTAAAATGCCTCAGTATCGATTGAAATTCAAACGAATAATATTACGATGAATAGCTGTCTAAATAATACCAGAAATAATAATATTTTCATGCATAATTTTACACTTTTAAAAAAAATCAATCGAGATGTAACCTCGCACATCTCGTTGATTATAATTTCTCGCTCATCCAAATGCAATTTTTTTTAATGAAAATAAACAAAACGCTATTAACACTTTTCGAATCGTTTATTAAAACAGCTGAATTTTACTTTATTTTTTGTTTGCAATCGTGTAACAATGCAAGCGTCGAAAGTAAATATTGATCTTATTAAATTTCGATAAAAATTTTCTGTACTTCGTAAAGTATGCAAAAAAAAAAAAAAAAAAAAAAAAAAAAAAGAAATATAGAAATTTTCGAACGAAAACTCGAAGCTTACCGATATATCTTCAAAGATTAATATTTACTTTTGAAAAATACTTTCGCAAACACAGACACGCAAAATCGCTCGCACGATAAAAAACGTGCAAGGCAGCAAATTCATTCGATTCATCATCGATCACAAAGAAAAAAAAAAAAAAAAAAAAGAGAGAGAGAGAGAGAAAAGAAAAAAAAAGAGCAACGCCGTAGAACGGCTAGATCAACTCGACGACGGTGATTTTAAACGTACGCGAATAGGGGAGAGATAAGCAAATGCTTACCGAATGGACGCGCTTTCTAGCCAAGTAGTGAATGTCCGAGTTTGGTCAGGCATCCCGCCGCGTGAGCAAAGATGACGCGCGTGAAAAATTTTTCCTCCCGTTCCTTGGCTTTTAATTTAATATTTCGTTGAGCTACTTTCTGAGGAAGATTAGTCGAGACACGGGGATTTTCGATCGGAAAGTTTGATTAATTTTATCGAATAAGTAATAGTTACTTTTTCTTTTTTTGGGATGTGATTAAAGTTTTTATTATCTATTTTTTTTTTTTTTTTTTTAAAGATTAAAGTTTGGATTGGATTAAAACACATTAATTACATACAAGATATAAAAAGTTATTGAATCATTTAGCAGTTAAACTTTTGTTTTAATTTTATTTTCTTTTAATATTATTATTTATAAATGATACATCTAGATAAATCCGAACGAATTTTCAACGAAACTTTTCGATTCAAAAAGTTTACCGCAAAAGTAAGCAAAACGATAGCAAATCGAAAGAGTTTTTGATAAAAAAAAAAATGGTTTATTCTCACTTATTTAAAAAGTTTTGCACTTGCGAATTTTCGTTCTTTAATAATTTCAAAAAAAATTGTAGCTCATTCAAAGCAGACCACATCGATAAAAGTTTAGTAAAACTCAAAATTCAAACACAGAAAAAAAAAAAAAAAAAAAAAAAAGAAAGAAAAAATACAAAGTTAGTTTCATTAAATGAAAGAGGAGCAAAAAAACCTTGCAAAATTCTATTTTTTTTTTGTTTTTTATTTATTTATTTATTTTTTTCTTTTCATTCGTGTTTACCTGGCATTTGAATCGAATCTTCATCAGAACCAATATAGGCAAACCAATGCATCGTATGTTCTAAGGAAATAAAAGTAATCGTAAGTAAAACGATGATTTGAGTAATTTTATAACGCATTTGCACACACATTGCAAAACAAAAGAAGAAAAAATCAATGAAAATATTATAAATAATGTTAAATTAATGTTAAAAATTAACTTTATGCCTTCTTATCATTTTAACGTTTAATTTTGGTTTATGTAAAATGTATTGACATTATGTAAAAGCGAATACATGTTAAACAAAACTATTAGTTTATTATTAAGGAAAATAGCTTTTACGACAATGTTTTCATCACGTTTAATAAAATAACGTTCGTTCGTTAAGTTTATTTAAATGTTTTTTACTCGATGCACTTTCTAAATTACGCTGCTACAATATATAAATAATGAAAAAAGAAATAAAAAAAAAAAAAAAAAGCACGGCATTATTTAATGTTTTCTCTGGATAATCATTGAATTTCAATTGTTATTAAAACATCCATACATTTTGTAATATTGAAAATAAACATTTGTTTAAAAAATAAAAATATAAACATGAAAATCCGTGAAAAAGAAATATATATACGTATATATTTACGTTTCATAAAAGAAAAATTATTATTCATTTTTTCCTTTTCTATTTATTCACGCGTAAAAAAAAAAAAGTGCGAGCGGGGGGAAGGGGGGAAGGCAACATTTTCATCACATAAAATTCAATAGCAAAGTTTTCCCGGTAACAAGTTACATCGCACAACGAAACCTGAACGAAAATTACGTTTACTCAACGACGCAGTCTCCCGTTGCGTGCGGGAGAGAAAAAGAAAAAGCAGTATGAAAAAGAAAAAAAAAAAAAAAACCCAACACCGGCGCGCTAATTAAAAGGAATCCCGTAAATACGCCCCAACTAATGCAAAATTCACGATACACTCGTTTACACGTATAAGCGTATACCCCTAATACAAAGCCAAAATATCTCATCGATCTGCTTTCCACAGTCATGATTACCAATGGCTATGGCTCTCTATCTCTCTCTCTCTCTCTCTCATCCCATTCGTACACACATATACATTCGAATAGGATAGATATCGATTCGCTGGACGGGCGAATTCTCTCCTGGCGCACGCATAATAACGCGTACGCCGCAGATGTGTTATTCATCGACTCGTTGCTCCTCCTGATATTTGTATAGGCGTGTACGTATGTAATTGGAGATGATTTATATCGCACAGCGGATGATGTAGCTGCCGTTGCTGTGGCGTTACGAGAAGAATGAAAAGCTGCATCGTTCGCTTAACGTGCAAATAGCTTGATTAAATAACCTCGTTGAAAGTTGAGAGGAGGAGAGAGAGAGATTTTCGGCCATATTTTGAATTATCGTCGGTTGGTAATTATCGAACGGATGATTCTCGACGAAATAATGTTAGACGTGTTTACGAAAGCTATTATACGAGTGTGTGTCTGTGTGTCTGTGTGTGTGTATTAATTGTCATTTCAAATTTCATTATCGAATCGACGATTGCGATCAACGAAGCGAACGAATTTATTTGGAAAATTGATCGTTGGTGTGATTACGTGACATTACGTTCGATTTTTGTACAATGATTGAAACAAAACTTAGAACTCTCTCCTATCCTTAATCCGTTAATAAAACCGTTAAATAAATATCTTAATAAGTTATCCAAATAAAGTTAAACAATCGCGATTTAATGTTAAATAAATTAATCTATCATAATTGAAAATATAATTTACAAAAATAAAAAAAAAAAAAAAAAAAAAAAAAAAAAAAAAAAAAAAAAGATAAAATGTACAAAGCTCAATTTAACCATTATCTAATAAGTTACGATACACATACGCGCGTATAAACGAAGAACTTAATAATTAAAAAACACAAGCTTTCGCGCGGTAACATAACGAGATGAGAGGAGAAAAGAGGCCGAGCCGCCCATATATACATCCAAGTAGTATCGCGAGTGTGAATTAATGCGGACTCGCGATTGGATGTCCATAATGGCGTATATGAAATGTTGGTTACCATAACAATTGGAAATGGCCGATGACTAAGACGACGACGACTACGACAACGACAGTTTGCATTATTATGCCGCCGAGGTGGCAAATGTACAATCGTACTCACTAGCGTGTATGCACTGTCACCGATATATCGACGTATTCTACTTTTTACTTGCGCTTGTTCGTTAAAGTTTTTTTCTTCTCTCTCTCTCTCTCTCTCTCTCTATCTCTCTCACTTTCTCTCTTTTTTTTTTGTTGTACGCTGATGGAATTTATTTAAAATTTTTTCTCTCTTTTACTTCTCTTCTTTCGCGTTATGTTTGTTTTTTTTCTTCTTTTTAATTAAAATACGGTGTCAGATTTATTTTTTTTTTTTTTTTTTTTTTTTTTTCGTTCGGTGGACAGTTTATCGACAGGTAAGATGGAACGAAATTGGATAATTTTTTATAATTAATTTCGTAACTAGTTTGTTAGATGTTAATATTCAGTTTATATATAACTGATAATCAATAATGACATTTTAATATTTTAAAGTGCGTTCGTTATCGTTAAATTTTTATGAAAATTAAAAATTAATTATCTTATGTAAAATTATTACTTTAAAAATAAATTTAAACGATGTTTGATCCGTTTTGATTCGATGTTAAAAATTTTTCGAACGTTCTCAATAGTTTACGTTTATATGTTTAATATTTATAAACTTTTCGTTTGATTGAAACAATAAACCGTAATCGCGCAATTCATAACGGAAAAGCTAAGCGCGATAAATTTCACGTGTATTCCCTCGTAGCCATTACAGCTGACCTCGCGATGTACACGTATATGCAAGAGCAGCGTAAGTAAATCAAAAATTTTAGCCAGAAGATTACAAACGTCAAAGGCGGCAATTGTTTAAAGTCAGAAATCTAACGCGAAAATAAATATTTCCTTGTTAGAGACATAGAGAAAAAGATAAGATCTCTTATTTGTATCTCGACGTGTACAGGAACGTGGAACAAGAACGAATGAAAAAAAAAAAAAAAAAGAAAAAAAAAGAATAAGTTTCTCTCGTGTAAAAGCGCGCGGAGGCGATTACACATTTCGGAGGAGGCAATCGCGAAGAGAAAAAAAAAAAAAAAAAAAAAAAATAAAAAGAGAGAGTTGCGCAAGCAGCTTCGCAAAAGGCGCCATGGAAAATATTTACTCCAAGTGGGTCAGATGAGAGAAAGGCTTGTGCGTGAGTTTATAATCACGCATACATACTAGCGCGACCGAGTCTGACCCAACTCGGTCGTTTCTACTCAATATTTCGTTGAGGATTTTTACGCCTCTCGTTTCTCCGTCGGTCGTTTCGCCGCGGTGCGCCGGTACCGATTTTTCGTGTTCTTTATTTGCTTTGAGATATATATTTTTTTTTTGTTTTTTTTCCAACGTTGCAGCAGATTACTTTTTCGAGAGGTGCGACCTCGTTGTTTTTAGTTTTTTTTTTAAAGTTTCAAGGTTCGAACGATGTATATTTTTTTGTGCTCCTTTTTTGTTGCAAATATTTTTTAAAAATTTTTAACGAATTTATAAATTCATCGTAATATAGAGATACTTTAGTGTTATAATATTTAATACTCATGTTTTTTTATTATTATAACCAATTTATTTTATTTAATTCGTTAAAGTACAAAATGATTTTGTAATATTTTAAATTATAAAACAATAAATATTAAATTAATTTAACCTGCTCGTAAAATGTTTACGATATACGTACTACAGATATGTAAAATTCTTAGAAAAAATAAAAAGAAATTAATTATTCATTGTAAAAAGCGTCGATAAAATCCTTCAAAAAATTTATTATTGTTTTGAAAATACGTAAATATCGAGCTTTTATTTCATATTCATTAATTTCTACGCTATTCTCTTTACTCTACTTTTAATTCCATATTCCCGCATTATTCGTCGACGTATTCATATATCAACGTGTCACCAGAGACAGTAATTTTCGTGGATTTAATAAGGATTTTGCTTCATCTCATGAAATTCTTTTATAAAGTTCTCGACTGCCGGCTTTGTGAATAATTTTCTACTTTTCATCTGGCCAATTAAGACTTATTCTTTCAGCATCATCGAGACTAAGTTGGACTTTCTATCATTTCTTTTTTTTCTTTCGCTTAAAAAAAAAAAAAAAAAAAAAATTGAATCAAGCGCATGACTTGCTTCTTTTTTTCAGCTTGATAAAGTTATTATAAATTTTGATATTTTATTGCTTTCATTGAGAAACTATTAGCGGTATTAATTACATAAATATGAAAATTATAATTTTTTATCAACAAAATATTTATTTTTAATATTACAGTAAATAATTTTGATCCATTAATTTTAAAATTAACAAAATTTATTAATAATATTTTATTTTATAATTATAAATCTATGATAGGTATATTTAATAAAAATAAATTAAAAATTAAAAAATAATCCTAATAATTTTATACGGCAATGCATATATTTGAAAATATTTTATTTTTAAAAATTACGATTAAAAAATTCCGTTGATTATATTCATTAATGAATGCACATTCGCTAATGTTTGCGCAAGATGCAATATTACAATTAAAAGGATAAATAACTTTATCCAAACGAATATAAAATAAATCGACGACACTTTCTGTTAGAAAAAAAAAGAAAAAGGGAAAGAAAATCCAAGATAAACGAGACGAATTGCACGAGTTTTTTTATATATACACATAATTCCGTAAACTTTTTAATCCTGTCGTCGTTTAGCCTTAATGACGATGTTATCACGAGGCCTTTTCCACGTTTCTGCATTTACAATTTACACGTTTTCTCCCTTCCTTCTCTTTTAATATATATATATATATATATATCTCTTTTTCTCTACGAAAATTAGCAACGTTATTTACCGTCGCGCCGTGTTACAGACGTTAACCGGAGACTCTTTAACGAAGAGGGTGAAAGACGGCGATGAGAATAAAAAAGGAAAAAGATAGAGAGAAAGAGAGTAAACTGTGGTGAGCAACGAATTTTCCTAATCAAGATTTGTTAACGAAATGCGAATTCGCTTTCGTTTATTTTAACCGGGAGACGGCGTTTATTTTTCGTATTAATTTTTTTTTCACGAGATTCATTTGGGATGATTTGTTTTTTTTTTTTTTTTTTTTTTTTTTTTTTTTTTTTTTTTTTTTTAATCGATAAAATCAGGAAGATTTTTATGAAAAATAACGTTTTTCGTTGCCTTTTAAAATTAATTTTTTTTAATTAAGATTTAGATAGAATGTATGCGTATATTGTAATGATATAACTCTGTTGAAAATAATTAAAAACAACAAGGATTTTTTTTTAGATTTCAAAGAAAAATTATAAATAGTACGCCGATGTATCAATTATTCACAGACAATAGACAAACAAATACAGACGTAACTTTAGATTTTTTTTTTAATTTGAACCTTTAATCGCAAATAAAAAAAAAAAAAAAAAAAAAAAAACAAATAACCAAAAATGCTTAACGATCGATCGGTAATATTTAATATCGCTGCGCATAACTTTTACCTTCCAGAAGATTAATCAAAGCGATTGTCGTCGCTCTTTTGAACTTTAAAATCCGTTTTTTACGCTTACTCTATTATTACCGCAAAAGTTCTGCTATTTATTATTATTATTATTATTATTTTTTTTTTAAATATCGCTCGTATTCTTTTACGTTAATTTTCTGATCGAGTTTAAAAAAAAATACATCGTTGATGTAAATTTTCGAGTATTAATTGAGCCATAAATTCGCACTACAAATTAAATGAGATTCACACGACGATTAATTAAAGTTGAATGTAAAATATTGAAATCGATTTCAATATTTAATTCACGTTAGACGAAGTATCAACGACTCACCGATTACGCGTAAATAAAAAAAATAAAAAATTCTTCGTCAAACGAAAGAATTTTTCCAAGCCGTATTTCGAAACTTACATAGCTACACCGAAATCCGGCGGTATAGTTCAAAGAAAAAAAATTTATCATCGCGGATAAATCTTGGCCGATGAATTCGCTCGTCGACGTATACACAAAAAAAAAAAAAATAAACGGAGAAGGGAAAAAAAAAAAAAAAGAAGAGAGAAAAAAAGATTCGCTCGATACATCAAAGGTTCTACATAAAACGTCGTATCTTCGTATTTTATACCGCCGTTCGAGCAGCTTTCTCGTGTGTATGTGTGTGTGTGTGTATAGTCACGTACTCGTGTATTTATACTAGTACGTAACGATGGAGCGACGCGCGAAACGAATATAATGGCGGTAATCCGAGCACGAGTAAAACGTACGTAATATTTGATGTCGCTTTACTTTCTAATGTAGATTTGCTTTGTTAATAAATCTGTTTCTTTTTATTTTTTTACGACTTATCGGAGAAATGTTTTAAAGGTAATCGATAGGATTAGAATTTATCCATTTTTTATAAATCGAACAACTCGAAATTATAAGTATTTTATGATGTTCTTATCGTTGTATCTTATTTTCTATCAACGAAAAATGTATTTTAAATGAACATTAATAAATTAATGGTAAATCATCGTTTAAACAAAAGCTTTAACCTCGCTTATGCTCGCGAGTCGACGAGAAGAACTTTTATAAGAAGATAACACGTCGTTATATTACGCGATGAAAACGACGACGTCGTCAATGCAGCATCCATTAATATTAAAGCTTTTTTCGAGAAAACTTTTTCGACAAACTGTACGCCGTTCACCTGCCGGGATGAATAAAGAGATAAGGAAGACGCATACAAAATGAAAGAGTATACAGAGAGAGATTTCTGCAAACGCGATTTATCGATTCTAACCATTATTCGGTTTGTGTATCATAACGTAACGCTTTTAAAATTGTCTTGAAAACCCTCAAGGCTTTTGCGAAAATTAACGCGATTTAAAGAACATTTTAAAGTGGCTAGTAGAGTTTGCTCTGAAATGAGAGATTTTCGCTGTGTGTCTGTGTATGTGTGTGTGTGAGAGAGAGAGAGAGAGAGAGTGAATAGAAAAAGGAAAATAAGTATTTCCTGTACGGTTTGTAAAATAATAAAATGTTAAGTTATGCTTTTATTATAGGAATTTATTGATTTTTGTTTTTTCTTTCTTTCTTTTTTTTTTTTTTTAAAGTTGAAAAATATAGGTTGAATGTAAAAAAAAAATAAAAATTTCTGAAAACTTGTCAATATTATGAATTACATTTATTTTCCATTATATATAATAATAAAAAACGTATTCTTGAATGAAAAAATATTTTTTACGTAAAAAAATTTTAACGTTACATTAGATTTTCAGGCCCTATATAAATTTCATGGTTAAAATAAATAACTAAAAATAATTTTCCAACGACATGTTTTCCCTCAACTTACGATAAACAAATTAGTTCTAACCTCAAGCAATAAGGTATTTATAGTTGTGAATTATCGATTAATCGTCTTATGTAACGTGTAACATAAAATTTTACACCAAAGGTAAATATCGATCGAACAATTAATGTAAGAAAATTGTAAAATCTATTGAATTTTATTTTTTTTTTTTTTTTTTTTTTAATTCTTTACAAAAAAAAGCGTTATCGAATAAAAATACCAGATCATATAAAATTATTAATAATAAATCAAAATTTCTTTAATTCGATTATTCGATATCCCAATAAGCGATAAAAATATTCCCAAGCATTTTGCACAAAGTATCAAAGTCATTTGAAATACGTATATCTCGTTTAAAGCTATATCTTAATTTCGTTAAGAAAAACTATCGTAAAATCTTATCGCTTTATCCCGTCCTTTGACAGATACAAGTATACTTTTGTATTCCGGTCAGGAGGATAGCGCTGCATTATATTCGTAAGTAAGTAGTTTTCTCAATGAAACGAATGAAAATAAAAGGGACGAAGCGATAAAAGCGGCGTGAATGGAATTTTATTTTTACTCGATTTTTTTTTTTTTTTTTTTTTTTTTTTTTTTTTTTTTCTCTTACTCGCTGTTTAGTTTTCCGAACTTTAATTTTGAATAAGACGATTGTATCGTTTATATAAAATTTTCTCGTATTTTGTAAAGAAAAATAAATTATCGTTCGTTATCTTGTTTAAATGTTTAAACTCGTTTAAACGTTTGAACTTAATTATTAAGATAAAGAAAGTATGCAGTTCGGGGTTTTTATAAATGCCTTAAGTTTAAGACAACGATATTTACAAAGAAACAAAGATATTGTATTATTTTTATTTTTTGTGATTTTAAAAATTATTATGCCCTAATAATTCGAAGTCTAATTTTCCATTCGATTGTTTCAAACTTACACAAATTAATTTACGTATAATTATTGTACATATTGTATTGTGCCATCGCTGTTGAAGTTTGCACAATAAAAATAATAAAAAGATTTGAATAAACACGAATTATTAAACAATGGAATATTAAGCTTCTATTATCTTAAAATATTGTTACAATAAAGTCAAATAAAAAACATTTGTGCTTTGATTGTCCGGCAGTAACAATTGTGCATTAAATATTTTATCGCAAACAATTTTTATAAATTTTTTTTGACAACATGCTGGTTATATCTAAATATTATTTAAAATGTATCGTTATTTATCATGCGTAAATTTTCTTTTTTAATATTACATGCAACACAATGCTTTACGTATTTTATGCACACATAAATTAGCAGATTTTCAATTTTGTATTTTCATTTTTACTGTATATTAAAGTCCACTCAAAAAAAAAAAAAAAAAAATGCAATCTCAATGTTTTTTTTTTTCTTTTTTTTTTAATGTATTTTTTAAAAGCATGTACTCGATTTATTATACACGCTTACCCTTCGTAAGAGAACGTCGATTGTGTGCAGAGCTTGACTTTTGATTATTTTCGTCGGGTGCGGCTCCAGCTATAATATAAAAAATAAATATTTTTTTATTTCGTTGTTTCTTTTCTTTTTTTTTTTTTTTCCTTTTTCTTAGCCGTGAATTTCGATGAAAATCACAATTACAATATTCGATATAATTAGTAAAAGAACACTCAAATTATTTATGTATCGATGATTAAATCCAATTTTTTTTTTTTTTTTTTTTTTTTTTTGGATTATATATATTTTATGCATATATTATCTTCTACATTTAATAATATTTATCATAATAATTAAAACGCAATTGACAATGCAATATCCATTATTATTTTAACAAAAGAGAAAAATACGCGTTTAAATTCTCAACGCTTTAAAACGATTTTTAAAGTAAAATGCGAGCGAGCGATCGAACGAGCGTAGGAAAACAAAAACTTTTTGTTTTTCAAAATCAATTACATTTTTTACGTTGTACGATAAAAAAATTTTTCAACCGTAATCTCGAGCTTTGTCTCTCTTTCTCTCGCATCGAAACTAAAATCAATCAACGTCTTGTTTATTTTCAATGAAAAATGCGAGAATTAAAAGGCGAGAAAGAGAAAAAAAAAAAACAGCGAATTTGATAATAAAAAATGAACAAAAATTAAAAAAAAAAAAAAAAAAAAAAAAAGAAAAAAGTAAAACAAAAATAGCAGCGAATTCAATTATAATATAAAATTATAGTAAACGCGAAGGTACGGAGGTACTTATTACCTCGGTTCTCAAAGGAGAATCAAACGCGGCTGCTACTGATTCGAAAGTTGCGACGTACATATAGCCAGCGTCGTAATTTCATGAATGTCGCGGAATACATTCATGTCTTTCATAAGGTTTTCTCGATGAATAGACGAATCGCGCGTCTCTTCTGCTATCTTCCTTTACCTTCCGTGCATATTTGTAAGGGATGTATGTACGTGAGACTACGCCGAGAGAGGGTTTGAACTTTGACGTTTCGCTCTATACACCTCTCTTTCTCTTTCCTTTCGCCTTTCAAATTCATCTCTGCTTATCCCTTGCGAGCTCCTTTCTCTCACTTTGTACGTATATATGTACGGGTGTGCGCATTCGCGTGCTATCGTTCCTGGTACAGGCAATGCTTCAAAATCCGGAACCGATAGAAAAGTGGGAGAAAGGTGGAGTGTCGCGAATGTAGACGTAAATTTATATATATTTATACACACACACATACGCATATATATATATATATATATATATATTTGATGAAATTTCGGTTCCGCTTCGTGCACACTTTCTTTGTGCGCATTGCTGGATTTCGTGTATATATATACACACACACACACCCACCCACACATATAAGTTCAGATGAAGTAAAAGACCGAAAGCGTTGAACAGAATAATGTTGTGTATTGTTAAGATGTGTACAATGCAGCTATTTGCGTTGAGCCAATATTGGCTTGGGATTTTGGTACGATGATAAAAGATACGATAACAGCCGAACGCAATCGCATTCGAGAGCGCATATATAAATTTACGTATCCATGGAGCGCTAAAACAAATTAACGTAACGCAATAAAAAAAAAATTAATCATCCTCTATTCGCCGTTAAACGGCAAATTAAAATTCATCAATCACCGCGGGCTCTCGCGCCCTAAATCAACGATAAATTTTCCACTTAATTTCATCGTCGCGAAATATTATATCGCGATACCTTGGCGCACCGCTAAAAAAGCCTCGACGAAAATCCGAACGACCACGTACACGTACGTTTATATACGCGCGAGTAAAAGACGACGTTGTGAATCGAACGTATACCCGGAACGATATCCTACCCTCTCTCTCTCTCTCTCTCTCTCTCTCTCTCTCTCTCTCTCTCTCTCTCTCTCTCTCTCTCTCTCTCTCTCTCTCTCTCTCTCTCTCTCTCTCTCTCTCTCTCTCTCTCTCTCTCTCTCTCTCTCTCTCTCTCTCTCTCTCACTCGAGGTACGCAACGAGAGCGACGAACGAAGCTACGCTTTATATTAATTTGAAAGAGAGAAACTCTCCCTGCTGTTAATTCGTATCTGAAACGCGCGCTAAGTTTGTTAAAAGCGATACGTTTTACACGTGTGAGGATACGTCTGTATGTGTGTGTGTGTGTGTGTACGTGTATACACATGTAAATCGATAAGCGTACGATTTATCATGCGCAGCGTCAATTTTGCATGTGTATTTTTGCTCCGCAACAGGTCTGTGTGCGTTTATGCATATGTGTGCGCGCGTTTGAATATATATATATATACTCGAGGGAATGCAATTTTGTCCTTATTGAATTCAAATGCGCGCGTGACCTCCATATTTTTTTTTTTTTTTTTTTTTTTTTTTCATTTAACAACGGCGAAGCCGCTTGTCTTTTTATATATTCCGTTGTGAAAAAAAAAACCGTTCCTTTTTTATTTTAATTTTTTTCTTTTCAATGACCGCTTTTTCTCTTCTTTGTTTTATTTATTTATTTATTTATTTTTTTTCGAATCATTCACGCGATCGAACTAAACGCTTCCGCGTTCGGATGTTCTTTTATTTCTGGTTTAATAATCAAAGAATTTTCCAGCGATTGTTTTGGGATTAATTTTTTTTTTTTTTTCATATTCTGATGGAGTGATTTCAGAGTTTAACGACGAAACGGACGAGTTATTGGATATTTATTTTACAAAATTTATTATTAAAATTTTTAAGAAAAAATTCTCATTTTATTATACAGTTTTTTCATACGATCGCAACAATAACGATACTTATAAAATATGTCATAAGATAATTTAAATCATAATTAAAAAAACTTGTAAGAAATTCTTCTTTTCGTTATTATAAATCACCAAAAATACTCGTATATTTTTGTAGAATTGAAACAAGTACGATTTAACAAATGAAATATTTTTACAAATGAAATCTGCGTCAACTTGTTGAATTGAAAATGTTTGAAAACAAAATAACAAACGAATCGACAATTTATTTAACTGGTTTAAATCCTAAGTGTCGAAATTAATATTTTTGTAAATTGTCTCTTATTTTAAATTTAATTAAACATTATTTCTAAACGTATCGAGATAATTACAAGATTTAACAAAATATCTCGTTCTAATTAGATAATTAAATAAGCTTATCAAAAATTAAATTTTATTCCAATTTAAATTCAGGAAAATAACGGATTCATAGTTATAGGAAAGACAAATCTTTAATTAAAATTCTTTAAGTTTGCGTTTAAATAATAAATGTCATTTCTTAAGTTTTTTCCGACTGAATTATAATAGCACGGATTTACTAGTATACATCTGATAATAAAAAGTCTTCTGCGCATCTTTTTATTTTTTATCGAATTTTTTAAGTTAACATAAGAATCTTTAAAACAATTATTTTTGTTGAAAAAAAAAAAAAGTTTTTTTATATCTCAACAATGTATTTCCATTTCTTAAGAATAAAAAATAGAGTCTCGACTCGTCTCGCGCACTTTTAAATTCTTACGTCTCATTTTTCAGCTATTTATCGATAGAGAAAATGAGATAGGAGAAGAACGAATACGATCACCGTTAAAATTGCGCAACGATTCCGTAAGATCGATGTCAGCGCGGGGACCAGCGATGTAAGATCGAATAATTGAAAGCCGAATAAGGAAAGGTAAGGAAGGAAGCAAAAAAAAAAAAAAAAAAAAAATGAAAGAAAAAAATCCAAGGGGTTTTGTTCGATGAAGAAAAAGAGAGAAGAAAATAAAAAGAAAAAGAAAGAAAAAAAAAAAAAAAAAAAACAAAGAAGCTACGCTTAAGCGATCGAACGGATGGTAAAAGAGGAGTAAAGACGCTAGTCTCGTAAAATTTGTAAGATAAATTTTTGCGAGTAAGCCGAGTGGAAGACATTGTTAAAGCGCAAGAAGAAGACGACGACGACGACACGCTTGATTGATCTCGATTTTTCGCGTATACGTATTCGCGCTCGGAAAAATGGATAAGGAAGGAAGATTAATTACGCACAAAGTGGAGATTTCTTTTTGAGATCTGCTCTCTTCCTTTTCCTTTTTCTTCTTTTTCCTTCTTAGCGAGAGAGAGAGAGAGAATTTTCACATGATCGAATTATCGGTTATTAATTGGTGGTTCGTTTAATTTTTTTATCGTATGGGCTGGTTATTCCTTATAAAATAAAGAATTGTCGTTCGCCTTAAATATATTTTAAAATTATTTAAAGTAGTTATGAGTATTTAAAATTAGTACTTTATTTAGTAATCACTAATTTCATTCGATTTATTCGAAATTCAAGTGCTTTGACGTTTTAATCAACTTTATTGTATAATTTTTCAATTTTTCTAAACTTTTTTTTTTTCTTTTTATCAGAATTTACTTTTGAAATATTTAATCATTTATGTTTTTGTATTTAACATAACCGCATCATTATCATTATTAAAATTATTATTTTTTAAATTTCAAACTCTTCAAACGAATAGTTTTAATAAACATTATTACCAGTCATGTAACAATATTAACAATATCTGCGATAATTTTTTTTTTTTTTTTTTTTTTTTTTTTTTTATAGAAACGAATGGAAATGTTACATTAAAATTTCAATTCTCACATTTCGACGAATTTATGAAATACTTAACGACGAATTCTTAACGTCGTTCATAATCGCAATCGTCCTCAAAGACCAACGTAATTTTTCTGAAAATTTTATCTTTTTAAAAATTTTCATACACTCCAATAAATTAAGAGCATTAAAGTACAGACTTTGATCTCGGCTTAATCGCGATAGTAATACTCTCGTATACGTTTTTTATTAAAAGGTCTCTCAAGACGTTATACACAAGCATAAAACCATTAGCTAAGTTTATAGGAAGCGATGAGTCATCTTTTGCATAGAAGAGCACACAAGCCAGTTATTAATTAAAACGAAAGTGCTGAGTTTATGGAAACATCGTTTCCGCGCTTTATACGCCTTATCCATATACACATTCGCCGTGCCGTTACGGAAATTATCCTAATACGGATACGTATACGTAAACATAACGAGTCTAATTAACCGGTTTATAATTATACGCTTTAACCGCTATAAAGATATACATCCTCGACCCATTTAAAAAAAAAAAAAAAAAAAAAAAAAAAAAAAACGGAAAAGAAAAAATTAAATATACACGTTTCGCGAGGACTTTAGGAATTTCGCGTTTCTCGAGCTTTAAAATTCGTTGCGTACACGAGGTATGTATATAAATTTTTATAACTACTTCAATGTATTGACAGAATTCTCTCGCTCTCGTTATATATTATTTCATTTAATAGCGACAGCCGGAATATATTTATATTCCTCAAAGTAATGAATGCGATTCTAAAAATAAACTTGGAAATAAAATTTTTTTTATCACTATTCTTTTTATATTTCAAATATGGTATTTTAATTTTTTGATTTGATGTTTCAATTTTTTATAAAGTACTTATAAATTTGTTAAAATTACTTGTTTAATTTTAAATTTATAGATACGTTAATATTAATATAGATTTAATATTCAAATTAATTTTGTACTGAATTACGTACATAAACGCTTGATGAAAAAAACATTAAAAAATTGCGTTAAAAAAAAAAGTATTTAAAAAAGTATAAATCATGTAATTATAGAGTGCATATTATATATGTTGCATCAATTTTCATGCTTGATCAACTTTATATTGATATTTTTTTTTTTTTTTTTTTTTCAATAATGATCAAAGTACAAAGTTATTTTCAGCTGTAGCTTTGTAAAGTCACCAATTGATAGAAAAGAAAATCTATATACTTTTTGATATATTGATTCATAACGTAAAAGTTTTGTCAAACATTTCACTTCGTTATTAAAAAAGTTCCCTTTGCAACGATAACCGTGACAATTTTTCCCAAAGTAACCTTTTCTTTCTTTTTGAAGATTTTGAAAAAAAAAAAAAAAAAAAAAAAAAACAAAGGAAACAAAAAAACAAATAAAAAAAAAAAAAAAGTTAAACTTTCAACTGCAATTTATCTTTTACGAAAAGCTCGCGCGCAACTTAAAACGGCATTTCGAGCCACAAGTGCCGAGAAACTCGACGCGTTCCTTCTTCATCCTTATCCCTTTTTTTATTCTCGTATGCATTTACATTACAGAGGAAACAAAAAAGTTAGAGACGCGCGTCAGAATCAGAAATTATGAAAAGAGAGAGAGAGAGAAAGAGAGAAAGAGAGAAAGAGAGAAAGAGAGAAAGAGAGAGAGCGAGAGAGGGAGAAGAGAAGAACTGCGGAAAACACTTCATTTGCATAACGAGCCTGCAAACGAGCGCGGAACAACTCGAATTTCGTACTCCCTCCCTCCCCCTATCTTTGTCTTCTGACGTAAAGTGACGGTCTTGTGCTCGAGATCTATATACGACGAGGAAGCTTGAGCGTGCACCCTTTGTGAAAGAAAATTTTATTTAAAGAACGAAACAAATCGATCGATTAAGCTTTCGTTCGCGTGTTTATCGAGATTTGCGTTGCGTAACGTCAATCGATTCGCAATACGTTACGAGCTTTGTTTAAAAGCAACGTCACGAAAATTCCATAAACGATGCCGAGCGTGGGTGGTGGAAAAAAAAAAAAAAAAAAAGAAAAAAAAAAGAAAAAAAAAAGAAAAATAAACGAAAAATGAAAAATGAAACGGAAAATAAATAATTCAAATTTAGCGCGTAAAGCGTATTACGTAGCTAGAGCAATCGACGTCGTCGTCGTCATCATTGACGTCACGAGTGCCGTCGACGAAACACAACAAGCGAGCCTCGATATGCTTTATAAATAGCCCGGACGCTACTGTGTATATATACATGCACACATACACACTTGTACCTAAACACAAAAACGTCACACAATCCCGAGTTATTTTTCCTTCTACACTCGGCTGTGTATAACTATACGTAATTATGACGCAGCGCTGCTGCATACGATACATATATACGTAATGCATACGGTGTGTAAATCTGTAATGCCGGCTGAAGTAAAGAGAGATAGAGAGAGAAATATAGAGAGAGAGAGAGAGAGAGAGAGAGACCTAGTTTTATCTCGTTGCTTTTTGGATTTTCCACTTTAGGCCTTTCTACGCTAGCTTTTATATGTACTAATTTTATAGTACTTTACATTCCTATGCGTATACATGTTTATATATATATATATGTGTGTGTATATATTCATGCATATGTTTATCCGCTCTTGAGCATATACATATAAAAAGAGGATCTTTGTAAATTTACGAGGCGGCTTTGGTTCGAGATTTTTTCCGAAATACAGCGGAATGGTTACGAAGATTTTTAAGCTCCAAGGATGCGTGTGTAAGCGAGTCTAAATTTGTATGTCCTTATTTTGCACGGAGGAAATTTTTTTACAAAGGATGATGTAGGTTTTTTGGGATTTTGTTTTAGTTGATTCTCTTCTTTTTTTTTTTTTTTTTTTTTGAACTGTTTTTTTATAATTTTTAACTGGAAAACTTTTGAATTTGAATTATTATAAAGATGAAAAAATGTACAAGACGGTAAAAATTTACATTTTAACGAGAAAAAAAGATTGGAATGAAATTTTTTTTTTGTATTTTTTTTTTTTTCATTTATTTTTATAATGTTTGAAAAACAAACGATCGTCGAGGTAAATATTTGTTACAACGATAAAACTATTTTCTTTCCAAACGAAATATCGTTCTGGCATTTTAACATTTTAATTTACTGGATCATTTAATATCCGAGCTGGGAATAATAAATGCCTTTTTGAAATACTGCCAAGTTTTAAAAAAAAAACAAGATAGAATGCCATATAATGGATGAAAAACACAATTACTTGTCCTACTTGTATAAAACTATTTGATAAAAAAAAAAAAAAAAAAAAACTTGACATACGAAATTTAATAACTCCAAAAAAATATACATCGCGGTCCAATCGTCTTCGACAACAACCTCCAACTCCGTTAACGTTATCGAAACACGCCCTTATCATTTTCAAACAAACCAATTCCACGCGACGGAAGTTACAATTTAAATCGTTGAATTTACACGAGTAACGAAAGCGAGAAGAATAAATGAGATAATCATTAATGCGAAACACGCGATATTGAGGGTAAGCACAGAGACACACACACAGAGAAAGAGAGCTTCATCAATTTTCTGCGTTCCTCTCAATTGCATTTACAACGAACCTCGACCACGACGCTACGTTACATCGCTGTGAACACCCACATCTACACACACACACACACACACGCGCGTGCACGCACACACAGGCGCGATCGGCTTTTCCCTTTTATCGCGCGGCGAATGCAAACTATAATGCGATTAACAATACGAACGAGTCCTTTATGTATACAGCTCTGTGTGTACTTGATGCTGTTAGAAAGCGAAGAGGCCGACGAGAGATACTTAATAAGAAATTCGATGGTTTATTTGTTTGTTTGTTTGTTTGTTTGTTTTGTTTTTTTCTTTTCTTTTCGCGAAAAGCGAAGGCTCGATGTGAAATTACCGAACGGTATGTTCTTTCGTTTGATTTTTATGGATTTTTTTTTTTGTGGAGGTTTCGAAGTAATCGATGAAATGCTTTTCAAGATTAACTGTGTGTGTATGTGTGTTAATTTTGTACGCTGGTAATTAATTGTTGTTTATAACAATGATTGCTCGTTCGATAAAAAGTTTTGAAACACGTGAAAAACTTTATAAGTAGATCAAACTTTCTCGATTATCGTTTGTATAAAATTAACGAAATGCTACGATTATAAAGGTCAACGAGAAATCCATGAAATGATACAGTAATACAAGAGCTTTATTTCAACTCCGCTAAATCAATCTTATTTCTAAAAGTATTTAAAACGGAAACTTCCACATGACGACGATTTTTACACGTAAAACGTAATCGAAAAATTTCCATTACGTTACATTAAAAGGATAAAAAAAAAATTATCAATCTCGAAATAACACGATAAAACTCGGCGATCGCGATCCGAGAAATAAAGTGGACACAAAGTAAAGAAACACGCAGTACATCAATTGATCGGACATATCGGTATTCGATGTCGCGATTTATTATTCGAGAGACGCGAAGACGGAGGAAAAAGTTGCCCTCGTTGGATGTACCGTGCCGTTGGAGAGTTGCATCGAATGGAAAAAAAAAAGAAAAAAAAGAAGAAAACAAGGATAACCAATGCGCCGCGTATCCTGGAAAAAGAACTTTCCAAAGGATATCGGTAAGTTTTTTTTCCTCTCTTTTTTTCACTCTCTCTCTCTCTCTCTACGTTTACGCGAGCTCGAGCGGAGATACAACGACGTCGTCGGAAACGTCGCGCGAAAGAAAGATCGAAGAGAGAGAGAGAGAGAGAGAGAGACTCTTTCTTCTCTTATTCTTCTTTTGAGTTTATCATCACACGGTGTACGGGAATTTTACTTTACCTCGTTGTGTTTCTTTTTTTTTTTTTTTTTTTTTTGTATTCTTAAACGTGAAAGAAAGCGAGAAAGAAAAGAGGAAAGTTCGAGGGAAGAATGGAAAAGGAAAAAGTTCTTCGATCTAACTTGCATCGCTTTGATAAGCAAACTAGGAGGTGAAAAAACTTGGTTATATTTAGTTGCAAAAGCTTTTCATTTCTTTGTTTTTTAAGGAACACCTTAGTTTTTTCATCATTTGAAATAATGATCGGTAAAGACCTTTTGTCGAGGAATATTTTTCAATCGTAATCTTACGCCATTTTCTGTATCGTGGTACATATAAAAAAAATCAAATGCGAATAGCTCTAATTCTCTCTTTTCATGGTATACAGATTTTATTGGTAAATGGAAAGAGAACGATTTTTAATAAAAACCTATGAGATTATTTAACATTCAACGTTGTTTTATTGTGAATGAAAATCAACAATCAATAAGACTATGATTAATCTACTGGTCGTCGAAAAAGTGATCAATACTGTAAAAAGAAAAAAAATTTAATGGCCGAAAATTCCGTTATTGAAAATTATAAATTTCCACGAATGATATATCATTGGAATAAACCTTTTCCAACGTCGATTGTAAAAAATCCATACAAATAAAAAATATACCCATCTTTTAAAAAGCACAAAAGTCGGAAAATTCCAGTGGACACCAGCACCGGCTATCCAAAATACATTAAACGTCATAACGAATTTTACGGCAACGCTGGCGATTCAAATTTCACCGCATAAAATCTCAGTTATTCCTTTCTCTCTCTCTCTCTTTCTCTCTCCCTTCAAAAAGAAAAAAAAAAAAAGGAAAAGGTGATACTCGTGCGATGATCGATTAGATCTTTGGCAACTATGGGGTTGGTATATTTGCGTCGGACGACTTTCGATTTTTCCAACAATATTCACGAATATTTACGAGTCCGGTGGATAAATGCTTTCTCTCTCTCTCTCTCTCACTTTCTCTCACTCTCTCTCTCTCTCTGCAACGTTCAAATTTCCATTTTACGAGGTTGCAAAACTCTTCACCGTCATTTTATCCTCCCACTTTTTTTTCGTAAAAATACGCCGCTCTCAGATTTATGTGATACTCGTAGATATGTGTATATGAAGTATAGAAACAGGATATTATTTCAGCTCGGACGTATTTCGGCTTTTTTTTGATTGGTTTTTTTATAATTTTTTTTTTTTTTTTTTTTTTTTTTTTTTTTTTTTGGACATTGGATAATATGAATATATTATCGGTCGTCGATGGCGAATCTTCATAAATTGGAATATTTTGTAAAATTAAGCAAGTTTATGCATAAAATTTTGAAACTCGATCGATGTATATGTATATAATGTTATGGAATAACAATTTATATAGTTAGCAACTCCATGTATCGCAACTGGTGAATAAAGCTTAAGGAATTTATAATAATAAAATGAAATTTCACGTTGAACCGCATGAAAAATATGCAAAATGCTTGAAGCGTAACAACTTTTATATATCGTGTAACAACGTCGCCGATTAAATAATCAGCATTTTAATAACTTATTCATTTCCAAGTAGTTGGTAAATATTGTTTTTTATAAAAAATTTATCCAAATGTTCAAACTAATTATCTAAAAAATTAAGAAAAAAATATTCAACATCGCGATACTTTTACTAAAATTTAACCAATGTAATCTAATAAAAATAAAAAATCGCACGACGTACGATCGATCAAAATTCAAAAGTTAACCCATCAGTCAGTTAGCGTTTATTTTCCATTAGCAATTTTCTCGTTTCGTCGCTTCGTGTGGAGTTCAGCGCGCGATTAAAAGAAAAAAAATAAATAAATAAATAAAAGGAAGGAAGAACGAAACAGGGAGATAGA
Organism: Chalcis sispes; assembly: GCA_949987625.1. Classification (NCBI taxonomy): domain Eukaryota; kingdom Metazoa; phylum Arthropoda; class Insecta; order Hymenoptera; family Chalcididae; genus Chalcis; species Chalcis sispes. Next base: position 66,814,035 of record OX465096.1, read on the forward strand.
CAGAGAGACAGAAACGAAAGCAAGAAAGTTAAAAGGGGGCCAACTTTAGCCACGCAGCACTGATTGCCTAGTAGCGCCTAATTGCATCGGTGGAGCGTAGATAGATAGAGAGAGAGAGATAGAGAGAGAGAGAGCGAAGTTTATTCTTCTCTTCACCTCCTCCTCTTCCTCCTCTTCGGTCTTTCCCTCGTGGGGCACGGAAATTGCATCCTAATTCAATTGTCCCCTACTCTCGACCGGATGGAATACTGCTTGTATGAAATATGTATATGTGTGTATACGTATACGCACACGTTCACGAAAAAGCATCGTCGACCTGTACTTTCGATGGATTTTTTTTATTGGTGGATGTGAGGGAATTCCGTTGTTGGAAATTAATGATAATCAGTTATGTATTTGGTTAAATTTATTTTGTATACGTTGTTTATCTTAGTTTCATTTCGGCGATGTAAATAAATTTTTAGAGTAGATTTTTAGAGTAATTTATAAAAAATTACTTTTATCAAAATTTAAAAATGAACACAGAACATATTGAATTTTACAACGAATATAATAAATTTAACGGGCGATAAAATTTTTTCCTCCCAGCAATCGAATACTTCAATTTTCTCATAACTAAACTATTATTTTAAAAACACACAGCGCATTGGATTTTAACCGCAGAGTTTCGAATCGATAAAATCAATCAAGCCCGCGCGAGGTAACGCGACGTTAACGAATACCTTCGTTTAATTGCACTATCGTTCTTTCGACTGCACATTTATTGTTACATCTCTGTACATCGCTGTACCGTCGTCTTTGAACAAAAAAAAAACAACAACGAAAGTAAGGCGATGAAACAAAAGGGGAAAAAATTAAACAAAAAGGAAAAAGAAAATAAAAAAGACTCGTTCGATCGACTGGAATCGAGTAAATATCATTTTTCTCTCTCTCTCTCTCTCTCTTTTACTTTTTGCTTCGGTTCAGAAAGTTCATTTATTTTCCGAGCAAACTACTTCCCGCGAATATCTCGGATTTATGTAAATTCAGAAATATTTTTATAAAATTTCGAAGCTGTAGATGAAGTTTATCGAAATAATTCAAATATGTTTCGTCGTAACTTTTTACCGTTAAAAAAAAAAAAAAAAAAATATATATATATATATATATATATAAATATCAAGAAAATCATTTTCGCCTGGATGTTTCTTTTCGCTAAATTTCAATCGTTATCGATACATTAAACAACTGCTCGTCTCGTGCAAAAAAAAAAAAAAAAATACATACGTCAAATCTGTTTCAAACTAACGATTTTAACTGTAAAAGAAAAAAAGAAAAAATATAAAATAATAAATAAAAACTAAGACATAGGCGACGTAACTTCAACGACGCATCGTCCTTCTTTCTGTTTGAGGTATACGAGTAGAGTGATTAGGTTGCGATACGATGTTTAAAAAAAAGAAGATGAATTATCATAAAAAAAAAAAAAAAAAAAAAAAGAAAAAGGATAAAACAGGACAAAGTTCAACTTTGGTCGTTACAACGTGTAATCTCACGACGATATACCCAGCAGCTGCATTTAATGGCTTCCGAGGTGGAGATACTTCGTCGAGTATGTGTGTGTGTGTGTGTGTGTGTATGTGTGTGCGCGCGCGCGAGTATATATGTACTCGTGAAACTCGACGTTCTATCCATATTTTGAAGCAGTCGAGCAGCGATTTGGTAGGTTATACTCTATGCCTATATATACAAAGGGTAATAAAATTGCGCGTACGCGTCGTATGAATGGGGAGCTACGTGAGTTTATGGAGAGCTCGAGTTATATATCGGTGTAATTGAAAATTTCGTTGCTTCGATGAAGATACAGTTTGAGATGCTTTGAAGTTTCGTCGTCGCGCGAACGAGCGAACGATGAAGATTCGAATTTTTAATTTATGAAAAAAGGTAGAGTTTATATTTTTATCAAGGAAAAAAATTGATAGAATTTATTATAAGAATTTATACGGTTTTATCGTAACATATTTTTTTTTTTTTTTTTTTTTTTTTTGGAATTTAATATCGAGAAAGTAAAAATATGTAGAAATAGGAAATTGTTTGGATCGAGTTTTACTCGAGTTAAAATGAAAAAAGTACGAGTGAGAACAAGAATCCTTTAGCGAGAAAAAAAATTTTTTTTTTTCACATTTTACTTATTATTATTTTTATAGCGTTTACAGAAAATTCATGTATTATAAATTTTGAAAACAGAGTTATCCATCAATTTTTTACCGGTAAACCTTAATCTGAAACGAAAGAAACAAGACTATATATATTCCAGTGGCATATTTTTTAATAAACCGTCACATCGCGTACAATTTTCGGCTTGGAGAGCCAACGAATAATATACACTTATGTATATATGAAATATTTCAAACTCCGTTATATATATATATATATATATATATATATATATATATAATGTAAAAAAGATAGAAAAGGAGAGAGAGATAGACATCGCACGGAGCTCAACATTAATCCTGGAAAAATCAAGTTGTTTTCTCTCTCGCGTCATACAGCAGCCGTCGCGACGTCGGTATTGGAAAAAATGAAGGAAAGGGTTACTTACCGCCGGTGAAAAAAAAAAAGAAAAAAAAAAAAAATGCGTTCACCCCTTTTTATTTCACATTTTTCACAAGAGTTCCCGCAAACTTAACCCCCAGAACCTGTATATAATATAACCTGACTTTCTCTTTCTCTCTCTCTCTCTCTTTCTCATTCTCTCTTTCTGCAGTGAAATATGCACGCGAGTTCGGTACGATGCTAAAGCAGGCTTATCCACGGGCTGGTATGTGGCTCTTTCATTTATATGTGTGTGTGTGTGTGTGTGTGTGTGTGTGTGTGTGTGTGTGTGTGTGTGTGTGTGTGTAAAGGACGATGAATCGGTTAGCTTAAACTCGTCGACTGCGAGTGGACTTTTTAAAGTTGGCATATACGGCATTGCGCAAGCGGTTGCTATGCTATCATAATACGGTGCACGCGTGTAAGTGTGTCCTCGCTTCGAATAAAGTCGCGATATGCTAAAGTCTCAACACGCAATGGTTTGAACAATCGTGTTATTGGTGTTTAATATTCCGTTATGAAAAAGTCCCGAAAGTTATGCGGTGTAAAATTTTAATATTTTTCAACAATTGTCAATGTGTGCGGGATTGAAATTTAAACGTAATTTTCACGCGTGTAATTTTATTAATTTTATAGAATTTTTTTAGCGAGTTTTTTCTTTTTCAACTTACTATCGTTTACAACATGCTATTACTAGACGTCCAAGAACTTCTTTTTAATAACGATAACAAGAATTGTTTACATGTATTAATTTAACGATTTCTATTTGATACCCGTTAAAGAAAATTTTTTAACAATACTCTACTCTATTTTTGTATCATCAACAACTTAAAAATATAATTAAAACTTTAATATCTAACTTGCAAAATACTCATGCCTGGGAAAGAGATGCAATAAAATTCACATTGTGAATTTAAATCAGTAGTACAACTAAATCTACAGTCAGTACACATACTTAAATTACATGGAGTAAAAAATATCCAACTATAATAACAAAACAATGGGGCACTTTATTCAAAAGCGTGGATATTTTTGTTTACTATTTTTTTTTTTTTTTTTTTTTTTTTTTTTTTAGTTTTCATAATTTTTTGAAAATTGTTTAAAATATTTTTTGTACAAAAATAGAAAAAAAAAAAAAAATTGAAATAAAAAATAGTAAACATATAAGGATTTGAGAAATATATATTTCGTTTTAAATAATGTAGGTAGAAATTTTAATTCTATTTAATTAATAGTTGCCATTACGAGTAATGACAATTTTTTAAAATATAATATCGTTTAAAATTGACTTACATGCTGCAGATAAATAGTTAAAAAAAATTTTTTTTTTCCCCCACAAGACGATAGATACTCACCTGAAACAAAAATAAAATGTATACATTAGTTTTGTACGTAAAAATAAATAATAAAAATAAATATTTAAAATGGAACAAATAAATCCTTTTAAAAAAAATTTTTAATAGTTTATTTATTTTTAACTGAAAAAAATCTCACTATTTCATGCTTTAAGCAAATTCACACATTTTTCACAAGTACGCTGTTAATATATCAAAAGTATAATCGTATATGTATAGTATACATGTGTAGGAAAATCTCCATACATTAATGGGTCACGTCTTCGTGGTGAAGATAATACAGAGCAGAATGATTGATGTAATTCTGACGATGCGACGTCTCACTGACATTGACTTGCGTACGACGCAAGTACTCTCTTTTTTCTTTTCTTTATTTTTTTATTTTTTTATTTTTTTTCGTTTGAAATTTTTTTTTCAGAGATCATAATATTTTAAACCTTGGATAAAAAAAACTTTTTATAGCTGAAGTGAGTTCTAGATAGATCGTACTAAAATTTTTTATTCTAACATGAAAGAAATGTGAAAGTTCGCGACTGAGTGAAACTAATATTTTTTTTTTTTGTTTTTTAAATATGTCATTTTTTTTTTTTTTTTTTCAATAAACTCGAAATGACGCGAGCGTGGATACTTCGGTTTTGTGTTTGTGCGCCGCTCTTTATCAAAAACGACAGACTTTGAAAACATGATTTATCTTCGTTTTCTTTTTTTTTCGTCATATATAAAATAAAAAACACCTAGATAAAAAAAATCAAATACTCGAAGATGAAACGTTAATTTTTCAAAAGCAAAGTATAAGAAATCTTTTAATCCATCGTAAAAGATAAAAAAAAAGGTGGTAAAGCAAATGAAAAGAAGTATCGGATATCGTAATAATTAGGTCATCTACACTGAAAATTATTTAAGAAAAAAAAAAAAACTTTCACTATGCATAGGTACATACCTATAAAAAATGGACTCGTACACAACAGAACGTCATTTGAATAAGCGCGAGATTCAATATGGTAACCTAAATACAGTCGAGCAAATTAGAGAAGAAGACGAAGTGACAAAAAAAAAAAAAAGAAAAAGTCCAAGGTGAGGGAAGCAGCTCCCTTATTTCATTCTCCAGAAAAATTCATTGGATAAGCAGCGAAATAGAAGAGAGAGAGAGAGAGAGAGAGAGAGAGAGACAAACAGACAGAGAGACAGAGCTAATATTCGCTCGCGCGCGAAATGTCGAGGTGACGGGGCATAAAAATGCTAGAGCGGCGGCGACGGCGGACGAGGCAGAAGTTCATCTCATCTCTCAAACAAAAGGGATGATAGGAAGAAGGAGGAGAAGGAGAAGAGCATACCGAATGCCCGCGCGCGCTCTGGAAGCCCAAGAATTTTATATCTTTCTCTTTCTTTTTCTCTTTACCCTCGTCTCTTTCCCTCTTCCGCTTATCCTTTACTCGTGTGCGTGCATGTATATGTGTGTAACATTCCACGTAAACCGGGAGGGGGGGGGTAGGGGGGCCTCACTTTAAATATACATATTTCCTTGATTTATGTCCGTGCGCTTGTACTAGTACATTTGATAATCTAAAAGTGATAAGTTTCTTTTTTCCTTTTCTTTAATTTTAACGATATAATTTATTTTTAATTAGTATTTTAACAGTATTCTATAATATTTTGAATTATTTATCTGTTTATTTTTGCGAATTTTGAATGCATATCGTAGACATTTTTATGGGAAATTGTAATTACACAATTAATATTTTACATCGAAAAAAGAGAGATACTATTTTAATATTCGTGAAATATTACTTAGTGCTGCGAAATACTCGACATTTTTTCAATTTGCTTTACAAAATATTCAACAATATTGTTTATTCTTTCAAAGTGAAAAAAAAAAAAAAAAAAAATTATTTTTTAAAAATTTATAACTTTTATAAAATTATTTTAAGAATACCCGACCATAATAAATTTTAATCGAAACAATATTTACATATAAACAAACATCGGTATGTTTCCTATTTTATTTGTAAATAATCGATATTATCAAATAAGCGTACAATTTAAAAAAAAATACTGCAAGAAGTTTTATTGGAAAACGAAAATCTAAGACAGACGGTTGCATTCTTCTCAAAAACAAAAAAAAAAAAAAAAATAAGGAAAAAAAAAGAATCTTTATTATTACAACGGCAGAAGAAAAAAAAAAGGCGGAGAACAACAAAAATTGAACTTTGGAAAAAAAACAATGAAAAAATCTTCCGCGTGACAGTTTTGAAATTAGTTTCTTCTCTTTCGGGTCAACAAAAATACTAAAAGTTTTAGTTCCGAATTTTCAAAGAATTTATTATACGATTGCATCAGTTGACGTAAGGAATGCACTTTGAACATATATCTATATATATATATATATATATACACACATTTGTATATGCTTAAGAGCCCTTGAGTGTTTTCTTTACGATTCTCTGCGAATCTTCGAGAACAGCGTCAGAGACGCCCGAAGATTTTCAAGGGAGAGAAAGCGGATAAACGGAGAGAAGGAAGAGACGTAGATAAGATGAAAAAACAGGCGGTGTAAAACGGAGGTCCGAAATTTCAAGGGCACTTTAATACTCCTGGAGTGAGAGTGAAATACTCGAGTTTCGTTTGTTTTATGTATATAGATATAGCGAATGAAATTGCACCTTTTACAGATACCGAGAAACATTATGGATTATTCAAGATACTCGGATCGGCTTTTGACCGACATTCTTTTTTATCATCGTGTTTTATTATTAAATTTCATGAAACAACTTTTTTATACATACTTTGTTGTGTTAGAGATGCATTGGAATAATTTTTGTTCGATTGAAGTATTTAAAAATATAAAGATAATTAACTAAAAGTCTAACAAAATTTTATACATTTCTATAAATCTTTATTAAAATCAATCTTAATTTTTACCGAAATACAACTTTTTATGTTAGATTTTTAAATTTTCTTACTCACTTTTTATATGAATAAAATTTAAAAAAAAATTTTACATTTTTAAAAACAGAAATATGTATGTACTATATAGATAAAATAAGCAATTTTAAGAATCATTTCAATTTAAAATAATTTAATTTAATCAAATAATAAAATAATTATTTCGTAAATCAATATATTTCTGTGACTTTTGCTTATCTATAATTCCTGACACGCAATGAACAAGAAAAAAAATGTTTCAATTTTATCACATGACATTCGATGAAATTACATTTCATTTATTAATTGTGTTTTTAAATATTTATTATGCATAAATTATTTTTCCTGGGACATTTTTCTTATAAAAATTTCACATATATTCATAAATCATAATAATTTAAAACAAAAATGTTAATTTTTTTATGTAAAATATTTAATTGCATCATTAGAGTAACTCAATATTAAATTGGTAATATATTAATAAGATTTTTAATTGTTTAACATCAATAGTGAATAGAATTTATTGTGTTCGTTTAGCAAAAAAATATTTTTTTAGACAATATTGTTACATGATGTAAAAGTAAATTTTTCATATATTTTAAGAAAATTTTATAGAACAAATTTTACCGCTCAAAAACGTTTAACATCTATATATAATACATAAAAAGTATAAAAAATGATGTAATAAAAGAAATTCTAAAAGATAACTCGAACACAAAAAAAAAAAAAAAAAAAATTCGCTAAATAATCTTTTTGCTAAAAATTGCTTTTTCAGCAGCTGAAGTAACAGATTTTCTTTAGCACCAGGAAGCTCTCTTCGATCGGTTTATATTCGCAAATGATAAATAATTAAAATCTAAAAACTATAATTTTTCTCATGGCGTATGTAAAATTATATTTTTCCATCTCGGTTTAACGATGAAAAATTATATCTCGCGCGTTGAATTCCAGGATTACTTTGGATAAAGGAGAGACGAGGCTGTATTATATGTAGCTCTTTTTTTTTTTTTTTTTTTTTTTTTTTAAACTCAAAAACGAAAATGAAGAACTAATAACAGCGAGAAGTACAGCTTTGTTATGCAATCAAACTAGTTAAACGACGAGTTGAGAAAGAAAACAAAAAGCCGTAAACAAAAACGGAAAACTCATTTTTCTTCGTTTTATCGCACGTGCAAACAAACATACATACATACACACACACACACACACACACACACAGACTTGCGCGATACATTTGCCCTCGTTTTTTCGCGTGATTTCAAGTGTTCGCTTATATCACGGGGTTTAATGCACCTGTCTAAGCACTATTTCGACGTTATGCATCTCCAAAGAAGGGACAAATCCGTGGAACGGTAAGTGCCCGTATTGTTAGCGAGGTAGAAAATTACGGAAAAGTTAGCGCGAACGATGAGAGAGAGAGAGAGAGAGAGAGATAGAGAGAGAGAGATAGAGAGTAAATATTAAAAGAGCGCGAACGCAGGAAAGAATGTTTACACGGCAAATGTCGTTAAAGTCTTATTCAAAGCGACGATTTTATTTTCGACGAATTTAAGTTACTTTTATAAAGTTTCGCTCTTCTTTTTTTAGATTTTTGTTACTTTTTTTTTTTTTTTTTTTTTTTTTTTTTTTTTGCGAAATAACGAGTTTGTTGATGTAGTTTTTTTTTTAAGTTGTTGAAGATCTTTAAATAAATCTCATCTTTTTTTAATAAATAAATAAATTTTTAAATAAATAAATCTATTTTTTAAAGGTTTTAAAGATTGTTTTAAAATATTAATTATTGGATTTTTAATAAATTAATTAACGATTTTTTATGCATTGTTATTAATATTTAAAGAAAAAACTTACTTACAATCTTTTTTTAAAAATATTAATCAATAAATATTTACTTAAATTATGCGTTTTTTCAATTTTATTTTTAATTTAAAAGCAAATAGAAATGCGTTTTAGTATCGACAAGTTCAGATCAATTCATGTACTTTATGAGCCAATATTTTTTTTTTTTTTTTTTTATAAAAAAGGTTTTATGACATATCGATCGTCAAACGCAAATAATGTTTGCGTTTGACATCATAACTTTTTTATAATCAATCGAGTGCATTTAAAATGCAAAATATAAAAAAATTAATTATTATTATTATTTTTTAATAATATTGAACGAATAATTTTCATTATTAGATTAAATAAATGTTTTTTTTTTTTTTTTTTTTTTTTTTTAATTTTATATTTCATTTGAAATATAAAGATTTTAAAATGTATTTTAAAAGCAGAGTTTAATTTATTTCAACTATAATGGATTATTAATAGCGCTTTTTAAAAGGCGTGCTTACGAACATTTAATTTTTTCCGAATAAAATACAGAGTAACGTTGCAGTGTAGAAAATATGTGGGGGTTGTCCTTTTTTTTTCCTTTTTTTACTGTTTCAGATCAAAACGTTGCGCTTTAGCAACATAATGGAATCTTAATCTCGATAATACATGCGTAATAAGATGCTCTAGTAAAATAAATTATCACAGGATTATATTCGCATAATCAATAAAATGTTACGAAAAGCCCAAAAACAAAATCGCTATTTTCGAGAGAGGATAACGACAAGGCACAGGTAACACTTTAAATCTTTTTTTTATTTGTTTTCAAACTTACTGACTTATTTCTATATGATACTGTGCCTTGTTATATTAATAGCTATAATGTGCGCGAGATTTATTTTGTCGATACTTGACACGCGTATAATCAGTTCACACTTTGAATCCCATTTATTGCTTTATTTTTCTTTTTTTTTTTTTTATTTGAAAAAAGTTTCTTCAGAAATTTAAAATATAAAATTTATTAACGATAATGTAGTTAAAGTTTGTTGAGGATTAATTAAAATACGGGAAAGATTGAATGAAGCATAAATTGAAAAAAAAATATATATATATATAACCTTAGGAAATATTATTTTTTATAATATACAAATATGTTGATTAGAAAAAAAATTTATCAGCTTACACTTTATTAAGTGCGAATTTTGGTTATAAGTTTTTTTTTTCTTTAAATGTGAAAGTTTAAATTGATATGCGTCGATGTCTGACCAAATCGAGTTGTTACTACTTATATTGAATTCGCCCTAACTTCAAGAACTAACTTTGCTGTAACAAACTTATCGTTTAAGTAAATCTTAATTTGTTTAAAAATATTCACGGTATTATAAATTTCTAAGTTTAAATTACTATAGTATTTAAATTAGAAAAAAAAAAAAAAAACGATTATTTTCAGAACATTAATAAATGTTCAGCATTATTGAAAAACTGACATTTTTCAAATTATAAATTCTACTTTTATTGAACTTTTCAAAAGACCAATAATTACTAAGTTAAGAACAGATTACACGATTGCATTACATGAAAATTGATTACATTGAGACAAAGTTAAAGCCAAAGCAAAAAAAGGGAAAGAGGATATGAGATACGATAAAAAAATCAGCTCGCACAATAAATCCGCTAAATATTTGGCGCGCTCAAAGCAAAAGCCGCAAGCTTCTCGACAAATACATTCTTCTCTTATTCGAAGCGTTCTCGATTCTCCGTGCAACAATCCTCTTGCTCACACACACACACAAACACACACACAGACAATCGATTTGGAGAGTGAAAAAAAAAAAAGTGAGAAAAGAAAAGAGGCGAGGAAAAGAAGAAGAAGAAGAAGCACACCGGCAGCGAGTAATGAAGTCCTCTTTTCTTAATTACCCCGGCGTTTTTTTCCTCTCTTACATGCGCACTACTTTTATCTCTATCTCTCTCTCTCTCTCTCTTTCTTTCTCTCTCTTGCGAAGTAAGAAAGCGGGGAAAGAAGTTCACGATGAAGAGAGAGAGCGAGAGAGAGAGAGAGAGAGCGAGAGAGAAAAAGAGAAGTATCTCGGCTCGGATTCTCTTTTTCCCTTCCAACTTTCCTCCCTTTTCCGCCCGTATGCTCTCTCACTACTTAAAGGCGTACGGAGGATGAGAACGAGGAAAGAGAGTGGCCGAGTTCCGTTAATACAAAAGCGGCACAATGGAGACGGAGAGACAGAGACAGAGAGAGAGAGAGAGAGAGAGAGTAAAGGAGCGAGCAAGGAAAGAATGAGGTACGACGCATACACGAAGATGGGTCGAAAAAAGAAATTTTTTTCTCTCTCTCTCTTTTTAGCTTTCTTTCTGCCTTCATCGCGCCTTTAAGCGTAATTGCGGCCTCAGCGATAGATAAGACCAAAGCCGCTTATTATTCGCGCACACGCGCTTTCACGACGTTTATGTTACGAGGGTAAGTATATACTTACGCGCGCGAGGAGTTTTACTTTTGCATAAGCTTGAATGTGTCGATAAAGTTGAGTCTAGAGGTGCTTTTCGTGTTTTTTGACGATATATGTCTTACGATTTTCGTTTTATATTTAGAATATTGTGTACGAATGTGGATTTTTTTGCATTGCAAAAGGTAACATTTTTTTAGAAAATTACTCTTTCACATCTTCATTTATATATTAGGTATTTTTTGTGTAATTTAGGATGAAAAATTTTCATCACCGATGCTTTCGAATTATTCGATTTCGATTAAATATCGTAAGTACAACGAATTTTCTCTTTAGATTTTTTAATAATAAATTCAATCACATAACATTAGTAAAATTTTTATTATTAAAGGAAAATCTAAATTTTCCTAAAATTTGCGAAAAAAAAAATTAAATATTTCAAAAGAATAATAATTTTACGAAAATTTCATATCATACAGATAATTGTAATCGTCAAAAAAAAAAAAAAAAAAGGTAGAATTAATTATGAAACCACTTATACATTCACTCAACAACTCGTGTCTTTTTCATCCCATTCGTCCATTGAATCAAGCCACACATTATACATTCAACTTTCATAAAGTCCTTAAAAGCCACATGCAGCAAAAAAGAAAAAAAAAAAAAACAAGAAGACTCGCAAAAGAAGCACACAAATAATAAATTCAATTCCGCAACGAGAGTCGAAAAATAAATAAAAAAAAAAACCAGCATTCGGGCAAACAAGAATTTCAAAATTAAAAAAAAAAAAAAAAAAAAAAAAAAAAAAAAAAAAAAAAAAAAAAAGAAGGAAAAACAAAAAAAAAAAGGTGAAATTCGCAATTTCGCGATGCTATACAAAATCAGTTCAAACGCGCGCTTACATGTACACGCGATATTCACGTGTCATCGCACGCATGAAATAAAACCGGCCTTGCCGCGAATCAAGGGCTTTTCATTTCATCCTTTCTCTCTCTCTTTCTCTCTCTCTCTATCTACCCTTTCCCTCGAACGAGCCAAATGAAACTTTCAATTAGCGTTGACACGCGCGCGTATGTATACGGCTACTACCTGAATATCACCAATTGGAGAATACATGTATATGTACACGTGTAGGTTTTGTACAGGTATGCAAAAGCTTTGATATATATATATATATATTCGAAGAGAGACGGTACGAGCAGTCGAGCTTATGATTTTCGAATATTATTCGCTCGGGGGTATTTTCGCTCTGCTTCGTATTGGGCTTTGGATTTGATATCGCGTGCGCGATAATTCTTCGCGAGTTGCTTCGTGAGAATTCGTCACGTGATGTGTATAAGTTATGTTCGGAGAAAGAAGAACTGAGATATCGATTCCGGTTTGTTAGTCGCGATGAATTATGGCTTTGGATTTTTTTTTTTTTTTTTTTTTTTTTTTTTTTTTGTTTTAGAATGTTCGTGTTATATCGATCGTGTTTTATTTTTATAATGTTAGCGCTTAAAAAATAGAATAATGTCGATTTAAAGATAATTAAATTGTTTGTTTAAACAATTTAATTATTGTAGGAATGGATTAAGAATTAATAAATTTTTTGTTGTAAAATTTTGTAAATGAAATGAGAAATAAATATAAAGTTAAGCTTTTTTTTTTTTTTGACAATTTGAATTTGAGGAGGTATTAATAAATTTAATGTTTTGAAGCCTCTTTTATTACGTTAAAAAAATTTGCTTATTATAATTTTGATAATATTCAAGTATCTAATAAGAATACTTTCTTAAAATAAAATGAAAATTCGTATAGATAATATATATATATATAATACTTAATTTTTTAAATTTTAACAATAATAAATTAATTCAAAAAAAAAAAAAAAAAATACCAGCACCGGCAATGTTTCTCCAACCGATAACAAAATCCTGGATCAAAACTAATGCTCTAATATATCGGCGCAAAAAATTACGGCTTCTTCCCGCACCGTTGGTAGCGCGGAAATTTTATTTCCCGCGTGCTGCAAACGAGAAGACAAAGTAGTAGAAAAAGACAAAAAAAAAAAAAAAAATTAAGGAAAAAAAAAACAAAGATCGCCGCGCCTTACCATCCCAAAATCTAAGCTATTTCTTCTCAAGATTCTCCGATTCCCTATAAATTCCGGAGGACTTTACGAAAAAGTGCGTCTCGCGCGGATCCGCAATATCTCTCGCTTTTCAACCGCGTCCCCTTTGATCGAAAATATTATCTCTTTCTCTTTCTTTTGATCTTTTGAGGTTGAAAAGATTTTCGTTAGTATTGCGATGGTGAATGCGCTTTTTTAAAAGTTGTTCGTTAGCTCGAGTCGAAACGGACGATAAATGATGCTTATATTCGATAGTGCGGATGATATTTTATGTATTGAGATTGGCTGGCGAATTTTTAACGCGATTACGTAAACGAGGAGAATATAAATTTAACGTTTTAGCTTTGATGCTTTATTTTATCAACGTTAAATTATAACGAAGGAATCATTCCACCATTAAAATGCAGTAATATTGGTTATATAATACATTTATTTTGTGTAATGTAATTAAAACGTTCTTCGAAATGTAATTTTCAAACTTCGATAAGTTTGAAAGTTATAAAAGTTGTTATTACGATTTATTTTACTAATTACACGAGTATAATATTCATTTATATTTTTCATTTTCATTATACGCAATTGATAAAATATTGATTAAATTCTCGTATGAAAATTCTTTTGACTTCTAAATGAATTAAAATTTTAAAACCACTTTCATGCAGATAATTTTCTTTTTTTTCTTTGGGTTTAATTTTTTAAAAAATTGAAAAATGTTCATATTATATTAACATATTGTGTTTAAGTTGTTGTACGATATTTTTTTATTCTTATCTATTACTTCATAAATTATATTATTGTAGAATTAAGTCAACGTTTTTTTAATAAATTACAAAATATCTTAAAAATTTAATTTAAAAAAAAATAAATTATATTTTTTCGATTAACCAATCCGTTTCAACTTGATGGTTTTTTTATATAAAATCTATATCTATATCTAAACTTACTCGATTAAAGTCGTCAAAATCCAACTCATTTGCATTTTTTAAAACAGCATTTTTAATGCAGTTTATCTCAATAAAATAAAATTTAACGATATCTTACTCACAACCTGACGATAATTGCAGGACAGAAGTAAACCGAAGATTGCGTAAAATGTACTCACCTAAAACAGAAAAGAAATAAAATTATTAGATTTATTTAATTTTTTGGGGATCGACATTACTAATATTATTGAAAAAATGATAAATTATGTTTATTTTACGTGAAATTTAAGCTTTACACGGGACGAAATTGTTTTTTTCCATGAAAATGAAAATGAAATTATTTTATTCTTAATGCCTGACATTCAAATAAATAATAAGAATAAGTTCTTAAAATATCGATAGCGTGAGGAGAAAAACTAACGAACATCATAAAAAAATCACGAAAGAATTTCTCAGCGTAAAACGAATCAAAAGCATTGTGAATTTTTAAATTCGTTATAAATCCGCGAGTAAACTTGGCTAAAAGTAAATCATCACATCAGAAAGCACATTGTAAATAATGCAAAAACGTTGCCGCGTATATGCATATATACGAGTCAATAGAACCGCAAAAGATTTCGGAAGAAAGTTCGGCGGATGGAAGTGGAACATAGTCCAAAGACATAACCGGACTGAATAACACATCGTCGGATGCATTATGTAGCCGAAAAAGAAAAAGAAAGAGAAGCAACTCCGGATACAATCTTCTCAATCGTGGCGCATGTTTTTCTCTCTTTATTTCGCGGTGAGAAAGAATCCCACCACTACCAACGTGTGCGCGTGTGTGTGTGTGTGTGTGTGTGTGTGTGTGTGTGTGTGTGTGTGTGTGTGTGTGTGTGTGTGTGTGTGTGTGTGTGTGGATTAAGCCTTTGATCGTAACTCCGTTCTTCGTCGCTATGGCAATTATTCGTCGCGAGCGAGCGAGCGAGCGCTTGTTATCAAAAAGTACATGCGGTGACGGCGCCGTCACGCCTAATTAACATCAACGTTTGACACTTTGACAAAAGAAGACGCCTTGCTGGCTGCCCCTCGATTTTTTCCTTTCTTTTCTCTTATATAGCGATGTACTTTCATGTCGTGCTTAAAAGTTTTATCGCTTGCTTGCTATCGGGTTATGCTGAGACACGGATTCTTCTTCTCCATGTTTTCTTTCCATTTTTTTTCTTTTTTATTTATTTTTTATTTTTTATTTATTTTTTTTTTTTTTTTTTTTTTTTGTAACCGTGCTTGCAAAAGTATTGTCGCGCGATGCGATATCGCATGTTTTGCAAAAATTTTCGTAAACATTACTTTATTTGAAGTTTGTTTGAAATAAAGTTTTTTTTTTTTTTTCTATAAAATTTATATATGTTTTATTAAATGAAAACACATCACAAATTGTATGTTTTATTTGGCATTTAAAATAAATTAACAATTTCGTGTGTATATTTTGCATTAATAAATCGACGACATTTAAAATAAATATTGTCAATAGAGTAAATGTAATAACTAAAATTAAAAATCATAAAGTTAAAATTTTTATTAAAAATTTACACAAAAAAACTGAAAATCAGGGCAAAAAAATTTAACATAATTTAACAAATTTTTCGTCACGACACGGTAACGTATCGATAGTTAATTATTATCACTCATAAAAAATACTTTTTAAAAAAATCAAGAAATTAGTAAACGACGACCGTCAAAACAACATTTTACGTAACGATAAATGTCATCGCATTATTTGACTCGTAATGGCAAACACTTGAAACACTTGAAACAAAAAAAAAAAGTAAGATCTCGCGTATTCCAATAGTAAAAATGATCCATTTTTCCATTTCCATTTTTGGCAGCTCTATTCCAATTACTCACGCGCAAGAAGAGATCAACGACTCCCAACGAGTAACCGGCATAACCAGCGCAGCACGAATTTAAGCACGAGAAGGAGGCTCAAGAATCGAAAAATCGCTCTTCGCGAACGACAGAAGGAGAGCGTATTATATTCTCTCTCTTTATCTCGCTTTAAGCCAAGCCAAAAAAGCCGCTGATGCTTAGCGCGAAACTTACTTTTGTGCTTCGAGTGCAGCGGTTCTGCTACATCGAAAGTGGAAGAGAAAGAGAAAGAGAGAGAGAGAGAGAAAAGAAAGTACAAGAGAGAAAAAGGAGGAGAGAGAGAGAGAGAGAGAGAGAGAAGAGATTTGGCAGCTCGGGATTCAGTTGCTAGTTTCGCGATGGTTCGGCTTACTCCGGCATTTTCTCAGGGGCACGGGCCAAGCTTCGTTTGGCCGCCGATCAAATCTCGGATGGAAGAATCGACGAGCAAGCGAGTTCGCGACTATTTTTCGGCGGACTACGCGACGACTTAGCGACAAAAGCGTCATCCCCCTCCCCCACCTCAGCTCCTCGGTGAAGATGACACAGGTGAAAAGAGAGACGAGGAGGAGAAAGAAGCGGAATGAATATACGTGTGGATGTATATTTAACGAAAATAAAACGATACAGCTTGAGAGAGTTCGATTGAGCGATTTATTTTTATTTTTTCTTTTCTTTCTCTTTCTCTCTTTCGTTTGCTTGGACATCAAATTTTCACGTTGTGTATAATGGGATCGACGTGCGTCTTTTTTTTTTTTTTTTATTAAGGTATTTTATAAGAAAAAAAAAAAAAAGTAACGACGAGCGAGTGAATCTTTTGACGTTTTTAAATCTTAATTATAAGTGAGAACATAATTTACAATTATAAATTGATAATTTGTTTTTAATATAAAATTTTATGAAAATATTAATTTCGAAAATGTACATAATTTTGTGTCAATTGTTTTATTAAACATTTGAATGTTAATTTAATTGCGAAATGGTAACAGCAATTTACGAAAATCTAATTTATAATATTTATTAAATAAGTAACATAAATTTCATAATGGACGATGAAAAACATTTTGAATAATAAACAATTATGTCACAATAGATAAACCTTCCTCGATAAATAA
Source organism: Chalcis sispes (assembly GCA_949987625.1). Lineage (NCBI taxonomy): Eukaryota > Metazoa > Arthropoda > Insecta > Hymenoptera > Chalcididae > Chalcis > Chalcis sispes. The sequence continues at coordinate 66,831,192 of OX465096.1, forward strand.
AATCTTTATAAATATTTTAAAATTCTTTATCGCGCGAGAATTTCTTTTCGAACGAGTTTTTTTTTCTTCCCAGTCTTATCTGTTATTAGCGTATAAACCCTATGGTTACGCAACGGCTGATAAAAATTTCTACCAAACTTTATTCTTTATGAACAATCTTTGTAAAAAGAAAAATTTACAATTTAAATGATGCTCTGAATTCAAAAGAAGCACAATATTATTCACAGTTTTATATGTTCTCTATTTTGCGCAAATTTTAATATGGAGTTTAACTTTATGTAAAGGAGTATTAGTAAGACGAACGCTCTTAATGATTGATGCATTTAAAATTCGGATAATGTATGAAAATTTTTACGTGATTTTAATAGTTGACGCAGTGTTTTCATTAATTAAAAAAATTTGAAAATTTTACGCTCAAGCTTCGGTATTATAAATGATTCCCTTTTTTTATCCTTATTTGTTTATAGTTATTGATTATAAATAAAAAAAATTAATAAAATGTTAGATTGATAATTATTACGCCCTTAATGCTCTTTATTTTCAAAATTAAAGAAAATAACGTGAATCTAAAAACTAATAATTATCTAATTTGATTGCTGAATCGTAGGAAAGTTTAATGCTGCGTTTTAAAATCATAAATTTTTCAAAAAATCAATAGATTACCTTCTTTAATTGAAAATTTAAATATAGAATTCGAATACTATCAAAAATATGATCAAGAATTCGTGGTATCAAGTATAATCTTCAAGTCATTAAGAAAATTAGTTACATTATCAATTCAAAAATATACATATTAACATATTTTGTTATGTCTCAATTTTTTGTTTTAATTTAATTTTTAAGATTAATTTTATTAAAATAAATCAAAATTTATAATAAAACACAATTTTCTTATTTGTTATTAATTTTTTAATAAAAAAAAAAAAAATTTACGATTGATAATATTCTAAAAATTTCATCGAGCATATCCTCTATTGATCGACAGATGAAATTAAAATTTGAAGTGCCTTTTATCATATTAAAGATTACTCAATACAAAAAGTGTTTAATTGAATTTCAATAAGCAATTTAATATATATATATATATTAAATTCCCCATATATATATGGGGAAAAAGACGGCATTAGTCGACAACTATAATTAATTCCACATTAAAAATTATGCCGATTAAGCATATTTCTTTCTCTTAGCTGAAATAGATAAATATATTATCAACGGCATTTCCCTAAACATCCAACATAACACCGTTTTGATATTCTTCAATCCAGTCTACATTTCGTCACTGACAAAAGCAGTTGATTCTAAATTCTCTTATTATAAAATTTCGCAATGTATTTCAAATTTTTCTGCTTGTTTATAGTTTGTTTCGCATTATGGTCGAGCGGAAGGTAAAGTGAATTGTTTTAAATGAGTAAACATTTTGACGTTTATACGATTACTTATTAAATAAATTTGATAAAATTACCGCGGCAAAATAAATATTTAATAAAATTTAATCTTCTAGATGTTCTTCATTATATAATGATAGATTAGAGTTAGTAACAAAAGGATTACAGCAAGAGAATAATAGGTATGGTGAATTCTTATTACGATGTATTAATAAATATAATTCAATAAGTACATTGATCATAGAAAATTATTAGATAAATTTACCGTCATCGTTTTATAGAATAAAATTACTTATACCACATGAAAGTGAAGATCCAATTATTAATGAAGGTAACGTACAATATGATCTTTGATAATTTTAATTAATTAAAGCGTAATATTGTCAGACTTTATTTTATTCTTTTTTTTTTTTTTTGTTTTTTTTTTTTTCAAACTATTTTTAAATACTATGCATAATTCATGCTTTTGCAATTTAACGCGCCTCAAGAACATCGAATTACTTCATATTTTTCTACATTTTCTAAAACTCATTCTCGAATTTATCTCGAAAAATATCGTAATACTTAAAACGAAATTAATAAAACAATAAAGACAATAAATTTTCGATGCATACGTCACACAGAATGCGGCGGACTGATAACGAAAGCACCGGGAAGAATCGAGTTGGATTTTTACAAGGGATGAACATCATTAAACGAGATAAAATGCACTTGGAAACTTCAGGCCCCCGTCGACCATTTTGTCTACGTGCGCAATGTGGGGATAATCCGCTTGGCTGAGAGTACTAGCGAGTTTATTAACGGTGACTTTGATGACGCGCCTGTCATTGAAATTTACGACGGTTCCATTAACGAAAAAAATCCCGTGCGCTTGTATCGGTATGTATTTATCGGTTTTAATGCAACGTTTTTATTAATGACGATTGTTAATATTGTATCGATTAAAAAAAAAAAAATTTATTGACAAATTTTATTTTCAGATTCAATAAAGATTATTTAGATAACGCAATATCGACTGAACGAAAACTTTATATTAATTTGCAACATAATATATCCGGAAAATATAAGGAAGAAAAAGTTGTAATTAATTATGGATTTGCGAAAAAATAAAAATTCACTCAATACGAGTTTTTTTACATTAATATTATATATGCTTAATCGATCAAATAGCTAATTTAAATAAATTTTCGAAACGATAAATAATTTACATACGATAATTTTAAGAAACATTTATAAAAAAAAAAAAAAAAAAAAAAAAAACCATTTTGGGAAGAATTTGAAGGCAAGCTTATAATGTAATAAATACTAAAAGCATTGTAAAACATCTTTTCATAATAAAATTGTCATTATCTTTCAAACTATGCAATTGCAACATAACACGATGAAAAAATTTAAAACACGCAGTTAAATTTCGTCATAGAAAATGCATTAAACGCGCGGCTTGTAAATATCGAGTAAGAGACATTTTTTTTTTCAGTTAGCTTTCTACTTGAGTTTGAAGCAGCAGTGGGTTTACGTGCCATAATATCTTCGATAATTTCCATTTGAAATGGATTCAAGACTTTCGGCGTTACTTTTATTATGCTTTGTCTTACTTTCGTCGGAGAGGTGAGAGCGACGTAAAAAAATTATCTGTAAATATTGCGAAAATAAATAAATAAAAAAAGTAAAAGACGAGATAAAATAAAATTATGAAATTTAAAATGCATGGCGTTGTATTCGCTTCTGCCGAAGTTATTTCAGACCCGTAAAAGTTTTCATATTTTTCATTATGTTTTCAGATTTGCTTTGTATCGGGATACTTTCGAAGAATTTCAAAGCCAAAGATTTATAGATGGAACGAGAAGTAGGCTATAACGCAATAAAATAATATTTTGAACGAAATCTAATTTTGTTTTTGTCTTATCGACACCGCTTCAATTTTAACAAAATTCGCTCGAGAGTTACGGATGAACCTTTGCTTAACCATTATAATAACGGTAAGAACAAAAATATTATTTAATCCTCGCAATATCCAATAGAACGGTTATTCGTTTCTCGTAACGCGTTAACGAGAAACGTCAATAGCGTCTGGACATGGAGATATCGCATCCGATAATCATCGCGTTTACGTTAAACAGCCGATTATTACACGCGCGACTTTGCAAAACGAGCAATTTTCGAGAAAAATTTCGACGACGCGCCTTTCGTGCAGATTTACGATGTTACTGATGCAACGGAGTCGAATCTATTGTGATACAAGTGAGTCACGATTACATTTTATCGCACGTCTGTCATTTAATAACGATAAATATTAAGTATACGAATATGCAAAGGTGTTTATTTTTTTTTTTTTTTTATATAAGTTTCGGTGTTTTTTTTATGGTAAGTATCAAGTCACGTGATTAACGCATTTGTTACTAAAGATTTACAGGCATTTGGCAGGCGGACTTGTGGTCAAAGACAGTCGCCAATCTTTGATCGAACGGCATGTTGATCGATTAATATTAAAATTAAAAAAAAAAAAAAAAAAAAATTGTTAAAATTATAAATGAAAATTATTAATTGATAAAAAAAAAAAAAAATTTAACAATTTTTTTTTTTTTTTTTTTTTTCATATCTATTATGTTTGATATTTGAAAATAACCAAATTGCCCAATTGAAAAAATAAATAATTCTTAAATTCAAGACTAATCGATCAAAAGTGCATTCGACCAAATGTTTTACAAAAAAAAATGGATTTGACCAAACGCCCCGAATACGATTCCAAACGAATAACTCTCACGATTGTTTGATTACAACGTATAAATATGTTAAGGCTTCGATGAGTTCATTTCAAGTTTATAAAAATTTTTATTCAATCATAAATATTAATCAATGGCTAAAATCAAAGAAATAAATTGCATCGAGTCATTGGATTTCGAACCGGCGCTTTTTACACCGATCATCGTTAAATTAAAAATTTATTTCTGTTCATAGATTCGGCGATGCCACGCCAAAATCGATGTCACTCCAGCGGTCAAAATATGACTATAGTTTTGCGGTAAAACGAGTTAGGAAAACATATCGACCAAGAAGCAGTTATAAAGTATGGATTTATCGATAATGCAAAAGTCTTGGATCTTCTTTCTTGAATATCAAACGATTTTTTGTACATTGTTAATTAATTGGTTTATTTATTTAAAAAATTAATTTGTCTTATTCGGTAAGTATTTTTTTCCTTTACAGAATTCGAATTAAATAAATTTTTTTGCTTACATTAAAATTATTATTATTTGTGTCTCATAAAAAATATTAATCGATATACTATAACATTACTTTATAAATATTATAAACTTTTGTATTACCTTACATACATTGATAAGTACAAAAACTACTAAAGTAAAACAAGATTCGTAAATATGGAAATTTCAGAATGACGAAATTAACGGGGAAAAAAGTTAAACCGATATTGTTAAGAAAGTTTTCAATTAGGTCGTTATGTATAAAATTATCGCGTAAAAAAAAAAAATGTGCGCATAGCTTCGTGTGATATATTTAAGAATGATAATTTTTTTTTGGGTAAGATTAATTATATCTAAGTATATCAAATTTCTTTATACTTTTATAAAAAAGTTTGTTGAAATTTTACGACATCGTGTAACGAAAACATAACGATTATATAATTTTCAATTATTTTCCTCACACATTGAATTTAAACATTTATTAAAAAAAAAAAATATGTACATTTCAACTATAATAATACAAATTTACTTGTATCGCTTAATTAATAAAATAAATTTTACAAAATCGAATTGTATTGTACAACTTTTGAATGTTTTGCAAGTCCAAATTTCAAATTAATCTTTTAATTCATATATCTCATAGATCTCTTGTAATTTATATCGATTGTCAATTAACTTCCATTAGACAAAGTATTATTAAGCGTCGGTTCTCCAATTCTACAAAGATAATCAATGACTATAAATATTTTTAAAAAATTTGTTCACAACATTACATAATATATATCGAAGAAAGATAAGAAGTTTATTAACTTACTTAAACAAAATTTTATCGTCGGATACCTTAAGGCCATCGTAAATTTTTTTACATTAGGGCCTTCGTAGTAATCATTAATTTTGAGATCCAAGTTATAATGAGAAAATAAATTAGCATTACTAGTATAATACAATGAATAAACGTAAACGTGTTTATTTTCGGGTGCTCGTATGATCCACGTGCAATGCTAATTGTTAAGAATCCAGCGCAAGCTGTAGAAACATAATTTTAAGAATTTTAAAAAAGTGGATCTACGTGACTTTTGAAAAGATTTTTGAGCAATTTTTTTTTGTTTTTTTTTTTTTCATAATTGCAATTAATTAATAAAATATTTAATCAGATGTTATTCTAATTTACCTTTTATTGTGAATCGTTAAATCTTTTTCGATGGAACCAGCTCCATCTACACCTTCGGCTTCTAATTTACATACAGATGATCTATGAAATAAGTACAACAACATTTCGCCAATGGATATATATCAAACAAAAAAATTAATTACAACATAAATTTTTTTTTTTTTTCTCATTTTTTACCAACCTTTCGATCACTGCTATAAATACCAAGAAGGCCGAAAATTGTGTCAGATACATTGTAAACTTCGAATGTTACGAACGAAATAAAACGAGACGAATATACTCATTTCGCTGAAATCTAAATTTCGATTGGAATCGAAATATCTTAAATCTTTATTTTTATATGATGTTTATCATTTTTCTTTAACTTTCGCAAGATGTACGTTTTTAAGATAGAAGAAGAAATTGTACACAATGATATTTTGATTAATCTTGTAACTTAACAGTTGAAATTAATGTTTAGATTTATAGACTTTTCGAGAAGATGAAAAATAATTTAAAATTATTAAAAATAAAATAATAAAGAATAGGTTGATAAAGGATCGTAAAGAAAAATAGAATAATACAATTTTTTTATTGCATCTTATATTGAAATGATTGCTTTAAAATTAATTTTTTTTTTTTTTTTTTTTTTTTAAATAACAATTTTCATTTAGAATATAATGATGAATTTAAAAAAATTACTAAATTTTCTCACTTAAAACGGAAAAATTAATTCTTAGTAAATTTATCATAAACACAAATTAATGCTTTTATTTTATTTATTTTCTTCCACATGTCGTTTAATTTCACAATGAACTAACCGAATCTTAAACGTTGGCCTTCGCCATAACGTATTGTATAAATTAAAAATTTATAATTTTTAACTCTTTTACAAGAGCGTAAAACGTATTATCAAAATATAATAGCGATAAATTATCGGTAGCGAGCATAAAATAATTATTAAACATTACACACATCGTAGAATATTGTTAATCGATATAAAGTTATTTGACTTATCGCGTAAGAAAATGATAAAATCGTCTTAATCATAGTTATGCCTTTTAAAGTTTTTTTTTTTTTTCATTGTGCGCTTGTTTTTTGTAAATAAAAAAGAAATAAGTTAAAAATACATTTATAAAACAAGTACATTGAATTTTTCAATTGATTATCGTGATGCATTGAGTTTCCGCATGACGATCGACTTAAGGTATTATAGAAGTAAGAATTAAACTTTTTTTATCGATAAGTAAATCCTTAATAGCTAACGACTTATCTTAAAACGATAATATCGATGGTGATTTTTAATTAACGACAATTTTTTTTTTTTTTTTTTAATTTTACCGAGATTTCCATGAAATAAACGATATATTAATGTAATTGTCGTATATAATTTATTGTTTTAAATAAACTACTTTATGCATTTACATTTATTGCCCATTTCTAAAATTTGAAGCGAAATTTTCAGTTAGTAAACAAAAATGCTATACAAATATATTGTTGAGCTTCATATGTTAATAAAAAAATTATTTGAATTTCCTTTATTACAATTTTATTGCAATCAAGTACTTTTTCAGAAAAATTTTAATTACATATTAAATTTAGTCGCAGATAACAACTTTTCTCTTTTTTATTTTCGTAAAATTTTTAGTTATACTAAAATTAAAATTCAAAAGGTAGAAATTTTAATTACAATATTTTAATTAGTAAAACTTTTCTTCATACTTATTACATTAAAATCAGAGTATAACGAAATTTAATACTAAAAAATGAGATTCAAAAGAATCAAGAAGATATCTTTTTGTACCTTACTTATTTTTAATCGAAACAATTAAAATTAATGATGTTTTCTAATTAAATTGTTGATAAAATTTAATGCTATACAATCGGTGGACAAAATTAAATCTTTCAAATAGTATTTAAATCATTTTTTGAAAATAAAACATAAACATAATTTAAAGTTTCAATTCATTGTTTTATACAAATACTTTAATTGGAAAAATATATATTTTTAAGGTTTTTATATGAACCTAATTATTATTTGCCAAATAGTTTCTAACTATTGTTTACTTTATTTAATTAATTTTACAATGACCTTTAAATATTTAAATTTCAGTTTTACAAACTGTCAAAAGAAAGAATGTAAAGTTTATTTCGTTATTTTTATTTTAAATTATACAACAGCTTACAAATTTCTATAAAATAATTCAAAATTATTATTCTCGATTTATTACTAAAAAAAAAAAAAAAAGGAAAAAAAAAGGAAAAAAAATTCGTTAAAGTAACCATATTTTTTTTCTACCATAAATTAATAAAAAAAAATGTATATATATATATATATATATATATATATATATATATATATATATTATTTTGATAAAATTTGTTTTTAAAGTTAGTCGTGACAATCTTTACCGCAATGAATCAAGAAGAACAGAAGAAAAATTAATCTTGCATTAAATCGGCTATGTCAACAACACATTCTTCCCCTCTCCTATTTGTGAATTTTTTTTTTTCTCCTTTCTTTTCGCGAAGTTTATAAAGATTGTCTCACGGTTCCGCAGGAGTTAGTCTACGATTCGTTCTCGTGCGAGCTTTAAACGGCATTCCTTATTTTCTTTTCTTTTCTATTTTATCAATATCGTTGCAGAATGAAAACCGCAGTAGCGTTTATCGTTTTTACCTGTGCGCTTATTGCACTCGCCGATAATGAAGTTCACTTTTTAGAAACGAGCGTTAAAAGGTACGAAAAGTTTAACGATGATTTCTGCTTGTATTTAAATTTTCAATTTCGCGTTTTTATCGTAAATTTTCAATCTTTAATTTTTACGTATTTTTTAAATTTGATAATAAAATTATTATTTTTCAGTAATATATTTGAACCAGCACATGCTGATAAAAAGTTAGCGCACATCAGTGGTAAGTTGAATTTTTATACAAATTCCTAGACAAAATTAATGCAACGTTCTCTTTACAATAGTCATAAAAACAAATTTTAAATTTTAAATTCGTTCAACAATTTGATTTTTAATTCAACAAAACTCAAATTATTTACACTAACACATTAAATATTTCGCCTCCCCTCCCTCCCCCCCCCAAAAATAAAATGAACATCATCATATGTTTCAATAAAAGAGAAAAAAAAAAAAAAAGGATACACGCGATATAATTTCAGAATGCGGTAAAATCATCGACGAGCCATATGGAATCATCGAAAAAACTTACAAAAACGGCGCGGTAAAAAACGGCGACACGTGCACTTGGAAACTTTTAGCACCGGCGAATCACGTCGTCCACGTTATCTCCGTGGGCTTCGATCTGGAAAACGAAATAACACCGAATCGCAGCGAAAACGCCAAGACCAGCACTATTACGTTGTACGATAGCGCATCGACGGAAAATTTTCTCATCAGGTGATTAATGTTTATCATAATTCTTTCTCCTTATTTTTTTTTTTTTTTTTTTATTGTTTCTTTGAATTTTTTAAAATTCTTTTATTATGTTTCCGAGCTATAATAAAATTATAAACAGCTTTTATTATTTTTCGAGTTATCCGATATCAAGAAGAAAACGATCGTTATAAATGTTATTTCTTGTTTATTAGACTTTAAAAATATATAGGCGTTTATTGGCTTATAATATAATGCTTATTTATAATTAGTAGATAATTTAAAAAAAAAAAAAAAAACATACATAATGTTACATAAATAATCTTTACGAACATTTAAAACTCAATGTTCTTTCGTATATTAATAAGTATAACCATCGCTATTAAAATGAAAACTAATTTATAAACAAAAATTTTCGTACAATTGTTATCGATTGGGATACTTAAGAGTATCGTTACTTATTTTTTTTTTTTTTTTTTTTTTTTTTTCAATGCATAACTTATAAGTAAATAAAATATTAAATTAAATTTATAATATTTTATCTCACATGAAAATTGATAATTAACAATTTACAATAGGATCGTTTAAAAAGTAATGATTGTGATGGCACTTATAGTGGAATCAGTTAATGTGTATATCGGTTAATATAGTGGAATCAGTTGTAATAACGACATTATATTCTTCTACCATCGAGTAACTGAACCAGGATGTTATCCTTTTTTAAATTTTTCATTTTTTCCAAACTGTTTTTCATCAAAAAATTCTTTTAGTTTCGAGAAGAGACGAAAACCATTCGGCATGAGGTTAAGGCTGCAGGGAGGATATTCAAAATATTCTATTTAAGACTTAGAAGCTCAACACTTAGTGTACTGATAGAAAAGTAGCGTCGGCAATAAAAATCTGGTTCCACGTTACTATGAGTGCCTTGACAATCTTGACTTTGTAAATAAAGAATCGTGTTGCCATAATTCGTTTTTATTTAGTCACGCCATAAATTATATACTTTTTAGACTACCATTATTATATAAAAATAGATGTTTCTCTTTTATCCATTGTCAAAAACTTAATATTCCATAAAAAAAAAAATCTATTTCGTATTTATATTTCAGATTCGAAGTTTCGACTCAAGAGAGATATGCGCCCTTCGTTAATTCCGTATCGTCGACAGAAAATTTGGTCGTCCAAATTAATTATCATGAAAATGAACTTTATGCAACTCAGAAGATGGCGATAAAATACGAATTCATCGATCGCGATAAAATGCGCGAGTTGCTCCAGGCTGCAAATTAAATTTTTTGCTTTCGAAGAAAATACAATGTTATAAATCGACGAGATTATAATATTATAAAGGATAATAGCGAAAATATATATGTCTTAATTGAATTTTACAATTTCGAAACATAAAAAGCAGTTTAATTTTTTTTTTAAATAATTGTGCGTTTTACCATTACGTTCAAATTTTTATGATTTATTTTGAGTTGTTTAGCTATGAATTCGTACAAAAAAAAAAAAAAAAAAATAAATAAATAGACGTTATTTGTTATTTTTATGATCATATCTTTCTAATCTTGCTAATCTTATTAAGACAAATAACTTTAAGTACGAACTTATATCAACCAAAAATTCGATATACAAGTTTAATCATTTGAATTTTCATTTTGAATCATTTCATGAATGACATCGTCATTTTTTTTATATGTACATGAAAACTTGCCTAAAATATAAAATAAAATTATCCAAAGTATCTACACACATTGTTAAAGTCTCAATTATATCCACTGTTTTTTTTTTTTTTTTTTTTTTTCGTGTGGAACTGTGGAATTGTGGATTGAACCAACAAATTTTTGCTTATTAGGGGAAAATAGAAATAGCGTGTTTCAAGCCGTTGATTAAAGACTTATATTTAAAAAGCTTAACAGCAAAACAGATAAATGCTGAATTGAATGAATCTAATAGCACATCTGCTCCTGCGTTTGCAACCATTTAATCGTGGCCGTACAGCCAGAAAAGATGAACGTTGTTCGGATATCTAGTGGTGGTGACTATCCTTAAAATGATTGACAAAATGTACGTTATGGTTTTGAGCGATCGATAAATTAAAGTGCGCAAAATAGTTGAGGCCACGGACAAATTACAAGGTATATAATATTATCAATTTTCGATATAAAATAAGGTTAGAATTAGTGGGAAGAATAATCAGAAATTCTGCGATTTTCCGTCGCAATACCGAAGAGTTTCTACGTGGATAAATAAATATGAACTCGAAACACGGATACACCACTAAATTCTAGAGACAAAAGAATAGTTGTAACAATGGATTTTTGTAAATTAATAGACTCCAAAGAAAGCGAAGACGACAAAGTCGGTTGGCAAAGTATCGGCCATGACTTTTTGAAATCCACGTGAAATCGTCTCCAAGTTATTCACGTCTAACGAGGATGTCATAATTAAAACAGTTGATCGTTTTAAGAACCTTCCGAAATTCTGCAATTTAAACGGTTTAAAAAAATTAGAGAAACGCTTGAAAAAGTTTACAGCGCTGAAAAGAGATTGTGTTGAAAAAAAAAAAAAAAAAAAATTTATGATAGAATTTTACATGAATTATAAAAATTATAAAATATGTAGTATCTTGTATACATTGATAAGTACGAAATTACTCGTGAAATTATAAGTAAAAATATAAGTAAAAATATAAACCGAGATTCTTGAATATGGAAATTACAAAATTATGAAATTCGAGAAAAAGAAAGTTAAACTGATATTAGTTATGAGAGGTGATTGCAAAATTATTCGCACCTAAAAACTTTCACCTCCGATTAATTAACATGACTTTGTCTCCACAATTTTGATTTTTTTAACTTTGAAGCAAGATTTTTCGTTGATACATATATGTATATCATTTTATAAAAAGAATAATGTGCTCCAATATATTGCAGAGCTCTACATGTAAATAACAATCATTTGAATATTAATTATTATATTTGGATTGTAATTAAGTATCTTTTTTAATGTAATTTTTTAATTATATATTAAATTTAATTCTGTATAATAACTTTCCTGCTTTTTATTTTCGTAAACTTGTTAATTACATTAAAATTTAAACTCAGAAACTAAAAATTTTAATTATAATATTTAAATTAATAAAACTTCATCGCTTATTACATTGAAATCATTGGATCATAAAAATTAAATAATAAAAAATAAAAATCTAAAAAATTGGTTTGTGCCTTATTTATTTTTAATTGAAGCGATTAAGATTAATGATGATTCATATAAAATTTAAGATAAAGACACACAATAATAATAAAAATTATAATCATTTCATTATAACTTTAACTTCATTGTTTTATAAAAATTTTCTTATTGAAAAAGTATATATATTTTTAGTAAACATAGAATTATGTTAATGTTTACTTTTACTAATAAATACTAAAACTCTTATGTATTATACAATAATCTTTATATATTCAAATTTCGGTTTTCTAAACTGCAAAAACAAGGTAAATTTTTTTTTTATTTTTATTTTTGTCGTCTTATTATGTTGTAATAGTCGGAAATTCCAAGCAAAATAATTTAACATTATTCTTCGCTATTGAAAAGAAAAAAAAAAAAAAATTATATTTTTTTACATTATCATAAATAAAACGAAGAGAAAAAAAAACAATCAATTGTTTTGATTCTTCTTCTTATTTTAAGATTAGTCGTGACATACTCGTTATCGCGATTAATTAAAAAGTACGTAACTAAAAAACTTCCATTAAATCGGCTGTTTTAACATCACTGCCGTTTATCCACTTACGTCATCATTATCGCATACATATGTTAATATATTATGTATAAGATTTATATTCTCCTCGTCTCCAATTTTTAATTTATATTTCCTTATTTCGAGCAAAGTTTATAAAAACTAAATCACGGTTATTCGAGAGTCAGTAAACGATTCGTTAATATCGTTGCACGACGAAAAACGCAAATAGCGTTTCTAGTTTTGGCCTCTTCGCGATTGTTACATTCGCGGATAATTTTCACTTTTTGTAAACGAGCGTTAAAATGTACGAAATTTTGATTAAAATTTTTATTCTTTTATTTCTTATTAGCATTTAATTTCGTCGATTTATTAACGTCCACGTTCATCGATAACTTTTAATGTATAATTTTTATATTTTTCTAAAAAATTAATGACAAAATTTTTATTATTTTTCAGTGACTTATTTGAACCTTTACGCGGTAATAAAAAATTATTCCATATTGCTAGTAAGTAAAATTTATAAATAAACTAACAATCTTGTATTCATACAAAAAATTAAATTATGAATTCAATAATATTGTTTACGGTCTAATCATGACACTAACACGGTAAATTTTTCAACTTCGAAAAATAAATTCGAACCAACGCTCAAAGTATACACATCAACGATCTCAAATGTTTCAGTAAAATATAAAAAAAAAAATAATAAACAACGCACAATTAAATTTCAGAATGCGGCCAAGTCGTTACGGATTTAAACGGAATCCTCGAAGTAACTTACAAAATTTCCTCGTCCACGTTATCTCCGTCGGCTTCGATTGAAAGATGAAATAAAGCCGGATTAACATCTATGATTTGCCGAATCCCCTCGTCAGGCGATTAAAAAATTTATTGTAATATATATATACACATATTTTTTTTTTTTTTTTTTAAATTTTTGTAAATTTATTTTTATCGTTTTTTAATGTAAAATGTTTTAAATTAATAAATATAGCCAACACTATGAAATGACGACCGATTTTCAGAAAAAATTTTCTTGCACAATTATTATAGATCGAGACACTCAAGAGTATCGAGTTAGTTTTTTCAATTCATAACTTTATAAGTAAATCATTCATTAAATTCATTTTATAATGTTCAATTTCGAATGAAAATTTAAAATTTAATATCCACCAATTACGGTAAAAACAGCTCGAGATTCTCAATAATGCAAACGATAATTTGACAAATATTATACAACAATCGACGTTACCATTTTAATTAAAATTTTATGCAAAAATTATTTCTATTTATATTTCAGTTTAAACGTCTCGTCCCAAGAGAGATACGCGCCCTTCGATTAATTATGCAAAGATTATGCAACACAGAAGATTGCGGTAAAATACGAATTTCTCTCGATCGCGTTAAAATGGACGAATTACATCGTAATGCAAAATAAATTTTTTGCTTTCAAAAATATGGTGCGTATAAATTGACGAGATTATTTGAAAGGAAAAATGGCGCAAATGTGTTATAGAAATAAAAAATAGTTTAATTTTTTTTTTTTTTTTTTTTTTTTTTTTTTAAATTATACATTTTACCATTAAGTTAAAAATTATATAAGGCTTGATTTGAATTGTTCGAGCTATGTATTTGTAAAAAAAAATAGACGTCATATTTGCCATTTGTATGATTAAATCTTTTTGATATTACTAGTCTTAATAAGAATAATAATTGTAAGTACGAATTTATGTCAATCGATTTTTACAATTCAGTATACTAGTTAAAACATTTGAATTTTCATTTAGAATTATTCCATGAAATAAAATTTTCAATAAAATTTAAAAAAATATGTGTGTCGTTATTTCAATTTTTTATTAACGATTTCATGTTCTTTGAATATATTATACTATAATTTAAAAAAAATAATAGTATAACCGATATCGATAGAAAATATTTAATACATAAATGAACGTTCAAACTGAAAAATTTATAAGAACAAACAATAATCAATTCAAATTAAAAATCGACATAAACGCATTTACTGAAATAAAACATTATTAAAAATCATTTTTTAAAAATATTCAATTTGTGTGAAAGTTTTTTTTGATTAAAATTAAAAAAAAAAAAAAAAAAAAAAAAATGTTAAACATTAGGATTGAGTTTCAAATTTATTGTATTATTTAATGTTCCAAGATTTATTTAAAACCGTTAATTTATCGTTATACTCGGATATTTGATATTGTTTAATATTTTTAATTTATCTATAATCCATTAAATTTTATTTCTCCTTTTAATATGTTACTAGACGTGCAAAAAATTAATAATTTTTATTCTCGTGTTAAATAAATATTATAATGAATTTTCAAAAAAAATATTCTTTTGATTAACATTGAATACTTATCGATAAATAAATTACTCGTTGATAAATTTGAACGATCGATAAAAAGGTATAGTAGACAAAATTTCGCTATCGAAAATTCACATGTGATTGTAACAACTTCTTTACATTCTTCGCTAACAGCGTTGAAGTTTTCACAATATCTAAGCTATAATAATACCGAATGAATAACCGTGACCGAAAAATGACGGCAAATAAAAGTATTTTTTTACTTATTCACAACTGTTAATGTAATAATCGAAATGGTTTTTCAAGTATAAAGGCAGAGAGAGAGAGAGAGAGAGAGAGAGAGATGAATTTGTAAGAATGTTTGCATTAGCTATCACAATGTACACATTACAATGTAATTGTTTTAACTTTCAGCGGATTTTTCATGCACGCTTTTGTATAAACGATATTGTCTCTTCGATATATCGAATTTGAATTTTGCACTAGTCGCGATTATGTGTCGTAAATCATTGTTTTTTTTTTTTTTTTTTTTCTATTTTCCAAAAGAACTTTAAAACTTACACTTGAATTTTTAATTTATATTCTCTGTGCTGTGTATGATAACGAAATGTGATGAAATTACGAAAATCCAAATGTTTTTGAATTATTCAAATTATCCAAATTTATAAATTATTTTTTTTATTTGATTAAATAATTTAGATACATTAATAAAAAAAAAATACAAAATAATAAAAAAATAACAACATTTAGAATTATTATAAATTAATAATATTTAGTTTTATTACATGTTATGTTAACGTTATTACGAAATATGTGCATTAATATTGTTTCTCACAATTTTAATTTGAATTTTAATTTGTCTATTTAAAGTTATTTTGTTATATTTGATAAAAAATATCCTTCGTTGAAATAGAATTTTTTTATTTACATTTTAATAGAATAAATGAAATCAACAAGAATTTTCAAAAACAAAATGGATTAATTATCATATTTATAAGTCTAAGAAATATTCAGCATAAAATTTAAATTAATAATTTAATAATATTGAAAACTAATACTTTTACACTTAGTTGTGGATATCTTTTAATTGCAACCTATTGATTTATAACATATTTAATAAATTTATAAAAAAAAAAAAAAAATGTTTGTAATCGATGCAATTAAATACTGTATTTTCTATATAAATTTTCATTTCAGTACCGAATACAATTTCTTTTTTTTTTATATTTCTAATCCCAGCATTTAAGCGTAATACTATGAAAATATATAAATGTATTGGACACTAATCCGATATGATAAAAAATTTTATTATCACTACGCGGAAAGTTTAAACTCAAAAAGTAAAATTTCATATTTATCTTTTTGAGTTCTGGTAAAGGTATTAGTGTACCATATTACATTCGCTTGTTTTCAATGATAAAATAACATGAAAGTATTAAAAATATTCTTAAAAAGAATTTTTACTTTAATTAAATTTTTTTTTTTTTTTTTTTTTTTTTTTTTTTTTTTTTTTTTTTTTTTTTTTTTTAATAGAATTTTGATTAAATTTTTTAAAAATTAAAATGTTTTTTTTAATGTTTTATATATCCGGTTAAAAAAAAAAACATTCAATTATTAAGTCATCACAAACATAGATATTTATAGTTCAATCTATTATTCGTGTTTTTACAATCGCTTAGCGATCTTAGAAAACAATATCAATCAGCCTTCAGAATAATTAATATAATGTTTTCCAAGAATATGCATCCTAAAGCAATAGTCGACCATGAAAAAATTTCGTATGATTGAAACTACGATATAAATTAATGTTTTTTTTTTTTTTTTTTATTTATGTGCGATTTTTTTTTTATGCGATATTCATTTTTCAAACCAATATTTTTGATGCACAAATACAAAAAAAAAAAAAAAAAAAAAAAAACAAAAAGAAAAGAATGGGTGCGTCACCCCAGAAGAAAACTAACTCCTTACAAGTACGTCAATCTATCATTGAATCATTAAATATCAATCATTGTTTGTATTTCAAATCTGTTTATATTCTAGACTACAAAAAATCCAACCTCGACACAAGTCATTTTCCTCTCGATACAAAAATATATGACTAATCAAACAAAATTAGATTTGCAAGGAGAAAAGAAGCAACGACAAAGTCTAACGTCTACTTCTCCAAAAGAAAAAAAAAAAAAAAAACTCGAAACACATGCACACACACACACACACCTCGAGTGAATCTTCTCAACACCGGCTGGCTTACCCCCACCAAAGTATCGCTATCATTTTCACACGTAGCACCGGAGTACTTGTTTACCGGACGCTCTATAAAGATGGAGTAAGCGAGTCCTTCGGTAGCCAGTCGTCGTCGCGTTCTCGCCCGAGTCACATCTCTCGTTTGTTTTTCAGTTCGCCGATTACCTTACGCACTCCAAACATGAAGTCCATGATTATCTTTATCGTTTTTGGCTGCATTGTTTTAACGTCCGCCGAGGGTTACTGGATTAAGTTTACGGCGAATAGCGTTAAGAGGTATTTCTTTTTTTTTTTTTTTTTTTTAATATTGCTTTGTTTTTCTCTCTTTCTCTTTTTATTTATTTATTTGTTTATTTTCTTCTTTTCTTTTTTTAATTTGAATAAAAAATGTAAATTTTATCAAAGAAAAATATTTATTCTAGATCAAGAAAATTTATTTTATTTTCCATTTTAATTATTTAATTTTTGGTATAAATATATTTCATTATTCATAAAAAGAACGTTATCCAATCAATAAAATTATAAAAATTTATGCACAATTGTTTTTTTTTTTTATTTATTTTTTCTTTTTTTTTTTTTTTTTTTTGTAATTGATTTTTATTTCATATTTTGTGTTAAAATATACTTCATCTTGCATATGTACACATTCCTTCAATCTTATTATTACAATATTTCGTCTCAATTTTTCAGTGACTTATTCGCACCGTTGCGTGCAAACAAAACAATGGTTCTTATTAACGGTAAGTATTGTACTCGTTGACATAATGTTGCATAATCGTTGATGTAATTATTTTCTCGTATTTTATATTTAAAAATAACTTTCAATTTAAGCATTATTGATCAATTTTAGTAGCCATAATTAATTCATTAAAAATAATAATAATAATAATAATAATAATAATAATGAAGTGGAAAGTTACGTCCGTTATTGCGTTATTAAAACATATCGTTATCGATAAAAATTCATTCCCCCGAGCAAAAAAGGTACGTTCTTAAAGAGAAAGAATGAGGAAAAGAGAGAAAAAAGAAAAAAAAAAAAAAAAAAAAAGAAAAAAAAAAACTTTCAAAGTATTTCGCGTACAGCCTAATTACGTTTATGCATGCATAAACTTTCAAATTACGCTCGCCGCACAATGGGCACTTAAATTCGCTCGCGCATAATAATAATAATAATAATAATAACAATATTATAAAACAATATAAGAATAATGATAATAACAAAGACGACGACGACGTTAAATAGAATGCGGCAAGAACGTGACGGAGCCGTTGGGTATACTCGAGCAGACGTACAGGGAAGGCCAGTCGAAAAACGGCGAGAAATGCACGTGGAGACTTCGCGCCCCGGATAATCACATCGTCAACGTAATATCGTTGATCTTTGTCATGGAGGATGAAATAAAGCCAAGTCGCAGCGACGACTTCAATACCAGCGTTATATCGCTTTACGACGGCACCGAATCCGTCGATGATCATTTGTTGACCAGGTAAATTTTTTTTTTTCTTTCTTTTTCTTTCTTTTTTTTTTTTTTTTTCTTTTTTGATGGCTTGGATCAACTATTGGGAAAGCTTGTATATTTAGATATGTCGATGGGATTTTTTTGTCAAAACGATTGGTTCTATTGATGGGAAAAATTTTGGTAGTTTTTTTTTTTTTTTTTCGGGAATTTAACTTTTAAAAATGTAGCTCTGACAGCATACTCGTATAATGGATCGAACGAAAAAATGTACATATTCCATAAAACAGTTTGGATAAGATTATTAAACAAATTATATTCTTTTGTATGCATATATACATATATATTACATGATGTAATGTATTGTTAAATTCGTTAAAGAATATAATTATTTATTTTATTTGTATTCTCACAAAAAAAAAAAAAAAAAAAAAAAAAAAAAAGTAAAGAAATATATATTTTATAACTTATTTTACAAAAGATTATTCATCGTTTTCAAAATCCGTTTAAAAAAATTTATTTACGTGATTTATTGGATGGGTGCATCAACAGAAAGATTATAATTAAATCTATTTCCTTCTAAAATGACTCATCGTTCATAATCGATTAGCCATTTAATCGTTTCCTTAGCCACCGAGACAACTTATCCGGTTAATACCATACAATAAAGATATTACAAACGCGATTCAATACCGCAAAACGAACGATCGATACATTATCGAGTAAATTTTCGTTTTAATTTTTTATCTTTGACTATTTTTTTTTTTTTTTCTTAGATACTTCGTTACACCGATGCAAAAGGTGGGCTACTTTGTTGAAAGTATGTCCTCAAAGCAAGATATGATCGTCGAAATTAAGTATCACGACAACAAAGATTTTGCAACGCAGAAAATGTTGATAAATTACGAGTTCCTAGACTACGACAAAATGACGGAGTTACTAAAGACTAAGAATTAACTCGGAGCTGTAAATGAATTACCGTAATTTAGACAGAAAAGAAGAAAAAAAGAAAGAAAGAAAAAAAAGAAGTAGACTGTGAAAAGTTTTTTCCGTTTGGTGTCTTAATATATATATTTTTATTTTTTAATTAATAATTTCAACAGTAATTTGAGACAGGACACACACATTACGCGTTATTTCATCCAAAAGATTCAGTACAGAGAAAATTTGTGTTACAATGACAGAGAAAGTTAGTTACGAAAATTATAAATTTTTCGAAAATGTGAATAAATTTTTCATTTTTTTTATTCACTTTTTGTACCTAATTAAAAATCGATCTTTTTTTTTTTTTTTTTTTTTTAAATTTATAATAGCGATGTTAAATTTTTATAGAGTTTACGTAAATGATTTTTGTAAAATGCGATAAATTAAATATACGATATTTGTTAAACTTATATAGAATAATTTATTTTTTATGTCCAGATTTAAATTTAATGCAAGCCACGAGATTTAAAAAAATTCAAATTTTTTTGATCGGCTATTGTTGTTATGCTTATTTTTGTTTAATTTAAATATGTTATTAAATTTATGCGTAGGTTAAAAATGAAATTTGTTTTTATTTTTATTTAAAAATCTAAAAAATTTATTGAAATTTTTTAATTAATGAATAATGAATTCAATTACTTTAAAAGCTTTTTCATTATTTGTATAATAAATAGAAATAAAATATATAAAATTAATAAAATTACTCTTTTTGTAATAATAACAAAGTCTTATAAATAAAACGATTGTTTTTGAATTATTTATTTCTCATTTTTCAATATCTTATATTGTGTTACATAATTTCAATGCATTGATATTTTTAAATATAATTGTATACAATTTTCCGAAAACTCTATTTTAAATTTAATAATCTTATAAAATTTACGAAATTCCGATAATTTAATTTTATTGTTCATGATGAATTTATTATGTACTTCATATTCTAGTACTTCGATAATATTTGACGTTTAGATAATATAAATCAATATTAATGCATACATAAAAATAATTTTAAATGATGAATTCGACTATTCTATAAAAATCATCAACAAAATTTAAACAAACTTATTTGAAACTTATTTGTACCTAAACGTTAGAAAATTCATTACCAACGACATCCTCAATATAAAGGGAACAGAGACGTTATCTTGAAATAATCGATAAAATTATTGCTCAACGAATCCAATAACTATTCCAAAAAACGAAAATGGAAATGAATCGCATAAAATGAGATAGAATTCCTCGAAGAGAAAACGAAGAAGGCCGGAAACCCTTGACTTTCCACTTGCGAGCTGCATTACAGATGTGCATCTTTAGATAAATACACCGAAAGAGCGTCGGATCGATATATCCATTGCGATAACGTAACCGAGCTTCGATCAAACCCGCGTATTTCACACGCTGACGCAGCATTGATTATTGCCCGATGGCTGATCAACGATTTTATTTTATAAGAATGACGATTTTAAGTTTTAAATTAATAATGCGGCTCTGCTTTTTTTCTTTCTTTCTTTATTTTTTTTTTACAATTTACGAACAATTTGTTTGAGCGTTCGAACTTGATAACCGAACGATATTTTTGTTTTAGTTAACGCGAGCTATGTAAACTTTAATTGCGTTCGATCGACTTAACGGAAACGCGCCGTTGAGCGCGATGTCGAGGATGATACAGGATATCTAAAATGTTCATTTGCATGGGAAAGTTGATAATTTGATGTTTTATTAACTTTGAAAGTTAAATATTAATAAATCTATATGTGTTTAGTTTGCACGTTTGTTTAAATCGTTATTACTGTTTGTAAATGTTATTAAAAATAAAGGCCATAAATGTAATTATTGCAATAAATATTTTAATCTTCTATATTAATGAATTATTTTAATCGTTAACTTACGTAAAAGTAGCTTATTTTGAGTTCCGTAAAAGTGAACGAAAACTTACCTAAAACAAAAAGAGAGAGAGAAATATTTTTATTAATACTAAATATTATTATTAATACAAATTTGAATTTTATTATAAATTTTTTAACATAATTGTCAAACTTTTTTTAGATTAGTATGTTAAAAAGATATTTTACAAAATTAAATTTATCGATTGCATAACGTCAACTTTTGCATTCGTAATTTAGATGATGATAAAATATTCAAGTACGATAAACGTATATTCAAAACTTATTGCTGCGCGGCTGTAATTATGTCTTTTTACGTTGAAATTATGGGCTATGGTTACCAACGTTTAATTTATATTTAATTGCGGATAATTGTCAGCGACGGTATTCTCGATAAACTTTTAGTTCTCAATTATTCATAATAGAACAAAACGTATTGCATATTTTATTACGCAAAACGTAAAGATTTTCAATCCCGCGAAAATAAAACTCGAAACTTTCGAAACGTAATAAAGTTTCATTTCCCGACCTGAAAATTCTTAACGGCGCTAAAACCTTTAATTAAATAAACAAAAGCATTATTCCTAACGATCCTCGCACCTTAACGACAAGCTTAATTCTCGGCTCCTTTCGAGGTGTAAGCCCACCGGTGCTTTCTCACCTTCGTTAAAATACGTAAGAAGCTTCGTCTATCCCCGCGTATACATAAATGCATAAACACACGCGGTCGCGCCAAGCCCCCGTAAAAGCACGGACGTGTACTCGAGCTTTCTCACGTACACAAAGGACAATTAAGCTTCGATGAGGTAAGTATGGAAGGAGGTAATAGCCTTAATAAGACCGTGAGGCTGACCAGCGTCGTATTTACCTTTGGGGAGTATACGCGAGAGTCACGGCTGATTTACTTTACGGTATTTTCGCACTAAGCCCACGTAGGGATGGGGGAAGGGGGTGACCTGAGCTTTCGTGCGATGCAAATGCGGCTTTTCGCTGCTGCATGAGAAAGAAAGAGAGAGAGAGAGAGAGAGAAGTGCGTTAATGGAGAATCGCGACACTATGCGCTATTATTAAAGTTTCTAATGCTAGTCTTGCGGGTGTTTATGTGAATTTTTCGATTATGCGTTAAATAAATTTCGTAGAGAGATGTGTTTATCTCGGCCGGAAATTATCATATTTCAATTTTGAAAACAAATCGGTTTAGTATCGATTTGCTTAGTTGCCACTATCTAATATGATAATATGATAATCTATGCTAATAATATTCTTAAAAAATTTCTTTTACAAAAGTTCGAATATATAAAACTATTAAAAATAATAAAACGAAAAAATATTTAACTTTATAGTTAAAACCGATGATAAAACATAACCTATTTACCTTACAAGTAGACGAGCACATATTACAAGTGTATGAAAAAAAAAAAAAGAAGATGCTCTCGCATGAAAATTCAAAAGAATAAAAAAAGAGAAAGAGAAAGAGAGAGGGAGAACGAAGCGTTAACATTTTTAAAGAAAACTCTCGACGATATTCTCTAGAGGATCGTTCTTCAATATTTTTTTTCTCTCTATCTCTCCGCGCGCGCGCGCGCACGTAACCCCGAGCTAAATCCCTTGAGATAGAGAACGAGACGGAAGAAGAGAGCACGAATATATATATATATATATATATATATATATATTAGTTATTTATGTACCTTGTGCGAGCCTCGCGTCATTACAGCTTGAGGCAAAATATGTTGTGGATGGATAGTAGGGCCGCAGTCGCGAGCGCAGCGAGCGACTAAGGCGCCTCTATCCATCCACAAAATATGAGCCGAAAGCTTTAATGACGCGAGGTTCACTCATGGTGCTTAAAAAATTTTTCAGCCTTGTAACCCGTACGAAGACTCTTACTTAGTTAACAGAATAATTAATTTTATTTTGTTGCATATCAATTAAATGCAATTTCGAACCCGTACTGACAGTTCGTAAACTACAGATATCGTCTGCTAACGCATGCGCATTTTGTACACACACGCGTACATGTACATGTGTAGTAGTGTCAAAAAGTGACAGACAACATAATGTAAATATAAATATAAATTATGAAATTAAAAAAAATAGTAAATGGATTAATATTTAAAAATAAAATTAATTCTTGAACAATTATTATTTATTAAAAAATATAAATTTCTTGAGTATATTTATTAAATATTTATACAGAATAATATTTTTAACAAAAGTTTTTTTTATAAGATTTGAAGGCTTATTAATAATATTAATACTATTATAATTAATATAAATACTTTCTTATGTTATTTTTATCATAACAATACTATATTTGTTTAACACATTTTTTGTATAATCAATGAATTTTAGTCTCTTATTTAACATGAAAAAACAGTAACTTTTTTAAATATTTTAAATTTAATTTCTTCACACAAAAAACTTTTAAATCATTTATCTAAATCACAAACAAAATTATAAACTAAAAAATTATCACTTTAAAATCACTTATTATTAAATTTTTTAATTTTGCGGGATTATATTAGATTTTGCTTTTTCTATTAGTTTATTTAATTCACGTTTGCATTCTTCATCACTGTCACTATCACTCGTTTTTTTTTTTTATTATTTAATAAATTGTCCATTTTTATTCTTCTTCTCACATATTAAGAACGAATATTACCGACACAACGATACACTATACTGAAAGAAAACAAAAGAAAAGCAGAGCCCCGTGGTCGCTTGAATGTACATACTGAGCGAAGGAGAGAGCGAGACAGAGATAGGGTGGTCACGTGGGAGCAATGGTGCGCGCGCTCTTATCGCTATCTCGTTCTCTCTCCTTCGCTCAACATACATAAGTCTTATTACGCGTTTCGAAAATATAAGTTTCGATGAAGACTCACATGCTAGGCTATATGAAGCGACAAATACATAGCAGTGGCGCTGTTAACTTTTTTTTCTCCTGGCACATATACAGCCTAAAAGGACGTATAGAATGTCTATACAGCCTAGAAGGACGTATAGAAAAATGTTAATACGATCGAGAAGGCGCTTGCGCGTATGGAAACCATTTACACGCTGACAATGCTCCGTAGGTAAGAGTCGCCGTACGGGTTAGTAGGCTGAAAATATATATATATATATATATACACATACATACATACATGTGCGAACAGAAATGTATAAAGATATAAAGGGGTAAAGAAAAAAAAAAAAACGTGGTTTAGGAAGACGCAGTTTTTGGCCTCCGTTGGTTTAATCAATCGCATTGTGCGAGTCGTTTCGTATGATGCGACGTATGGGAGATATTCCGAGCTTCGCGTATACTCGTATATCTCGCGATTAAAATGAAAAATGACGAGGAAGTAACAATGAAAGGAAAGCAGAATGTTTGCGAGTACTCTTGGGCTCTTAATTTAATGCGACGTGTTTATCGCTTATTTTTATCGTTAAAAATAAAAATATTTCATTTCTCGTGTAATTTAAAAGATGTTGTTTCGGTCGGGTATTCGTATATAAATTCATTGCTGTATATAAAAGATTTATATATGGATAAGGATAATTTTTTCGACGAATAAGAAATACGAAAAAAAAAAAAAAAGAAAGGTTGCAACGTATTATTTTAATAAAATCCACTAATAATTTATTATACTGAAACTTATTTCAAATTTATATTCATATTGATTCCTAAAAAGTAATATTTTTTAACAAATGGATTTAATTAAATTTAAATGACTGATTCAAGATTCAATGAAAAAAAGTTATAGGCTTTTTTATTGTTTTTAAATAAATTGTATGAAAAATTAATTTTCATTTTAATTTAATTTATATATTTTATGCAACCTTTTTGTTGTTTTTTTAATACAATAAAAATTACGACGAATAACTTTTTTAATGAAACTCAAACAATGATTTAGAAGCTACTAAAGTTAGAAGATAACTATTTTTTTTTTTTAAAGTCAATTATGAATGGGAAAAACATTTTCTAGCAAAAATTTTTATTTTACATTTTAACCTTAGAATACGTTTACATTTTTATAAAAATTTATTCATTATAATTGTAATTTATCAATCGTGTATTTTATTTGAAAAAAAAAAAATAGTTTTTGTTAGAATACTATCTTTTTAATTGAACTATTACTATTTATATATGATAAATCATAATAATAACAATAGAAGCCAATTTAAACTTAAAAATGCTAGTAGGCGATAAGAACAACAACATTTTCTAAATAACATTTTTTTTAAAAGTTTATTAATTTCGAAATTACTAAATTGATAATTCCGGTTAATCACAAATATTTATATTCTTAGGCATATATCATTTACAAGCGCATTTTGACAAACCGCGATCGTAAAACACGCCTTAACCAAAACGTGAAATACTTCGTGAATTTTCGGGCAGCCGAAAATTTCGGTTATCGCTGTAAATAGTTCTTACCTTGAAACGGCGTGTTTCGAACGTAAAAGAAACGGAAAAATTGCTTGTAGGAGCACAAAAAAAAAAAAAAAAAGAAAATAAATAAAAACCGTGCTAGCAATAAGGAAAGTATAAAAAAAAAAAGTGTCAAATTCGTAGCAGACGTATATCTTTCCATACACACTTACACACGACTACACGAGAAAGGATACAAAAGAAGGATGAGAAAAAAAAAAGAAGATAATGGCAATTCACGGATAGAATCCAGGTTACCATTCGTCGTCCTTTTTTTTTTTATCTGGGTGACGACGTCGAGCTACTTTTTTACTTTTACAACGCCTCGTCCTGATCCTACCGCAAAAGTAAACGTCGTCCTTATAATTCTTTTTGTCGCTATTAATTAATGAGCTTTTGCGCTACTGATGATTAGGCCTGTAAAATATTAATTTTTTTTTTTTTTTCGAAGAGGAAAGTGAATAAAATGTTTTTCATTGTTCATTTAAATTGATAATTAAAAGTGGAAGCGTTTTATCGGATCAATAATATATTGAAAATTTGTAAAATATAAAACAGTTCTAACATTGTTTTTTAAAAGCTATACTTTTTTTTAGAAATTTTAGTATAACTTTTACCAAATATTTATATATATATTTTTTTTAACTAAACCAAAAATTTCTCATTAAAAAAAATGCATTTTATTGCCATAATAGGCAGCAAAAAATTATAAAGATGGAACGCATGTGTATATATATATATTTATTTGTAATATCGATTTATGTTGGAAAATACGAAACTGATTGCGTTTAACAATACAAAAAGCGAATGAGAAATGAAAATATCACATCATCGAAGAGCATTTTTTAATGAAACAGGTCAATCAAAAAAAAAAAAAAAAAAAAAAAAAAAAATTCTTTCATTTTTATTGAATTATGTCATTTTGTTTCTGGACGAAATTCGATTTTTTCAAATAAGTAATTGAAATAAAAAACGAGCGCATTGTTAACTTTGTTGAAAATAAAATTATTTTAACATTGTGAGTTATTGTTAAAAATTATCAAAAATTTATCGACAATAGATGTAGAATTTTGTTCATCGTGTTACGCTTTAAAAACGTGTTTAAAAAATTCAAATAAAATACACGAATGTGATACAAAATAACATAAATGATAAAAAAATTTCGTAAAAAAATAACAAACGAATTAGAAAATTTTAACAATATTTTAACTGCCCAATTGTAAACGTTGCGTTAAAAATTCAGAGTGAATTAAAGTAAAATTTTAAGAGAAAACAAAAAGTTTTTATTATGCAACGTTTAACATTACGAACGCGATTTTAATTGCAATAAAACTTTTTAAATCTCTCCGAAGGTAATTCCATGGTAAATTAGTCGCCGTCCGCAACTTTAAGAGCATCAGTTTGAAGGTTTTAAGTAAATTCAAATGGCTTATAAAGCAAAGTTCATAAGGCGCATCATTAATGAAATTTGTTGTTTTTGTATACGTAAGTTCATTCCTAAGACGAAGAGTCAAAGTAAACAGGGAAAAACACTTGGCAAACAAATAAGAAAGACGTCAACTTGTCAACTCTCTACGCCTCAAGTTGGCTAAACTGTCTGGTAATGAGAGACAATGGAATTTAATTTTGTTCGTTCAATTATTTATGTATTTCTTAGATTTATTGTGACTAATGTCGTGGAAAATACTTTTGTAATTCATTTTCGTTTCTTGTCAATTTAAAACGCATTTCAATATAATTGACAAATAACAGTACTCGAAAGAATCGTTCGTCAATGCGACTATTTTAAATTTCAAGCACATTAATTGATTAAATTTTAATTTTTCCTGTATCAAAGTCACAGATTTCAAAATCATAATTTTAAAATTTTTCGTTTTCGATATCGCACTAATGACACGTCCGCAAGGAATCCAAGCAGATTTACATTTATAAAGATGCGCAAATAGTCTGCTTGTTAAATTGAAAATAAATTTAACATACGCATTAAGCATATTGTCGATGATAAATAGATTCGACGAGCTTATACAAAATAAAAATTGCGTTAAATCAATTGCACATACACGTGTACACAACCATTCCTTGACTCATTCATTGAGGAATAAAGCTTTATTCACGACATAAACGTTTCGTTCGATAATCGAGAAAAAAGAGAAAGAAAATAAAACAAGAGAGAAGGAAATAGAAAGAAAGGAAGATATACATACATACACACACACACACACATACATAGAATGGGTCAGTCAGTAGTCGGAATACCAAAATCCTTGGACAAACTCGATTATGCGAGGATTCTAGTCACGCGAGGCTCTTACATACGTGCCGTTGTTATATTCTCTCGCGGATAAATGCGATATCTATATACGTGTAAAAAAAAAAAAAAAAAAAAAAAAAAAAAAAAAAAAAAAGCAACACACCAAGATTATAATCCATTTGATTAAACTATTCGAAGACTATCTGACCAGTTGCTTTATTGTGTATACTTTAAGTAATTTATGACCGTATGTGTTTTTGTATTAAGGACAATTTACGTAATCCTTTACGATCGGTTAAATAATTACGTTATTTTTAACATTTAAAAGTAAAGAGAGAAATATCCGTTTGAATTAATGGATAGACATTTAAAATGTGGATGGAAATAATTTTATTTGTGATAAACGTCGCCGTCAATTGCAGCAATAAATAATTATGTAAATATAAATAATTTTGTATTTGTATTCGTATTTACTCAACTCATGAACTAGAAAAAAAAAAAAAAAAAAAAAAAAAAAACTACATAATATACTCTGTATTTCATTGCATTGCAAACTTGGAAAGCATCGATAAAACCTTATTCGATCGTATAACAATTAAAATAATAACAATAGATGGTTAAAACGATAGTCATCGTAGATTTTATCGTCTTTTCTCATATAAGCGGATTCAATTCAGAATATTTAATAATCTTTGCTCTATTCAATATAAAAGCAAAAAAAAAAAAATCGTTTACCTTTTCGATTTATCTTTTCAATTTGATTTCATATAAAAGGTTTACCCTTTTTTCAATGAGAGTTAATAGATAAACCCGATAGCTTGAAACTTTGAAAAATAACATTTCTGAAATTGTATGCTAGTTTCTTTTACAAACGTTATTTCAAAATAATAATTTATATTTGTTAAAATTTTGTTAAACTTCAATTCATTCATAAGTTTTCACAAGTAACGAATAATTGATAAATGTAATCAAACTAAAACAAAAAAAAAAAAAAAAAAAAAAAAATCAAACAATTTGCAATGCACGCGACGTGCGATATTTTTTTTCAATTTCAATTTTGCATCCAAAAAAAAAAAAAAAAACGGGAATCGAGTAACGCTTCGTTCTCTTGATATATATTAAAACATTTTCATCGCATACAGCCAAAAAAAAAAAAGCCTTTAAGCGAACACGTGTAGCCAGAGTGAAATAAAATAGCCAACACCGCGCGTAAAACTTTCAACGACCATTTTTCTTTTCGTCTTCACGATCGCATAATACAAAACAAAAAAAAAAAAAAAAAAGGTAAAGTCCGAAGCTTACCTTCGTCACCGGAATTCGACGAGTTGTCGTCGGGTTCGGGCGAGGAACCCGGCGAGTCCCATGGTTGATAATACGATGGCTGTTCGTCGTAGCTGGTGCGTAACATTTCCGGCGATGCTGATCTACCCCTTCTATGGTACGAGTAATGATGCTGATGGTGCTGGTGGTGGTGGTGATGGTGGTGGTATTGCTGGTCCCTTGACGATGAGTAAGATGAAAAGTCGACCGTCGCGGCGTAAGGCAATCTACGTCCGTCCCTCGACTCGAGGCCGCTCGTACGACGGCTGCTGACGTTCGTCGGTGTCGCCGCGCGTTTCCTGCGTTTTTTGTATCTTCGTTTGTTTCTTTTTTTTTTTTTCGTTTTTTTTTTTTTTTTTTTTCGTTTTTTATTGTATTTTATATATATATTTTTTTGAGATTTGT
This sequence comes from Chalcis sispes, assembly GCA_949987625.1. Classification (NCBI taxonomy): domain Eukaryota; kingdom Metazoa; phylum Arthropoda; class Insecta; order Hymenoptera; family Chalcididae; genus Chalcis; species Chalcis sispes. The sequence goes on from OX465096.1 coordinate 66,861,360, forward strand.
TTTCTCGTTGATCTTTTATGCGCTTCACGTAGGGCGCGATGCGGTGCGGACGAACGCGCGTGTGTTACGAATGCTTTAAGGGTATTATTTCCTTCCTAAAACGCTCTTTCTTTCTCTTTGCTCTTTGATCTGTCTCTCTTTCTCTCTCTCTCTCTCTCTCTCTCTTTTTTTCCTTGCGATTCCGCAAGGGGGATTGAGATCTCGCGAGGGTACGTCGTTATACGACGACAGTTGGGTCACTGCTGAATCTCTTTGCTTTTTCTTTTTTTCTTTTCTTTTCTTTTCTTTTCTTTTTTTTTTTTTTATGTTTGCTTTTCGTAATGGATGAACAAAAAGACGACGAACCAGGCGTTTTTATTTGTGAAAGTATGTATGGGATAACGTATGTGAAGAAATATAAACGCGATGTTCTTGAAGCTTTTAATGCATTAAAATTTGAGATGGAAGGGATACGGTTGCATTTAAAATGATTAAATTTTATTTTAATAAGGTACTTTCATTTCTTACATTATGCGTAAGTATCGTTTGTTTGCGTTTTTTAATTTATTTATGAATGTAAACTCGTAATTAAAAAATTAATCTAATAATACATCTAGCGATTTAAAATTCAAAACGATAAGAATAATGAATATTTTGCATTATTTCTTTGATAAAAATGAACTTTTATAAAAATCAATAATTTTTATTAACTGGGTCTAAATTTCAATAAAAATAAATGTTTTTTTTTTTTAATCTTAAATTCATACAAATTTTTTTTACAATTGTATAAAAACTATTAAAGAATTTAAAGTAAATCCATCATATGAAGATTAAATTTTCTTTGATGATACATCCTTTACACAACTAGTCAAAAGATTTTAATCATCGTAAACAGGTAATTGCGTTTATACGTGAAATAATTTATTATTATGTATTGAACATGTAAATTTACTGGTTAATAAATAATTGAATTTCAAGTATTAAAGAGAATGTACAGAGAGTTATTGTATAAAACACACATATACATATATATACGTAAAATGAGAGCATAGCAAAAAGAGTCAGCACGAGCATGTATAATAATCGCTGTAAGTAAGCGCAAAAAAAAAAAAAAAAAAAAAAAGGCCGAAAAAAGCATTCGCAACACACGCACGCGACACATGATTAATCTCGCATTCGAAAACATACTCTCGAATCTCGGTCGGGCTGGTCGATCTGTGCCTGGCAAATTGTCCCGTATCCGAGGAGGCCGTATGATGATGATGTTGCTGTTGTTGCTGCTGCTGCTGCTGCTGCTGCTGCTGCTGCTCGAACTGGTTACGGTTCGAGCAGCCGACGTCCTTAGTTTCGAGCGGGTTCTCGAGGGCCAGCTGAGTATTCGTGCTAGGGGCCGTTGGCTCCTTGGAGGGCGATGGCGGCGGCGATGAAGGCGGTGACGGCGAGGGACTGCCGGATGAGCGCCCGCTGCTGTAGCACACGGCGGCCTTACGCAGGGTCTCCCTACACAGCTCGGAGAACATCGCCCCACCTCCATGGCCACCCTACGGACCCAGTTTCCCCCACTCCGGGCCGCGCACTCTGACACGCCCCTCGCGCGAATCGCTCTTCACTCTTCGACGATCGACGAATCCGCGGCGGCCCTCGTGCCTCCCCGTGATTCTCTGCTGCTCTTTGCTTTTCTTCGCATTTTCCTGCGCTCGTTTCTCTTCTTTATATCGTCGACGTTATTTCTTTTTTTTTTCTTCTTTTTCTTCTTCTTCTTCTTCTTCTACTTTTCGATCACTCGATTTTTGTCAATTTTCAAACACCAAAACTTTGAATTAATCTTTGAGGTTATCCGAGCTGAGACGAGATGGATAATCGTGTTGTTAATTCTATCGTGTTCAACTACTTTTAGGAATTTTGGAGGGTTATTAAAATGTAATAATTGTTCGAATGCTGCTGAACTAATGACCTGCTGCTTTTTTAACACTGTAGATTTTTAAATAAAACGTTAAAGTCTAAATTCATTTATTATTGCATACGCTTTTAGCAAAAAAAAAAAAAAAACCAACAAAACGATAAATCGAATCCATCCACCAAAATCAATAGACCGCGTTCCACTTTTCCAAACCAACCCCTTTGCGAAATCCACGCTTTTACCAAAAGTTCGAAAGCTTACGCTCGCGAAAAATTATCCAGCGGTGATGGGTCGCGCGCAACGACAATTAATAACCGGCGATGCAACGGGGGAAAGGGGCTAAAGCATTCCTTCGTACAACGAATAGCAACGCGTAAAATAACCGGACGCAGCCGTGCGCAATAATCAAGGGGACGTTCACCGGCTATTGCTAGTCTAACACCCCCATCTCCTCGTCCATAAATTTTTCTCAAGCTGTTAAAGCTTTCCCCATCCCATTGCCGGATACTCTGGAAAATCCGTACACACACAAACACACAAACACACATATACAAAGATGCACCGATCGCACGTTGGAAATTTTTGCCGGACTCGCGCTTACGTACGTCCATGTACGCATACGTGTGTGTACGTGCAGCCGCTTGGCGATCGAGATTTTTCGTATCTATCTTTCTCTCCCTGCGGACGACGCGACGAGCGAAATGCTCCCATGGAATTTTGCGGCTTTTATTGGCCATCGTTAACAGCTCGAAAAATGATAGGATCATTGCCGCTTGTAGCTTTGAACTTGAAGATAAATTTATGGTGAACCGTTTTTATATTCGTTATTTTTAATTCTTTTTTTTTTTTTTTTACTTTCGAATAATGGAAACGTATTTAAGTTGAGAAAAATGAAGTAAATAATATTTTTACTGGTAAAATTAAAAGGGTTTTTCTAATTTTTATCCATTGTTTATTTATCGTTTCTGAAAATCTTTTGATTTTTTAAAAATACAATTTAAATTTATCTTGAATAAATAATTTTCTTACTAATAATAAAAAATAATACATTAAAGAAAGACTTAGAAATCATAACACTTTAAAAATTTAAATTAAATATTTTCATGTTTACCATATTTTCGTAAACGCTATAAATGTGATATAAAATTTTGAATGAATCGGCAAAAGAAAATTAATCTGTACTCGTATGAATGTAAAATTTTTCATCTTTAAAATTACCATTAAGTAAATCAATTAAATGATTTTCCAGTTCGCTACCATTTAACACTTCAAGCTTTCATAAAGCTTGAAGAAATACCAAAAGAAGGAGAAAAGTTTCGGAGCAAAGTCGATTGATATTTTCATACGAATTGGAAAAATTCTCGCGACGAATAAAGATGAAAAAGCAAACGAAAGGAGATGAAAAAAAAAAAAAAAAAACAATTAATATTACGAAAGTCCTCGACCTCTTTAAGTCTCCACGCTTCGATATGTAAAATTTCTTCTTCTTTTTTTTTTTCCCTCTTTCAAGTTACTTCTATATTCACACTCACAAAGCGCTTTGATGAAAAATGAAAGATATTCATTGGATGAATATTCACGATAAACAATTTTTAATGAAGTAATTAAAACTCTGTACGTATAAAATAAAATCTAAATTAAAAAGCGCACTTGATGTATCGCCGAAAGAAAATAAAATTCAATTAAAATTTTTGCATACGCGTTGATAAAATTTGCAATTTGATATATCACTATTAGCTTGTGTGTAATAAAAAACTTTTTTTTTTTTTTTTTTTTTTTTTTTTTTTTTAATTTTTAATTAAAATATTTAATCAAATTACATATTAACGTCCAATTACGTTTAATTTTCGGTGCTCATTGAGCACAAAGCATTTGCAATATGAGACACGCGGAGAATTTGCGAACTAAATGTATGAAATATTTGCAATAGATTGGTTAGTTTATCGAACGCCTAATCGATCATTAAATTTAAAAGGGCATAAACTATTACTAATATTTAAAAAATTTTCCAATAACTAGACGAGTATCAAAATAAATGAGCGCATTTCGGATTTCAAAAAGCGAAAAAATTCAACACGCGCTCTCGCGGCAAAATAAGAGAAGAAGAAATAGAAACGTCGCGCGAATCGCATTAAAACCACACACTGACGCGTATCCCAAACGAAACATCTCGTCGCCGGTATTATTTTAAAAAGTGCCGTGCGCCGTGATAAAATCGCTCTTGCGTACGCGCCAGTGCGAAAGAAAGAAAAAAAAGAAAGACGTGTATACGTATATGTATACACGTCTTTTGACATATTTATTTTATTTTATTTTATTTTATTTTATTTTTTTTTTTATTTCAAAAGTGCACGTGGCACACTGAAACACGCACGTACAAGCGCGCGATTCTCTTTCCGCATTGTTTCGCGCACAGGCGACGGCGTAATTTACACCGCGGAAAAACGCCGTCGCTTTCGCCTATTGTTTTTTTTTATTCTTTTTTTTTTTTTTCTTTTTATCCGCTGCGGTTCATTTTGTTCACGCGAGTGGTCGTGTGCATAAGTTTGTGTGTGTGTGTGTGTGTGTATGTGTGTGGGTACAATGACAAATGTACGTAACGATGCGAGTTGACGGTTCGAGATCACCGAGAGCTTGAAGCTGTCGGGCTGATGTGAATTTTCTTTCTTTTTTTTCAGTTTGCTCGACTAGTGTTGATTGTTTATTTTATTTATTTATTTTTTTTTTTTATTTTACGCGATTGATTTTCGTTCGGTGAATGGATTTTTTTTTTTATAATCATTATAATATATATAAATGTTTTTTACAGTTATAGCGAAATAAAATAATGACTCTACAATGTAAATTAATTAAGAATAATTAAATTTATATGAATTTTCAGTACATTCATTTTAAATTATTAAATTAGATTCACTTTATAAATTATATTACCATACATGTGTATATTTATTTACACATTGTAATTATAGATATAAAATTAATTATAACATTTGTTCAGTAGTATATTAAAATGTTTTACGTTTCGTATCTCACATTTTGAAAGATTTACATTTAATTAAATATTTTAATGTTTAATCGTCAAAAATTTTAAAGATAATATATTAAAATCACTTAAAAATTAACCAATCAATAACTAATAATACCTAAAAAAGTAATATTTTATTTTCAAACATTTATTAATTACTGTTTTTGATATTGCATCATAGTTTTTTTTTTTTTTATTTATTTTAAACACAATAGTCGAAATGTATATTGAGCAGAATTTTGAAAATGTAAATTTTTTTATTTATAAAAAAGCGAGTTTATTAAAACGAATTATTATGAATAATAAGGGCAAATGTCAGATGAAAATTTTCAAAAAGAAACGAGTCATTGTATCAAGTATTTTAAATGTTAAAAAAAAAAGAAAATTAAATTCGAGAAATGAAGGAAAAATAACAGCTGAAACATTTCACATGTCGCATCGATAAAAACTCAAATTATATATACATCGATTAGTAAATCGATAATCGATATAATAATAAATTATATATATCGATGCACGAGCAAAGCAATATAAGAATAAAAATGTAATTCGATCGAAAACTGACCCTTTCGTGAAGGTTAAACTTATTCACTCATAATCATCAAATTAGCTAAATTACAACTAAAAGTAAAATAAAAGTCGGCAAAATTCTCGCCACGCAAAAGGTTACGATGGAAGAAAAAAAATCAAAGAGAGCGAAATGTATCGCGTGATAACACGCGCGTGTAATACCGTATTTCGCGCGATGTAAAACGACGTCTACAAGATGTTTTTTCCTCTTTCTCTCTCTGTCTCTCTCTCTCACTCTCTCTCTCTCTTACTTTTTTTGCTCCCCCTCATAATCCGTTCGTATTGCAAACATACCATCACGCGTTAACGTGATTAACACGCGTGAAAAATTATGTCCATCAAGTTAGTCCCGCCATGTTGTCTTTAAAAAAAAAAAAAAAAAAAAAAAAAAAAAAAAGTTGTGCTGCATTGTGCTCAATTTGTGCTATAGTGAGCCGTAAATAAAAAAAATTAATTTTAAAAATTTTTATAATCAAAATTAATTTTTTGAAAATAGTTAGCCCCGCCATTTTGTTTTTCACGGAATAAAAGAGTTTTGCTGCATTGTCCTCAACTTGTGCCATAATGTGCCGTTAATAAAAATTATTAATTTTCATTTTTATAATTTTTATGATCGGAGTTAACTTTTCTTTCGAAAACGATGATTTTTGCCTTTAAAAATGATATATTAATAAATTCTTTTTACGGCACATTATGGCACAAGTTTAGCACAATGCAGCACAACTCTTTTATTCCGTAAAAAAAAAAAAAATGGCCGGGCTAACTTGATGGACATGAAAAATTTGGTTTTTTGTTTTTTGTTTTTTTTTTTTTTTTTCTTGTCACGATGCGAACAAAATATATTTTGCTTTTGATTTACTGCGTTAAGATTCTGGTTAAATTACGTTTAGAATTTTGTACATTAATCTTTTGTTTCATAATTTAAAAATATTTTCATGACGATGATCGATTTAGTTCGAAAGAATAACGAAAAAGTATTAAATTGAATTTTTCAAATAAAATTAGTATGTTCGTGCGGTAATTTATAAATTAAAATCTTAATTAAAATTAAACGGTATCCGAATCGTAATTAGGCTTTTTTAATTGAATAAAAAATTTAAAAATAACTTCAGAGCGATAAAAATAAAAATTTTTTTTTAAAGTTTATAAAACGATGTATGAGGAAGTTTTATTATAACTTATACTTTCTCATAAAAAATTTTGTTCATTTATTCAAGAAAACATAAATAATTAATATCAGTTATCTAATACGCGAAAAATATAAAATCTTTAATCGTATATATCATTAAAAAAAAATAAATAAATAAATACGTAACTACTTTGAACGATATCATCGATTAACAATACATCTGAATCATCGATAAGATTTCAAAAAGAGTTTTGTCGTTAATTTGAATGAAAACAAAGAAAGAAAAAAAAAGAGAAGGGAAGGAGTCGGGAAAAAGAAGAAAAATAAAATTAAAGACAAAGAAGCGCGCGCAAAGTTAGAAAAAAAACCGTGCAACGTATCGTGCGAGTGCGCGAGTTGAATACAAAAGCGCGAGGGAAAAAAGAATGAAAAAGTAGCCTTAATGAAAGAAAGAAAGGAGCTTGGTTACAGACAAAGTCCATTTTAAATCGCGTGAAGGGTGTTTTATATATCGCTTTCTTTCTATTTCTCTCTTTATATATATTCGTATAAATAGGGGAGGCAGTTAGAAAAAAAAAAAAAAAAAAAAAAAAGAAAAAAGACGCGCGCTAAATAGGAACGAGTTCATTCTCTCTCGAGCGCAATCGAGCCGCTTCTTATTGTCTCTCTCTCTCTGTCTCCTGCGGTTTTTTCTCCTTTCGTTCGTTCCCTTAAACGCGGCGTGAAGAAACGAGCCGTGGAAGAACGCTGACTTTGCGACGCTTTTCGATCCGCTTGAGGTTTTTCTTTTTTCTTTTTACTTTGAAGATGATAGACTTACTTAGATTCGTAGTTTTTTCCTGAACACGCGTTTCGTTCCGTTGATGATGAGTTTAACGATTTGAAAGTTTAATTTTTTTATATGCGTTTTGAATATTTTGTTTAAATAAAAGTAATGAAATAAGTATTTTGTTGCTGTAAAAAAAGTTTTTTAAAAATATATAAATTATATGGATTATTTAAATTGACTGTTATGGATGGATGAACGAAGTACTTAGATTTTGCCATTATTTGTAATAAATAAACAATTTATCGAAAAAAATTTAAAGCATTAAAAATCTTCGTAATAATTCAATAATAAAAATTTTCGCAACAGACTGTCGTGAAATTTACATAAAGAAAAATCGACAATACAACGTACGGAATTTCTCTCGGATGAATTATTCAAATGGTGTTAAAAGTTAAGTCATGTGACGAAAAGTAATAGAGAAAGAGAGAGAGAGAGAGAGAGAGTAAAAAGTATATGTGTATACATATATATTGAGAGAAAGAGAGATAGGGGATGAGGGGGAGAGAGAGAGAGAGAGAGAGAGTTTGACACTTTGATGTGCGGAAACTCACGTCTGTGAAAATATAATCTGATCGTTCAATGTCAATGCAGGAAATTAACATCAACGTCCGCTTATTAGTTAATGAATGGAAAAAAATATTCAGTTACAAATCCAGATTATGAATTTCAATTTAAATGCTTTTTTTTTTTTTTCAATAAATAAATATTTACGATCAATGTTATTTTTAATAACATCGATCGATTCATTTTTGTAACCATATTGAATGTATTTTATTTTTTTTTTATAATATTTTTAACGAATAAATTCAAAAAGTATACATTTATTGGAAATATTTTTATATCAGATAAATCTTGCCAATTAAAAAATGAAAACTTTAATTTACGATTAACTAACACGAGATGTATTTTAAATATAGTACATTTATTCACATGCACGCACATTTATTTACTGACCTTTAAATTAAAATAGTTTTCTATATAATAAATTATTCATTACAACAAAATAATGACTATCTTAAACATTTTATATTTTGCATTTAAAAATTTAATATATTTATAATTTTAATACACAGAATGGAATAATCATCAATTTACGTAATAAATAACATATATAAATTTGTATTATAATAAAGCAGTAATAATGGTTTTAGTCGAGCAATCGTATAAAATTAAGAAACTATAAATTGCAAGTAAAAAGTTTGCAACTAATATGACATAAAAAGAGGAAGAAGAGTTTTAAGGGGATATTAAATTTTAAGTAGATATCAAATTACTTGAAATTTTGATCACAGAAAAATTAGGCGATGTAATTCAATAAGATGTAAGATTTTTATACTTAATTTTATGTCTATATACTTCATAAAACTGATAACAAATATATATTTTTTATAATAAAAAAAAAAAAAAAAAAAAAAAAAAACAATTTTTGTTATTTATATTTTAATTAAAATATTTATTTTAATGATTATAAACTTCAAAATTTTGTAATGAAAAATCAAATTATCAACATTTTGTCACTTGGATCAAAATAAAAATTTATACAAACATATTTATCAACTTAATGTTTAAGAATACCATTATATAATGTAACAATAAAAACAATTACATTAGCACGCGGTTTAATTGTTCCAATCTTTCATTTGCAAATATACATTTCCTAGTTACGGAAGCTCTAATATTCACATATGCATATTTATACGCGTACGTACGAAAGGTCATTCGATCAGAGCAAACGCCACGCGTACGTATAATTTCAACCGGACGACCGCGAAACGTCTCGCGCTAATGCGCCCTTCTCCTCTCGTTGATGCTTGCGGCATTTTTGAAAAATAAACAAGCGCATTTGGTACGAGCAAGAATAATAAAAAAATAAATAAATAAATAAATAAATAAATAAAAACAAAAACAACAACAACAACGGTATCGGGTTCGTGTGCTTTATGGTAAAAGCACACTCGCGATATGTATCTCGGATTATTACTTGCAATTATACGATTATCGCTCGTGGTAAAATTTCATTCGTGTTTGGTGTTTAACGAAAATAACTAGCCGGTTTTGGAATAACCGAAGGTGATAATGGCGTAGCGTGAAAAATTTATACGATTAGTAGCATAGATTTATCGTAACGTTTTATACCGCTGTTTTTTTTTTTTTTTTTTTTTTTTTTTTTTTTCAACCGATAAAACAAACGAACTTCTGATTTTTACGTTAAAGTTTATCATTATTTTTCAACGTGAAACATAACGACGAAAAGTTTCTCATTAACATTTTCATATCTAATTGATCGCGTTTGGCATGTGTTCAAAAGCAGTATGCAAAACGACGATACTCGATAAAAGTCGTCGATAATAGTCTTTTGTAATTTTGAATTTTGTAGATCTTCCGTTACTTAAATGTTTATCGCTAAATTACGTACTAAAGTAATCCTTAATCATTTATAACGAGCTTTTAACTATGTAAAACGGTGTTTCGTGGTTTTATTTACGAAATTCAATTTATATCTGAGTTACGATTGTTGATTATATAACAGAATCGTAACATTTTTTGTTTTTTTTTTTTTAACTAAGATTTAAAAATAATGAAAATTAACACAAAAAATAACACAATGTTATGCCCATTTAAATAAAAAATTAATAATTTGTATACAACATTATTGAAAGTTTTTATAAAATCTTGAAATCATTTCAAAATTACTGATAACGGTTAGCTTTTATTAAAAATTTAAGGAATATCGATATAATTTATGAAATTAACAACATAAAATACGTCGTTGTTAATTTAAGATTAGGTAACCTCTCTTTTCTGCTCAATACGTTATTGTTGCTTTTTATACAATTCCTATTTATTAAAGCATCAATGTACTTCAATTTATCACGATAAAATTACATACCCGATGGTTAAAGTTACAATTTCTCTGGCCTTGAAGTAAATATCACATTAATTTAGAGGTTAACAATGGTTTAATACCATAATTTTAAAATAATAATGCAGCAGGTTATTATCAGCAGCAACCTAGGACTAATTTAGCCTAGTTTGTATTTTTTTTTTTCCTTTTTTTTTCTTTTTAGTATGAAAAAGAGATAACGATGGTTTAATTTTGCAAAATTTGAAAATTTCTTTTGTTATATTACAAATGGATAAGTTGCCGTGATGACTGGTTAGTGCAAAATATTTTGTTAACCATAAAAATTGAAATGTTAATAAGATTTTAATAACGCCATGCAAACTTTAACTTTAAAAAGTTTTAATATGAAAATTGATGGTACATCGTGGATAAAAACATAAGTTATACCATCGATAATCCTTTTTAATTTAAAGTATTAATAAAGTTAAGTATTTAATTAAAAGAAATGTAATTTTGCACCATCGGAATCTCTTTCTTTTAATCTTCCTATTTTTTAATAAAAAAATAAATAAATAATTCTAAATGATAGAACAATAAAAATAAATAGTTTGATAAAAAAAATCTACCAATAGGATTTAATATATATATATTTTTTTTTCATCTTTATTAAGCAATTAAAGTCTATTAACAACTACACAAAAATCAACAAACTTTTATTTACATTTCAACAAATCAAAGTTCGTGTCGAGTCTCTTCTAACTCCATCAAAAAAAAAAAAAAAAAAAAAAACATCGAAATATCTAATGAAAAAAGAATTAAGAAAAAGAAAAAAAGAAAAATAGTCACATACACAAAATAATGTAAAATCGCCCTCGGCGAGAGAGAAAACAAAAAAAAAGGCAGCTCTAACCACCACGCAAATAACTATCGACTAAGTACACGCATTTACAAAAAGGGAAGAAAAAAAAAAAAAACCATATAGAATCTCTTCGTCGCGCATCCAACTCGTCTCGTATAATATATGCGCTAGGAAAGGTATATAATACCGCGTAAAAAACGCGTCTAAATGTCTCTCCTCGAATCGTGCACAGCACCAGTACGTATACCAGCAGCAGTAGCAGCCCCGAGCGCGCACTCGAAAGGTTTTCCTCAAAAAATCACTACGTAGTCCTCCTCCTCGTCCGCATAGCGCTAACCAAGTGCGTTAAAGTACGAGCCGATCTAAAAAGCTCGTCGAGGAAAACACACTCCCGACACGCGCCTTACTACGATACCGCACAGCGCATATGTATATATATATATACATATATATTCTCTCGGCGTAAAACGGCCCGCGATTTATAACGAAGGAGGAGAATAGAAAACGGGAACGATGTACACAGAGGGAAGAGAGAAAAAGAGTGAAAGAGAGAGGGAGAGAGAGAGAGAGAGAGAGAGAGAAAGGAGGAGGTGTGTACGAGAGTGTGTGGGCGCGCGCGAGAGTTAAATGCGCGGAAGAATCGAGCTGCTCCGCATCCAGCCGAGGACTGAAAGACTACCGCTCTGCTGCTGGAGCGCCGCAGTCGCTACCCTACCCGCTTTCTCTCTCTCTCTCTCTCGCGCGCGCACACACACAACGGGGGGGTAGAAATGCGCGGTCCAACTTTACCCTCCCTCTACCTTCTCGCTTCAAGGAAAGAGAAAGAGAGAGAGAGAGAGAGAGAATCAGGGCTGTAGTAAGGATGCGCCCGGCAAACGCTGCTCTCTGCGTGCGAGCATCGAAAGGGTGCAAGAAGGACGAATGGTTGAACACACGAAAAATTGTTTGGATGGATTTTGAGAATTGTTGGATCATCGATTGCGTGGATAGATTGTTGGGATCGATCGATTATTTTCTTTTGGGATTCTCCGGTCTTCTTTATTTTATTTTATTTTATTTTATTTTATTTTATTTTATTTTATTTTTTTTTTTTTTTTTTTTTAGAATGCTTGATTTATAAACCAAACGGTGGATGTATAATTTTTCGCCGGCTCGGCTATATTTTTGAGAGAAAATTTTGACGCTGGGATTTTTGTATAAATGGTTAAATTATGCCGCGTTTAACGCAATCAAAAACTAAAATGGATTTTCCAAAGCTTTTAACAATTCAAAGGAAATTATTTTGACGTAATATTTTATTAAAATTACTTCATCTAATACATTTTTGGGTATTAAAAAAACATTAAATTTTATAACTTTAAAATAAAAATTTTTATTTTAAGTTTATATAAATGAATTATTACAAAATTTTAATTTACTTTAACATAAAAAAAAATTTAAAAAAATGATATTAATTAGTAAATATGCCATTGATTAATTATAATATAAATATAACTTTAATTTAGGTTTTTATACAAGTTTCTTTATGCAAATTGAATACAATTAATCGATAATTAATAATTAAACATTCGAATTGTTTTCAAATGATTAATACGATGTAAATTTTTCAACGTAAAATTTATTTTAATATATATTACATTAAAACGAAAATTTTGTGCATTACAAAACGTTAATCGTTAAAATAAATATTTTTTTTTTGAGACAAAAGCGTTCAAGCTTTCATTAGAAATAATTCAAAACTTTAAAATTAAACCGCCCCGAAGAAGAAACAAATAAATAAAAGAATTTTGAAAGTGACATTGTTCTTCAAAGATAGAGACTTAAAGTGCAAATTATTTAAAGTTTCAAACATGATTCAAAATGGCGGTAAAAAGAAGAAAAAAAAAAAAAAAAAATAAGAAGGGACAAACTTTTGAATATACTTTCGAAAACGGTTTCATAGCATTCTCTTTCCCAACTACTTTAACGGTCGAGAAAACTACCCTCTGGAGTTCTAATTAGCGCATTATTTTGATGTATTAGTATATTTATTCAAAAGTTTTCTTTCGCCATTAACAAAATCTCGCATCTTCTATAAATTATTAACGAAGGTAAAAAAAATTTTATTGCAACGACGTTTATTTGCCTTTGTTTTTAATAATCATTACAAGAAGAACGGAGAGAAAAATATGTCCGGTATATATATATATATATATATGTATGTATTTTCGAAACTCAATATATATTGGTGCATGTACTGTACGGATATTTTGAATTCTAAGAATCTCGGTATCGCGTCGGTACCTATGACAAAGCGATGCGACAAAGGGCTTTGTGGAAGCGCCGGTTTTATCGATTACCAATATCTCTATCAGGCTTCTGTAATGGAGGAATAAAAGTTAAATACCAACCGAGTTCTTTCGTGTAAAATGTCATTTTTTTTTTTTTTTTTGTCAATTTAACAAAAAAATGCAAATTATTTATATTTTTTTCATTTTAAAAAGCTTTCGTCGTCGATTATCAAGATGAATTATAACATCGTTTAATAAATTTTTGATTCGATTTTTGGTTGGCCCGTGTAAACGTTTAATTATGAAAACGTATAATCTGACGAAAACTAATAGTGTTACGTAAGAGAAAATTCCATCACCGTTTGTTAAAAAAAACAAAAAAAAAAAAGAAAAAAAAGCTCCGAAAACGATTCAACCCATCAGAAAACTCATCACATTAAAATTCTAAAGTCGAGAGAAAAAGCCTTACATACAAATGAAGTACCATTCGCGTATACATCAGCTTACGAGTGCTTCGCAAAGTTTTCAAATGCTCTATTTCTCTCTCACTCTCTCACTCTCTCTCTCTGTCTCTCGATCTCTAAGAGGCGTTAACACTTCAAGCGTGTCTCAACGTCTCCTTTATCTCTCTCTCTCTCTCTCTCTCTCTGTAGAGTTGTGCGTTGTTGAATTGCCGGGAGCGACCAATCGCGGTTCATCGCGAAAGGACTAACATAGGTAAGTGGCAGGTTTGCCGGTGTTTAATGTTTTTTTAAATCAAATATAAATCAAATATAAATCGAATATAAATCAAATATACAAATCATATATAAAGTACATAAATATCAATATAAAGTAATTATATATAAAGTATATCAATCTAATAATAATATTGTTTTTTTTTTTTTTTTTTTTTGCTACTTTCATATAAATTAGAAGATTAAAATTAAAATAATATAAAAATTTATTTATATTTTACTCACAAAAGTATTGTCGTTATACACATTGTAAGGATACTCACCTGAAACAAATAAAAAAACTTAATTAGTATTCATTTATAGTAAGTAATTTAATAAATTAACAAGATTGTGTAATATTATTTTTATAAAATAAGATTCGTATAATATTCGTACAAAATTTACTACAATATTAAATTAATTATATTATTTTGTATACATTAATTTATATAATATTTTACATATATAGTAGATTGCTCATATTATGTAATCAAACTCGAAAGATAAATTTCATGCATTTCAAAAGTTTAACATCAATCGAATCGATGTACAAAATAAAATTTATTTTAGAAATTTTTTTTCAACAAAACATAAAGCTTTCGTATCGATTCATCGTACGTATAACTATTCGAAACTTCGTTTTACTCGTTTTTAACGAAAATTTACTCGATTGAAGTTTGATTTCATTTTGACTATATTTAGACCGGAATATTGCTCTATGGATTTTCGTAATTAAGTACTCCATAGCTTAAGTAGAAGTTAAGGATAACTAGCCATTCCCAGTTATAAATCTCTCTCTTTGTCTCTCATGCTGTTTAATTTAGTTTGAGAAAATGATGATTTTCAATTCTATGCATATTAAACAATTCCCTTTTTTTTTTTTTATTTTTATTATTATTATTTTCTTGCGAATTCTATAGTCTTGATAAAACTTTTTATACAATTTGAAGAAGTTACAAAATTAATATTACATTTTAAAAATGATGAAGTTACATAATGCGATTTCGTGGATGCATCTGGAATTGTACGTAATGCACTCATAAACGATTACATTCTATAGGAAAATAATTTTGTTTGATATTCATATCGTAATTGTTGAAAATAAAATTGTTGATTTGTTTTTTAATAGAGAGAAAAAACTTTTTCTTTTTCTTTTTCTTTTTCTTTTTTTTTTTTTTTTTTTTTTCAATAACTTTTTAATCAAAATTTTGCTATTTTAAGATTTCAACATAAATAAGATTTCGTTTATTATTTTAAATTTATTTAAAAATATATATATGAAAATGATACATTTTTATTCTATCGTTAAAGTTTAATTGCAATAAAAATAATTCATGCAAATTTTTTTTAATTGAACTTTAAAGCTTTCTCTCTATTTCAAAAAATAAATGTCTATGAAAAAAGTTTGAAAACTAGATATTTTATTACTTAACGATATCGCGTCATTAATTTTATTGCCTTTGCGTCATCATAACATTATCTCAATTTTGATAATTTGATAAATTTTGCAAATTTATATGTCGCACTGGAATACATATTTTATCCTTTGATTTATATTAATTACGACGAATTATTCTAATTTTAAAAAGTATTAAAATTTTTTTTATCTTTCTTCTTCCGAAAAACAAATCAAATGAATAAAAAATTTTTTGAAATCTTTAAGATATTTTGCACTTACAACTTTTTATTGTTTTCAACCTACACTTATTGAATTTTTTTTTTTTTTGTTTTTTTGTTGCGCCGGAGAGAAAGAAATTTTAATTCCGATTAAAAATATCAGCGGTTAAGAATTGCCACGCAGATTTAATAAAATAATTAATTAAAAGCTTTCATTTTGTGAATATCAAAGGCAATTTGCGTTTATTTTTTTAAACGTCGCAAAACCGTGATTCATAATTTATTACTCTTTTTTTTTTTTTTTTTTTTTTTTTTTTTTTCTTTAAATAGAATACATTTTTAAATATTATTATGATTAATTTTTGGTACAATTTAAACATGAACGTAATATGAAATTGCTTGATGCGATATTTTCTCGCGATAATTAAGTTGTTTTAGTCTGTTGTAATCTAACTTATAAGTACTTAATTCAAAAGCGTATATATACTCGTATGAACGTATTATATTATATTTTAACGTAATATTTTAAATACGATTAGTTTTATATATATATATATATATAATAAATAAATTATTTTGTTAATATAATAGGAAATATTCTTGAAAAATATAAAACAAAATAACGGATATAAAAATTGTATAAACCTAATTTTTTTCTCGTCAACTTTACTTTTGATAATTATTTTATTATTCAAACGATTACGAGATCGATTACAATTTTCACGAGGGGAAAATTTTATTACGACATCTCGTTGCGATATGAAACGCATAAATGTACTGGACTGAAGTTATCGTATCATGTTTGTACGTTTTACCTTGCATGTTTATTTGATTTCGGTAAAGAATCACGGCTATTTATATATTTGAAAATATTGCTTTTATCTCTCAGTGAAAAACTCCCAGCTCGCGAAAACTGCTTTTATCTCTTTTTCTCAAAATCTCTCTTTGGCTGCAATAACTTTTTATTCCTTTCTTTACTACTATCCATTCCCTTTCCATTCCACACCCAGACCCTTTCGTTTTTCTTATATAATAACCATTTTTTTTTTACCGGTTTTCATTCTTTTTTATTAACTCTTTTGTACCTCATAAATCAATATTTTCGCCATTTTATTTATTTATTTATTTTTTTTTTAAGAAATTACCTCGTTAATTGCTCTATCTATTTCAATACTGCTTTACATTTATTGCATCCTTTTGAGTCATTCTTTATTTATTTTTTC
The DNA here is from genome assembly GCA_949987625.1 of Chalcis sispes. Classification (NCBI taxonomy): domain Eukaryota; kingdom Metazoa; phylum Arthropoda; class Insecta; order Hymenoptera; family Chalcididae; genus Chalcis; species Chalcis sispes. Next base: position 66,878,322 of record OX465096.1, read on the forward strand.
TTTAACTCAATCCGTATACATATATTCGAAATACTCTCGTGGTCGCTTATTTCTGTCTCTATTGACATTATTTAATTTTCTATAAAGTTTTCTTTCGCTTTTACATTTCATTTTATATTAAATTTTATTCTTTATGTGCTGTAGGCGTAGTTTTTATTACTTTTAAATTTGTATTTATTAAAGGTTTTCTATTCTCAAGAGATATTAATTTATTACTTTCTAGTATCTCAATTGTTACGATGAAAGTAGTTTATTCTCGATAATAAATACGTAAATTATTTATTGACTGTAAAACTTTTCAACGCGATTGAAAAATTTGTAACAAAGATTAAATTTTTATTCTAACTTCATAAAGTTTTATTTTTAAAATTCATCTTGCGCGATCACTTTATCATCCAACGAAGGAAAAAATATTCTTTATAAGTTTAAGTGTTAAACGATTTCTGTGCAAGTAATGGTGTAAAAATTATATTGTTTTTAGATAAAAAAAAAAAGTATATATACATAAATATTTTTCTAATAAGAAACAATTCAACGGGCAAATAAATGAGAAAAATTCTTTTCGATTCATTATTTTAAATAAATATATATATTTTAAAGCAGCTACCGCCACAGAGAATTACAATCAATGTTTAAGAATTTTCTACGCAATTTGCTTCACCCGTCGCCGGGAAAAAAAAAAAACACTTGCGACTTTCTTTTATAAAAAGACGCGTGATGGAAAAGTGATTTAATATACGTCACTTTACTCGTCGAAGCATAAAAATAGCACGCGCTGTGTAATAAATGCAGTAAATTGCCTTATTTTCATTTTCGTTTTCTTTCCTTCTGTTTTTGTTTTTTTTTTTCATCATTTTCGTTACTTTCTTTTTTCATTTCTTGCTTTTCTTTTTTCTCACGACTCGTAAAATGCAGTCGACGGAATGTATATAAAAGGCGAACGAAGGCACGATTATAAAATATCCTTTTATTGTAAATCGAAAATTGGAACGAATAATTATTTAGAACAACGACGAAAATTGATTTTGCAATCATTAAACGATTTTACGAATGCGTCATGGGCGCACCACGATAATTGAATTTCGGTGTAATTTAACGCAATTAAGCGTAATTCGCGAACGCGAAATGATACATTGGCGAAATTATTCTCGACAAGATTTGAAAATAATAATCGAGCGTCGTATTTATCGATAAAAAAATAAAAATTAAACGAATAAAAAAGATTCTCGGAAGAAAAGCGATACGCAAAAGAGAGTAAGGAGAAAAAAATAAATAAATAAAAAATAAAAAATTAGTACAGTCGTCGAAAAAAGAATTTTTCTCCACTGTTTAATAACCTTCCATAAAAAGCAAAGGGAAAAAAAAAGCGATCAATTTTAAAACGCAACTCGCATATGCCATCCAAGCAATATAACAGTAACAAACACACACACACACATTCACACATTCACACATTTCCTCACCGTCTTCCTCCTTTGCAACATCCATCCCTCGTATCTATCCACGAAGAATAGGTTAGGCGAGTAAGCAGAGGCGCGCGGGCGCGCGTCGATCGATCGGTCCAGAGCTCTTCTCTCCTCCGTTCGTCCTTTCTATACATCTATATCACATATACCCGTTGAAACGAGCGTGCGTATATAGCGGAGAAAAGAGAGAAAGAGAGATAGAGAGAAAGAGAGAGAGACAGAGAGAGATGTAACGAGACGTTTTGAAGGACGCACACGTATATACACGTGATATTGGACCATCGGTGTGCGGATGGACTACCGGTGGTTACACGCTCCTTCGCCTATATTCAGCCGCTCGCGAAAGCTCTTCCTTCTCGTTGGCTCGGTTTACCGAACGCTGCTGCTGCAACATTGTGTGTGTGTGTGTCTACCGAGACTTCGAGATTGTTAAAGGAGAGGCGAACCGTTGGAAGTTTAGTTTATGGGGTTGTATATGGCGTGAAATGTATTAGATTAAAATTGCTAATGTTGGTTTGGCTCATTGATTTCTTAATTGTTTGAGATTGTTTTTAACTCTTAATCTCGAGTAATTGTTTTTTTTTTTTTTTTTTTTTTTTTTTTAATGCGTTTAGAGTTTTATAACGTATTTAAATTATATAAAGCACAAAAAATATAATACATCTTTTTTTTTTTTTTTTTGTTGTAAGGTGCTCCAATAACCTTTCGTTAAAAAAAAAAAAATTTATGTACTTATCCGCTTACGAATAATACAATTAATGATAATCTAACGTATTTGACAAATTTAAAGTTAACTTTATGTATAACAGGTAAAGATTTACGAACGAAAACATAAAAAAAATCCTTCCAATACATATACTAGTACAGAAAGAAATCAACTTGTCTTTTTAATTAAATTAATCAAACACTTTCAATAATTGTGAACTTTGACATAAACTCTTACAAAATTTTTCATCTTGCAAATTCCTCATGCACACAGAGACATGACCAATCGTTTTTTTTTTTTTTTTTTAACAAAAAAGGCCAAGAGAACCAACAAAAAATGAAAAGAAACGAAAAAAAAAATAACCAACCAAAAATAGCACACAATGTGTACCAGCTTTGCTAAAAATAGAACACGAAAGGACACTGTAGTTAACCACAAAGAAAAAAAAAAAAAAAAAAGAAGAAGAAATAGAGAATACGGCGTCCTTATGTTACACATTTATACACATTAGACACATCGATATTTCAAACCAAAAGCACATATCCACGGCTCGTTTATCCAACGGAACATACGCGACACGAGGGTCAAGATATACACATACACAAACACACACGCATACGTTGCACAATCTACACGTGCACGTACATGTGTGCAAGCAGCGGAGTCAGCGGTCGGTTGAACGTTGCCTCGGATGGGAGAAATAAAGTGCGCGACCTTGAAATATAAAACACTCGGTGATTATTCGGATCACGTTGTGTCCTCGCGAACCGGGAGTCGATAGCCTCTCTCTTCCGGGGGACGACTCGCCGTGTGACGTTCTAACCGATCCTGCAACACTCGTGACTCTGTCTGTTGTGTATTCGGGAGACGTTTACCTTTAACTTTTCGACTTGGCTTTAAATCCGTGGTATATAACTGCGTTGACATTGAAACGACGGGTGAGCTTGTTTTTCTTTTTCGTTACTTTTTTATTTTCTTTTTCTTTTTCGTCACTTTTTTATTTTGTTTCTCTTTTCCAAGGGCGAATAAATTTTATTTAAATTCATGAAAAAAGAAAAAAAAAATATGATTAGTCGAGTATTTACACAATACAAATAAATAGCGTATATTTGGATTGAGTTTTTAGTTTAATGAAAAAAATTTAATGCTATTGTTAAATAACATATATTGTCAAATACGTTTATTTAAAAAACTAATAACAAAAGTACTTGAGCTCCGTTCCTATTTCTTCGATAAATTATACTTCTTTATACCAATGCGTGTAGTTAATAACACGACAGAAATCCATTTTTTTTTTTTCACTTTGTACACATTCGGAATATAAAAACCAAGCGCTAAAAAATACAGACTCGAAAAGGATCGATCGTCCAAACGTGACCGCCAACGTATATGTCATTCGCAATATATATGTATGTTATATAAAAAAAAAACAAAGAAGAAAGAAAGAAATAAAGAAAGCTACAGTACCGACATCGAGTAAAAAGTTACTCCTCCCTTTCTCCGTCAACTTTTCTTTTCTACCCGCGCGCGACGTAATTTATGATAGCATCGCGTTTTTCTATAACGTTACATCACCTCTGCATACATACATACATACATACACACACACACACACGCACACACATATGCATATATACATATACGTATATGCTCTCACAAAGGTTAGCCAGCCTTAAAGTTCAGCAGTTGAGGCTCAAGGTGAGGCTCGAGGGAACGGAGGTAAAGCTTTTCGAGCTTGCGACAGGTTTAAGCTCTAGCTAGAGGCTAGGGGTTAAACGGTTGAATAATATCATGTAAATATACATGTGCGGCTACACCAATATATCTATAAAGGTGACTATAGCGAGGTTCAATGGTATAAAAGGCTTAAGTATGGTTATACCAGAAATCGTTTTCCGTGGAAAATTTACGAGGTCGGATATATCTGGAATTAAACCGCTCGCGCCACGTTGTAAATTAAAAATTTCGCGCGATTATTTCGTAACTTTTCGTATTCATAAACGAAATGTATGCATCGAGTGCACGCAAAATTTTAATAAATTATTACTTTATGGAATAGTGACGTACGTAAAAATTGTTTTGTTCGTTGGCTAAAATATAAACGTTCGAATTGACATTAATTATCCATCGCTGGCTTCCTTTTTTTTTTTATTATTAAATACACTTCAGATGCATATAGAGTTACGAAAAATTAGACCAAGTACCTAATTATCGAAACAATGACAGTTTTAATTTCGTTACCGAAATAAATTGCTACAAGGTCCTCTTCGACGCTGCAATTTAACTTTAAAACGTTCGTCATTAAAGGAAGTAAAATAAAGAAGAGAAGTTAACTTTTCAAGTTGTAAATAGCCAGTTGAATAAAAATAGCCAAAAGAGAAAGAGAGAGAGATAGAGAGAGAGAGAGAGAGAGAGAGGGAAAAAACCATTCAAAGTCGAAAAAATACAAACTTGAACTAATCCTCCATTTCAAAGCCAGATCCACTTTCTCTTTCTTTCTTTCCTAGCCCCGCATTTCCTTGATTAACCTCACTCGACATGTACTATTATATATGTAGTATATAACCACCGCTCAACATTCAAGTATCAAGAAGACGTTAAATGCGAAGATGTGCTTTCCGTACGTTTTCTCCATTGGAACTTAATTCATTTAGCGATGAAAGAGAGAGGGGGTGGACAAAGAGAGAGAAAGAGAGAAATGCCTGAGAATCTAGAAAATTTTTCATTCTCTTGCTCGCTCCGAGTATTAGCTGTCGATATTCATTTTAAAAGCGAGTCACTGTGAAATTTTCCAATTTCCGACGCTCGTTCAATATTTGTGATACACTTTCTTTTTTTTTTTTCCTTTTTATCTCTTCTCGAAGCTCAAGCTTGACGATTATCCGTTAGAATTTATTAGAACCTTTACAGAGGCTTTTTTTTTTTTCTTTAGTTAAAACACACAAATTACGTATTAAATTATGTATTTTTCTATTATGAAGTTTCATCATTTCAAATATTAATTCAATATAAAATTATTACCGTACATTTCTGAAATTTATAAAATTTTACTAGAGTCAATACAAAAAAAGTATCGAAAAGTTTATAATTTTTTTCAATACCCAATGTAGAAAATTTAAATATTGACACATTGAATAAAATATTGTATTGCATAAAATTTAATTATTTTAACGTCAAATATGAATAATCACTAACAACTGCATAACTAAAAATTTATAAAATTTTTCATCAATTTCACGCGAATATTACAAGAATATTAAATATCTTCGGGACCTTACAAACTAAAAGAAGCCTATGAAAAGAGGATAAAAGGACGACGAGATAGAAAAAGTTATAAAACACTGTTCTGAATAGAAAGGCGATGAGAATTTCTTATTCCTTTTTTTTTTTTTTTTTTTTTTTTTTTTTGAATTTCAGATTTGCACGCGATGTAATGCATCTTCGCTCACAATTTGCGTAGAACTTAAGGTTGCAAAAAAAAAAAAAAAAATTAAAAGAAAGAAAACATTACAGCGATATTAGAACTCGGTATCACATGTGCGACGGCGGTGGAAGAAAAACGAATACCGCTGATTGCTACGAAGATTCTCGCGTTTGTTTCTTCTTCTCCTCCTCAAAGGAAAAGCCTTCAGTTTTCCATGTCGTTACTTTTCTCCGGAGAAGGAAGATAAAAAAAAGGAAAAAAAAAAAAAAAGAAAAGAAAAACATCACCGTCTGTCGCATATCGTCGAAAAGCTCCAAGGAAAAAAAAATGAGAAAGCCGCGCATTGTGCCAAAGTAACGAGATGCTGTTGCGTAAGAAATGTACGCCGCTGATGATTGCGTCGGTGTTGCATATTTTTACCAATTAATTTTTTTATCGGTAAAATTTGCGATTCGTTAGATATTTTAATTCCTTGGAATAAACTAATGGGGGACTCAAGGGTTTAACTGGTTTTGTTACGATTTTTATTTCTTCAACTTGTTACGACTGTTTTTTTTCAAAAGAAGAAGACATTTTACTTTGTTAATTTCACGCTCATTTAATGAAAATACGAATCGATGTTAAAAAATCATCGAGATGTTAAATATCGTTGAAAGAACATCGACTGAATGGTTGCCGAATACGGAGAGAAATATAAAAAGTAAAGAATTGATCGGCGAAATGAAAAAAATCGGAAGGATACAAGAATAGAAAGGGAATATAAGGAAATCTCATCGGGGTCGAAGAGAAAAGAGAAAGGTAGAAAAATAAGACGTTTATAGGACGTGGCTGGAGGCAATCGCTTTTCTTTTCTCTCGGAGATTCTGCCTACATAGGTTTATACGTATACACGAGCATCTATATGGTTTTTATTCCCCCAGAGAGAGAGAGAACCAGAAACGCGCGATATATTTCACACTTACGGCACATTCGCCATTTTCGTTTACAAAAGGAAAACACGAGAGTCTCGTATGTAAGAGGATGTTACAATGGAAGGATGAGCTGTCGGCAGAGGAGAAAAATTAAGAGAATGAAGAGTATTTCGCTTTAGCTCTAGCCCTAAGTCATTGTATTATTCTGGTTTCTTATTTTCCTTTGATGACAGACATATTCTTGACTATAAATACAATCCACAATAATAACGTGACGTCGATAAGATATTAGCAACAAAGCTAAATAAAAAAAAATATATATATATATATATATATATATTCACGCAACATAAGCGAAGCTGAAATTTTTCACGAATCAATTCAAATAATTATTATTTCGTTCTATTCGTAATATCGTTTCCAACGAATTCATCGCGCGTCACCTGCAACGAATGTTTACGCCGTGCAGGTTTCCGATGTGCTCGGTGACCTGATGCATCTGAACATTGCAATACTCGAACGAAAAATATTTGAAAATATAAACCAAGTGGATATCAAATTTTTTATTACAATGATAAAAGCACATCTCTTTTCACGTTACCGCTTAGCGCACGTTCCAATGTTTCCCTTTGTCCGAATGCTCTGCTGTATCGACACTGCGCATTTCTTCTTTATTTTTTTTTTTCTCAATTATTTCAGTAAAAATAAAAAATCAAACGACGTTTTATAAATTAATCAATTTTTCCTATTCTTATTAATATCCACACTGTGTATGTAATGTTTTTTTTTTTTTCTTTTTAGCCAAAAAAAAAATAAAACAATGAAAGACGAAGATTAAAAGTTTGCGTGGAAATCGAATCGAGCACAACGAGTCAGCGTGTCTTGATAAAACAAAAGAGAGAAATTCTAACGGGTAATAAAATATCCTTACGGTTCATCGAGTCTCTCTGTCTCCCTTGATAAAGCCACCTTGTGAAGACGCGCTATTTCTTAGAAGTATAGATAGGGCGCGTGCTGTTGAAGAGATATAGGGTGAAGATGGGGCCCATTTTCTAATGACTTTGACGCGAAGAAAGTTTAGTTAAGGTAAAAGGGATAATTATCGAAAATTAATTCGAAGATTTCGAGGAGGTGGGACTTAAGGATCTCGGGGTTATTTTCAAATGCTATGAAATAATTTGAGAAATGGAAAGAGATTGTAAATTAAACGAGCGAATTTCTGGGTTGAACATACGTTTGAGTAAGGTTTTTTTTATGCCGTTGATGATTACTTTGTTGTGATAACGATATTGTATTTTTATTTAATACAATAAATTATAATTTATAAATTTAATACTGTTTCTTTTTTTTTTTTTTTTTTTTTTTCTTTTTTGTAAACTATAATATCAATACCCAAGTACTTCTCCAACTTTTTTCCCTTTACAATAAAAAATAAATATGCCGACTATTTTCAACAAAAACTAAAAGAAAAAAATACTTCTAACAAGCTCCTTAATGTGATTAAATGGCACATTCGAATAAAAGCAGGAAAAATATACAAGATTAACTCGATCTCCATAGACATAAATCTAAAGGCGATAAAAGCATTAGAGGAAGGAATAACAACGCTATCGTTCAGTTAAAACATATTGGACTCGCGCGTTAACTCCATTAAACTCCGTTGGCATCTTCCATCGCGAAAGACGATGCGATCAGCCTCTCTATCTCTATCTCTTACTCACACAACCGTGTATCTTTTTTACACCCGTAGGCGCCGATCCTTACACCGAAAATTAAAGCACGTCTCCTCGGGGCACGAGTTTCAACTTCTGTCTATCACCGGGCGATGGATTACAAACCCAAATTTAAAGCGCGCCCGTTTAATCATAGACCCTTCCGTAACTCTCTGATGCTCGGATGGATTTACGCTATTGTTGCGACGCTTCGGGTGCGTGTAGGATTTTAGTTGCGCAATTGGTGCGATGTTGAAAATTATCTATTTTAATTATTCTTCTTTTAATTTTTTTTTTTTTTTATTTCTTCATGCAGTCAAGTTATATCAGAGATTATTAAGAGTAACGTTTTTGTAAAATTTCGTAAATTGAATTAAACTTTATTAAAAATTATACCGTTAAATTCGTCCTCAACGTGTTTGATCGTTCAAAGAGAATAAAAGAGTGAAGTTAACCAAACATTGCATTAAGGTAAAGTTTGCAGTGGTGATTACGAAAACGAACAGCTTTTGTAATTTTCATAACTGTTTTGTTCAAAGCTCCGAGAATTTAGCGTCGTTAATTTTACGTAATGGACTTTATATATCGAATAATTGTATTTATTATTGCAGTAATACAAATACATTATTTTCTACCATTAATATTTCAATTTCATTTTATAGAAGAAATAAATATTACCATACTTACAATGAAGCAATTTTTTTTTCAAATTCACTTGGAAATCTAAATAATAAAGAAAAACATTTTTTTATCATTTCAACGATTGAAACAATTATCGAGGCATTATATGCTTAACAATAAAACAACATTTGGAATGAACGAAACCTTTATTTTCAAAGAAAAAGTTCAACTGAAAAAAGCAAAATTACAAGTCTAAATTAAAAATCAAAAGAAAAAAGAGTTGCGAAGAACCAAACGGCGTTCGCCGTTTTCGTCATTTACTACGCTTAAACGCACGCACGTGTGGACATCTCCAAAACGGCAATCGAGCTAAATATTCTCGCGCGAGTACCATCTAGTAGTAAAATTCAATCGATTTCGCGTTAATTATCAATCGTGTGCGACGGCAAATAACGCGCAAATAATTCGAAGGAAAGTAAAGGAATTAAAGGGGGGTAGATATATACCGTAATTAATCGACGCCGATAAGCGAGGTTATCTCGGTAACGTATGAAATTAAAAAAAAAAAAAAAAAAAAAAAAAAAAAAAAAAAAAAAAAAAAAAAAAAGGGGGGGGGGGAATTTGTTTTCGGCGTGGGAAAATAAAAGAAAGCGAGACATTTTGCGTGCTCGCGCGCGCGCGCAGGAATCCGGAAAGGTGAATGGAGATAAAGAAGCGAGCGATGAATAAAGTAAATAGGAAGTCCTCGTAATAAAGAAGAAACAGAGCCACGCGCAATTTTCGCATGCGGAAAAGAGAACGAGATAGCGTAGCGTGCACGCAAACCATGTCTCTCTCTCTCTCTCTCTCTCTCTCTCTCTTGGTCGTGTAATAAAAGAGCAAGTCGTAATAGTCGACGTTTTATGTCGCTGGCTTACAAAAAGTAAATGCGCCGGTCGTCGAAGCATGGAAGCGCGTCGCGTGGTAAAAGGGATATTGGAGTTTCTCTACCAGTGACGTCAATTAACTTGTCTTACTTCTCAAGGTATACTTATTTTGTTTGAAGTATTAAATTTTTCCTAATTTTTAGTTAGAATCGATGCTTATATCGTTATCCTACCATTTTAAATTTATATTGAAGCTTTTTCTTAAAGTGAAAGTATTCATTAAATAATAAAAGTTTAAAATTGATTATATTAACTATTTTCATCCTTTGCTTTAACGCATAAATTTTCAATTGAATTTTATCCAAATAATTATTAAGACACAAAAGCTTTATTCTGCTAAACTTTGTCAAAAACTCATAAGCGATAAAAAAAAAAAAAAAGTCAAAACACGAATTTATAACATTAAAAAATAACCTTTCAAATAACTTTCTAAACAATAACATTATTCACGTAAAATCAAGCGCGCAAACATTATTCATCCTTTGCGCGTACGAATAAAGCACACTAGCCTCATTGAACACGTCGTCGTGTTTCGATTTCCTTTCTCTCTCGAAAAACTCTTTGGACCGAAGAGTAGTTGTGCATATATATATATATATAGTATTCTGCTTGCATAAATAACTAGAACGCGTCGGTTATTTGGATCGAGCGGCTCTGTGTCGCGCACACAAAGCTGCGAAGGAGAGAAGCTATAGAATGAGAGAGAGAGGGAGAGAGAGAGAGAGTAAAAGCTTCGAGACTCTCTTCTTTTCAAGAACTGACCTATCCGTTCTGAAGACGGATGCACTTGGCGATTTAACGATTTTTTTTTACCTCGAGATTAGATTGATAAATGTCGGCATATCGTTGGATGTATATGCTTTTATTTTTCTTTGATACTCGTGTAATAAAATTGAATGATGATTGAAACGTTTTAATTATATGGCAATTGAATTCTAAATTTGAATTTTTGTAGTATTTGTTTAATATTCATTTTATTTAGAAATAATTTGTTAGAATAATTATCCGTATAAATATATCTATATGTTAAGCAAACGCAGTTAAATAATCTTATTTTTATTATTAAAAAGGTTTATATAATTTTTAATAAAATATTTTAATGATTTATTAATTTTCCATTTTGAAGAAAAGTGACTTTCGAAAATTCGGTAACTGAGAAATTAAGAAATTATATCATCAAATCAATAAACATACGAAAAGGTTAGAAAATAATTTATATCATATATAATTTTTTACATTTGGGTTAACATCTTCAATACGAGGTTTTGAAAATAAAATTTAATTTAACTGATATTTTCAACGCTTTTCCTCCGCCTTATCGATTTTATATGAATACATTAAAAGAAATTTTCTTTTATATTGTACAAGAATGATTTATTTAGTATATGCATTTACCGTTTATCGAATTTTTATAACTTCATAAATTTTAAATAAATATTACGGTTACGTTAAAATATTTATTTATTCTACACAATCGTGAAAATTTGAGTTTTTTTAAATGCTAATTTTGAAAATTTACTCGAGAGTGAGCGCAAAAAGAAAGACGAATAAAGTAAAAGATATTTTTCACGATTATAATTATTATTTTTTTAATTGAAAATTAAAAAGTTTTTGGTTCTATTCGAGGAAAAAATATACAAGTTTAATTAACAAATAATAAAAAAAATTAACATTGTTTCAGTACGCAAAATTTAAATACAATAAGTCTTTTCAATTTTTTACGACGATCAATATCAAACACACATTTTTCTTCAGTTTCATCAAAATTAATTTAACCAATTGTGTGAATAAACGTACATTAAATTATCAAAAATTAAAAAAAAACGTCGAAGATCGAATACATAACTCTATTTTTAAAATTAATTTTATCGCGAATTTCTCCATGCCCAAAAACATTCATCAAAATCCTCGAAGCAAAATTTAGACGATAATCTTGAAGAATCCGCTTTACTCGCTATAATATACGCAGCGCTTAAAGATTATACACGACAAGATAGTACTCTTACGTTATGAAAAAAAAAAAAAAAAACCAACCGTCACACGGTTGCGGCGTCTTCTATCCGCGCGAAATGCTGAAAACGTACCGTGGAAAAGCGCAAAGACGTCGACGTTCTCAAATTTCCGCATCGCGCAACTTTATATATATATAGACGACGTTTGGGCGCATTAATAACCGAGCCTCGGCTTATTTAAAATTGTGGTGTGTGTGAGAGAGAGAGAGAGAGAGAACAGACGGCTAATGCTTTTTTCGCGTGCGTTTACTATATAGTTGAGAAATGGAATTGAACTTCGAGTCGGAATAAAAAAAAAAAAGAGAGAGAGAAAGAGACGTTGAAGACGACGTTTTGATTGGACTCTCGTGAAGACGGCATTGTGTTTCGAAATTTAACGTTAAGTTTGTTATGAAATAGTAATGAACTTCATTTTAGGATCGTTAAAATGCAGATTCGTTAAAACGGAATTATTGTTTACATGCGCTGATTGCGAGGATGTCGTATATCTAGTTGAGAAAGTCAATGCGAATCGTATAAAGTAACGTTAAATAATTCAGCAATAAAAGACTGTTTGAATTCTAAGAAACATTTAAATGTTTTTTTTTTTTTTTTTTTTTTTTTTTTAATTTATTGAATTATTGAAAAAAGGCATCATTTTAAATGCCTTATAAAGAAACTTAAATAAAGAATTTAGTAATGAAATTTTGAATTAAGAGTTTTTAATTTAATTGAGAACTCAAACTTAAAATTTATCTGGTGTTTAATTTTAACATTAATTATTAAAATATTTATTTTTTATCTAAATAAAATTGTCGAAAAAAATTAAGAACATAAATTATCGAATACGTTATAAGATTATATTTTATTTTTAATAAATATATCATTATTTATCATAATAATGAAGAAGCGAACAAAGAAAAAAAATTTTTCTCAAATAACGAAAACAATTGAATCTTGTCACTCAATCAAACATTTAAAAAACATCGTTAAACAATGAAAAAAATAACCCATTACACGGCGTTAGAAGAGCGCTTTAACTTTTGCTGTTCTCCACTCTGCCAAAGAATTTTCTCACTCGCTGAAACCTTCCGCGGAGAAAAATGAGTCACCATACGTAAACACACACAGAAGGGAGGAGTTCGGCATGCGTTTGCGGAAAAAAAATCACAACACCGAGAGATAAAACTTGTAGAAAAATAAAATTCCTTTGCTCCGGCTTTAACCGAGGTGTAAACTTTTTTTCTTTTCCTTTTTTTTGCGGGTTTATACATATATCTGCCGGGCAAAAACTCCATTTCTTATATCCGAGTAGTAACAACATTTTTCTCTTTACCGTAAGTTCTCGATGAATTTTTTTTTGTTTTATTCCGCATTTAGTCGCGCTGAAGAATTGAATAAATTCGACCGAGAGAGAGAGAGAGAGAGAGAGGTTTCTTCGTCCGGAAGATATAAAATTGTTTGCACAGGTATTCTTGGAATTGTGAAAGCATAAAGTAATGAACTATATTACCTTCTTAAATAATTTCGAAATTAATTTGTAAATTGATACGAAAATTTTAAAAAAAGTTTCTCCAGCGAAAATATTTTAACGTTGAAAAAATGTGGATAGGATGAAAATTTTTCAATCAAAGATGATTAATTAGAAAAATATTTTTGTAGAATTTAATATTTTAAATTTATTCGGTTGATTAATTAAAACGAAAAATTAAAAAAAAAGTATTACAAGATGAAAATGAAATAAAACGATAAACTCTTAAATTTTAATTTAGACTGCAATAGTAGCTCTGTTTAACTTCATCGTATTGAAGTATTATCAAATTTTAGTATAATGAAGTATACTTTATTCAACTTCAATTTCAAACGTAACCGCAATTTCATTTTTTTTAAATCTTCATCGGCGTTTCCAATCTTCAATACGCATATTTCGCAAAGCATTAAATTTCATCCGCTCGCACGCACGTATATAAAAAAAAAGAAGAAAAAAAAATATACATTTCTCATACACCGCGTACACATATACATCTTTGTAATCTATATTATTGGCAATAGCTTTTTTTATTTATTCTAAATGCGAGAGATTTTGTTTTGCCATTGACGAGGAAAAACGCGGAAAACTGTCAAGAAAAAGAGAGAAACGCATCGAGATTTATAGCTTTCGGTAGGGAGAAAGAGTGAAAGAAAGAAAAGAGAAGAATCAAAAAGAAATAAAAATAAAAAAAAAAAAAAAAACAGCGGCCAAAATCTGGCTTCAAGCGTAAAAACTCTCTCTCTCTCTTTTTCTCTGGCAGCTTTTCTATACGAACCTATTCTCTAACCCTTTTACTCGATCGTTTTTTGCTTGGTATACGGCCAAAGTAGCGAAAGCGAGAGAGAGAGAGAGAGAGAGAGAGAGAGACGAGATGTATAACGTAACGTAACGAATGAAAAAAAGAAGAAAAAGAAAACGTATACCGAGAGATAAAGTCTATTCTAGGCTTGCGGATAGAAAAATGGCTCTCTCTCTCTCTCTCTCTTGCATATAAATTTATGAATATATCCGGCGCTTACACGCAACGTCTGAGGAAACAAAACAAAAAGTAATGATTGGATGGATTGCTCGGGTTAAACGACAAAAACAGAGAAAACGTTATCTTTTTTTTTTTTCTTCTTGGAAGTCAATGGATTTGATTTTTATTTTAAGTTGGTCGAGGTATATTTATGAGTTTGGAAAAAAAAAAAAAAAAAAAAAAAAAAAACATATCTGTGATTAATTTTATCTACTGAGTTTTGTTAAAGCGAGGAAAGAAATTAATTCATGTTTAACGAGATCGAGAAATAAATTTTTTTACTTGATTACATTTAGTATATTTATATGATATGATATATGTATGATTTGACAATATATTTATATGATAAGTGATACATAAAAATTTTTTATTTTAAATTCTTTACATAGAATAGTATGCAATTTGTAAAATACTATTTGAATTAAAAAAGAGAACTTCACAAACTTTAAAAATGAGTAGAGTAAATGTAGTCAAAGTTTTAAAAATCTTTCTAAAAAATTCTTTTAAAATATGAAAACAAACCTTTATTCAACCTTTTAATTGAATTTTAACCTTATTTTAATGACAAAAAAAATGCTTTAATGAACGGAGTGCGTTTAATATAATAGAAGTAACATGGAATGTGTTCCATAATTGAATTTGATTTGAATCTTTTAATTTGTAAATATTATGCTTAAATAAAAGTTTATTTGACATTATCCGCTAGTATTTCCTTACAAATGCATGAATTTTTTAATTTCAATGATAAAGTACAAACGTTTCAAAAGCAAAACGATATTTCATAATTTTGATCAACTCACATTTATTCATAATTAAATAAAAATATAATGTTAGGGCTTCCGAAAAAAAAAAAAAAAAAAAAAACAAAAGTAAAAATCTCAACCACACGATTCGCCAACAAACTTCACTTTTTACAAAAAAAAAAAAAAAAAAAAAAAAAAAAAAAAATTAAAAATTAAAAAAAGAGTGAGAGATGGGCTAACTAAGCATACTTTCGGCAACATTACGCCTCTGTTCCCTTACATCCACGTCCGGTGAACTTTGAGCCATACGGGAAACAATGAAGAGCGAAACAACCTCGCGAGAGAAACTTAGGAGAGAGTTTCGAGAAGGCAGAGACGGAGGGATTGCGCGAGAGAAAGAGAGAGAGAAAGAGAGAGAGAGAGAGTGAGAGCCGCAAACACCGCTAAAAGAGAAGGTTGCTCGCTCGATGTTCTTGTCGGCCTTGTCGTAACACAGCTAGCGAGCGAGCGAGCTACCGCGACACTTTCCCCTTTCTCTCTCCTTTACCCCCTTTCCCTTCCAGAGAGCTTTCGATGCGTCGGTAGTTTGCTAACTTTACCATCACCGTCGAGGATGAATGACAGCTATCGAAGCTTCTACTCTGTGTATTAAGCGATTTCTACTCTTGAAATCACGAAATTTTGTAGTAAGCTATTGATTAGTTTAGATGAATATTAAGGTACAATTTTCTGATACGTTGAGCATGAAAAATATTAATTAATGCACGTGATTAATTTATTTTTTCTTTCAACTTGAATTTGCTCGTACTTTTTTTTACAAAAATTAAACAAATAATTGTACGAAATATCTGTATTAAATTGGTGGATCTCAAAGTATTTTAAACAAAGGAGAAAATATTGCTGCATTATTTTACAGTTGAAAGAAAATTATGATTATTTTCAACGTTGCAAGTAAAATTAACATTGATTAATATCAGATTAAATTAAATAGACCAACTGATCAAGTTATAAAAATTAATAATACGTGTATGAATCGTATGAATATTCCGACAATATTAACATCAATTTTAAAATATTGCAGCATTTTGATAAAGATATCTATACTTTTGTTCAACTTCTAATTTTTAAATCAACGTAATAGCTTGCAAAAATTTCTACATTTTTTTTCTACTTCGCCCTTCCTTCTTAAATGCATTTTAAAATACTCTCTCTTAGAAAAAAAAGAAAAAAAAAAGAAAAAAAAAAGGTTGGCACAAAACTTTAAAAAATCTTTTATTTCACGTGCGCGTAAATGTAAATTATTCAAGCTTCGTCGTAACGAAAAAATTAATAAAAAGAAAGATTTATACATATTTATCGGTTAAAACAAAACAAAAAAAAAAAAAAAGCTAACGTTGCAGTCTATTAAACTTGACATGCGAATATTACGCAACGCGAAAAGAGCAAAGTTAAATCGAAAAAAAAAATAAATAAATAAATAAAAAGGACAACCATTTTTGTTCTCTCTTTCTCTCTCTCTCTCGAAATTTACACGGGTATATGCAGCTTCACCGAAATGAAAAAAACGTCAAAGTCGAGGATGAAGCTTTGACCGCATTTGAAGTATACATAACGCTTTGGGTACATACCAAAAAAATGTAAGTTTTAAAGCGACACAGACTCAACGCTACTCCCATGCGATGTACTTTTGTTCGACGTGTACGTGCAGTTTTGCATTTCGAAAAAAAAAGAAAAAAAAAAAAAGATGAAAAATTTCAAACGCAACGTTTACTACGATGGCATAGACGCGTCGCGGAATTACATAACGCGTTAATAAGCGAACGAACGGGAATATACTTTTTTGCGCGTGAGTGGAAAATGTTCTTCGGGACTTCATTATTATTTTTTTTTCTTTTTCGAGCGGTCACCGCACGAAATAAGCCGTGCATTGTGAAATTGCAATTTTCTCTTGTAAAATCTTCTACGTCTTATTACATCGTTACAAGCATTTAAAAGATTGAACGGTACAATTACTCATAAGTTGTTTCTTTGTGATGGTTTATTATTTCATCCAATGACTATTAATTTTTTTTTTTTTGTTTTGCATTTTTCGTTTTTTAATTATTAATAAGATTATTTTTTAGCAATAATGTTAAATAATGCGATAAAATTTTTAAATAAATTTTATAATATTGAATACGAAATATAGAATTATATATATATATACATACACACATAATTGTCCATAAAAAAACTTGATAACCGATCAAATCACCTAGTAAAATGTAAGATTTTTCATGTTCTTCAAAATTAACGATTATCGCAAGTTTTTTAAAATTATTTATTATGTATATAGACTTCTGGTTGAAATAATTAGAATAAAATAATTTTACTTGTTAATTTCAAAGATATACACGACCATAAATAAAGAATATATTACATTATATATTTTCATGAACACGTCGCAAACGATCTAATTATTCTATAAAAATAAAGTTAGAAACGAAAACAAAAAAAAAAAAAAAAAAAAAAAAAAAACTAAAGAGAGAGAATCGAGTACAGCTTATAAATTTTAAAAAGTGATACATTTCAAAGAGTGTACTCATCAAAGTGCCGCTTTGAGCAAACGAAAAATGATATTTCTCGTAACAATAGCTAGCTGATTTAACGCCGTCACATAGGATAACCTGTTGGTGGGTAATCCGCAAAAAATTAAAAAAAATATATATATATATATATATATATATATATATATAAAGCAATAAACTGACGGATTGTTAGTGTACGCCACAACGCAACTTAAAGGTCAACATTTATTATCTTCCTTTCCATAATCTAACCGCGTGGAATAATCGTTTAATCCTTCACTTTCAAAAGACGATCGCGTCCCAGTGAACGAGACGAGTACGAACTCGTCCTCTGTATCGGTTAACGCCCGCGTAAACATTACAATGGTTCTACAATAGAACGATCTCTCTCTCTCTATCTCTCTTGCGAGAGAAAGAAAGATATAGAGAGTATTGCCTTTCGCACCCGATATCTACGAATGACAGCCCGCGAGCACACAATGGGGATTAACCGCGTTCGCCTCTCTCTCTGCCCCTCTCCCTCTTCCTCTCTCTCTCTATCTCTCTCTTTCCTTTCACCAAAAAATTTATCGCCGAGCTTTACCGTAAACACACCTATCTACATCCTCTTTTTTTTTTTTTTTTTTTTTTTTTTTTTTTTTTACACCCCGAGAACTTGATGGACTTTTAATCGCGAGATTAACGCCAGAGTTTCGCTTTGTCGCGGCGGCGAAGTTGCGGTATCGAATCCTTAACGGGTTAAGGATGCGATACGCGCGAGTGTTAAATAACACGTTCGTAAGTTTAACGGGCGAGTTGTGTGTGTCTTTGAGTATCAAACTGGTAAATATTGGTTAGAGCTATCGTGAAATAAATTGGGTGAAATGATAAATAGCCGTTTTTTAAACGACGTTTTGAAAATTTAATTGATTTACCATACGCTACTGTTGCAAATACAACGATGTTTTCAATTTAAAGCCGATTTTCAAAAGTTTTCGTTTAAAATTTAAACAGTATATAAACAAATTAGAGTCACCACAATGACACTATTATGGTTTTTGAATTTTTTTTTTTCATCACAAAATCATAAGTCGATTGTAAATTTTAATAGGATTCGTTAATACCCGTTAAGAAATTAGCAAACACAGCTACATTAAACACCAGTACACATATATCAAAGCACTTGAATAACAAGCGAGCTTTAAAACTTTAATTGCAGCAATACGCAATGCTATCCAATTGAAGAGGCTTATAAATTTGATTGGGGAGAGCGAGGGGGTAACAATTTAATCCCGTAAACTTAAACGAGGTTATTTAGCAATTGGATTAACGTTATCTAACTTGTGATTAACTTACGCGAAAAATTTTTTACGCTCTCTGCGATTGAGAAAATTTAATTGTATAGTCGCATTCTTGTAAGGATACTTATAACTCGTCCGACGGAGTTTGTAAGCCAATAAATTATTATAAGTTTTGTAAAAAAAAAAAAAAAAAAAAAAAAAAAAAAAAAAAAAATTAAAAGAAAAAAACAACGTAAATCTTAATGCGAATGCTTTTTGTATTGTAAAAATCCTTTCTCTCGAGGGATGAATTGCCTTTTTTAATCTTTCGCCGCGATGAGTAAAATTAAAATTCCATCATAATTTAAAGAAAAAAACGAGTTAAATTAAATTATACAAAAGAAATTCATATTATTTAGTATGCGATTTACATTATATTGTGCAACATTAATTTAGATAAAATTTTATCATTTTGTACAGATGAGAATATTTTTTAAAATTTTATAATTTCCATAAACGCAAATTTTGTTGTAAAAATTTAAATGATGATTTCTAGTTGATCCTGCGAATTAAAAATATAGCTTACGAAATAAAAAAATTACTCAAGCGTATATTAATTATTTTTGTTAAAAGGTTAAAGTCGCATCAAGGATATATATACGCGATAGATTCGTGCGCAAATTAAAATCTTAATATTTTACATTTTAAAAAAACAACTGATGCTACGTATATGCATATAAAACCTTATCCCTGAAACAAAACAAAACAAAACAAAACAAAACAAAACAAAACAAAACAAAACAAAACAAAACAAAACAAAACAAAACAAAACTTCTTCCATAAAACGCACAACGGCAAAGAGACTTTATTTTTCCATTCAGCTGTTACGAAATAAAGGAGCACAAAAGCCGTATAAGTTAAAGAAAGAACTCTGACGAAATTTAATAATCCAAACTCGCGATGCGAATTCAAAACGCCGTTAAAAGAGAGAGAAAGAGAATGACAATAGCACCCGTATAAAGGACAAGCGGAGCTTTTATCGCGACGACAACCAAACGAAATATATAAACGAGTGCGCGATCAAATAAATAAATTTACGTCTGTAAAATTAACCTTCTTCATATGTGTATGTGTGTGTGTGTGTACATGTGTATACGTGTATGTACGCATCGATTGTTTCGATTTTTTTTATAGATATACAGGACGCAATTTTTTTATTTTTAGAAAAAATTGTCTTTTGAATACTTTTCGGGGATTTTGATGGGCTGAAAACTATGGAGTTGAAGATTATACAATAGATGAAGTTTGCGAGTGATGTCATTTGGGTTTGAAAGTGTCACTGATGAATTTAGTAGTGTCATTGATAATAATTAAAGTTTTTCAAATTTTTTAAGACGATGATCGAATGCTCGGATATTATTACTGTATTATTTCATTTGGATGTTTAACTTGATTCCCTTAAGAAATAAGTAATAAGTCTTGTTAATATAAGATTTTTTTTTTAGAAAAAGGAATCTTTCAACGAATCTTTCATAAAATATAAACAAAGTAAAAAGTTATCTAAAAATTTATATATATATATATATATATAATCTAAAATTGGGTAAGGAAGCTATAAATATACAAAGAGATTCATATAATGTAACGATAAATACATCGGTCGATAACGAGCGTTTAATGAAATCACCGATCTGCAAAAAAAAAAAAAAAGAATCGAGTTGATATCTGACGAGAATATGAGTACGTGTATAAGTATAATATAAGTACTAACATAAAGCTCGCTTTTTCGAGAATGTTTTTCTTACTAATTGAGTTAAGTGTCGGTAAATATTTCACAATGATACGAGATATACTTTATTCTCTTCGTTTCTTCTCACGATATTCGCTTTCTCGCTACAGTGAATTTATCGAAATTTAGCCGAGTTATTAATGGCATACTTTTAATAAACATGGAGTACATTCGCTCAATCCATAAACTTTTATTTAAATAGTGTAATTCTTGAATATTCCGTCAATTTACGATAGTACATTTATATTTTCAAGAGCCAATAAACGATCGAATAAAACAAATCTACAATTACAGAAAAAAAAAAAAATTAGCAATCGATAACAAAATTTTTTTATTTCAAACGAACTTCAAACATTAATCAGCGCTCGAGCATTGAGCATTAACAATAAACGTAAATAAATGTAACATCGCAATCGTTTAACAATTAACCGCCGAAAACTATTAGCTATTCGTATGCGCGTTACACGCGCGATATAACCCCAACTCCGCGTTAATTTTCACTCGTCGCGTTGACGGTGCTCTCTCCAACAGTCGCGCTATATCCACCAGAGTTCGAATTTCGAGCGAACGACAAAGCGAATCCTCTCATCGAGTGCATAAAGCACTTCTTCTTCTTCCTCCTCCTCCTCCTCCTCCTCCTCTTCCTCCTCCATCTTCATTCTCTCTGTCTCACTCTCGAGATGGAGTAAATGAACGTTGAAAACGGTACGTTCTATATCCCTGATCGAATATATTATTTGGGTAAGGTCTGTCTCTCCCTCGCGCGCGTCTCGAGTGTTTACTTAATCGTTAAGGAGCTCAATCTTGTTAAATTCACCGTCGGTTAACCGAAATGCCGACGAGTTTGAATTTCGCTTTTATATATATATATACACCGAAAACTAGCGCGTGTCCGTTTTCTCGCGCTCTTGTGAAACTCGACGCGCGTTGCGTAATATTCACATGTATATATTTGTATGCGTAAAGAAAACGAGGAAAGACAAATGAATGATTATAACGTCAGGTGCAAGCTTTCGAGTATTATTATTATGCGATATTTTTACGCGCGGCGTAACGTATTGTGTATCCTTTATCGTTGAATAATCTTAATCGTATACGAGGGTAAACTAGTTAACGTCGTAGCAATGAGAAACTGCCTACATTTTATTATACGATTATTATTATTATATTATGTAGCGATCGAAAGTAGCCATTTTACCGCTATTTTTTTTTTTTTTTTTTTTTTTTTTTTTTGTGGAAAATTTTGCGATCTTAACATGACTCGTAAGCTTAATATGATGAAAAAGAATCAAGACTTGTCTTGATAAAAATGAAAAAAAAAAAAAAAAAATTTCATTCGATTTCAAGAACACGATGCATTTTGACAAAAGAAAAATTTTTTTAAAATAGCTCCTCTAATTATAACGTTCTTAACAACAAATTAAATACTAATTATGTTAAAAAGTCCGAAAATACTGTTGTTTAACTTAAAAAAGTAAAAAGAAGCATAAGAATTATACCTTTTTTTAAAGAAATTCGAGGCCGAGTACACTTGACTTGAAATTTAAAAACTTTTTATTCCGTAACTCGCATTTAATCAAAAAAAAAGAAAATGCGCCTACTCACCTGAAACAGAAAAATGCATAAATATTAATTAAAGTATATATAAATATAGGCGAGTCATTATATATAAAATATATTAAAAAAATTATTCGCGCTTTAAAAAGAAAGTAAAATTTACTATTGTTACTCTTAATTCGACTTAAAATATCGGTAAATTTAAGATGAAACAAATTAACTTTGTCGGTATTTATTATAATTTACGATAAAACATATGTTTTATAACACCCATATACATAAGCATTTTATATAACCTTAATATTTACAAATCTTTTAGTTTAAAGTAAACGTAAATCCACATATTAAATGAGCGGACGGTACGGGCCGTCGCGTTGAATCCAACGATGAAATAACCGTGCGATAATTAGCAGGCGATTATAAAAAGAGGGTTAAATGAAAAAATTCTTTCACGTCCGCCGTCGTCGTCGTCGTCGTCGTCATCGCGTGGGTTACCTCGTCATCGAAAGATAATAAACGAGGCGTACGTGACCCGCGCGCGAGCGCGCAGCCCGATAATTATTAATCGCGCGATAAATCAATCCGGGCGTCAATTACGTAGCATCGAAGCTATATATCGTTTCTATTACGCTGCTATCTCTCGTCTTGCGCCGTATAATGGACGTGGATATGGACGGACGGATGGACGGACGAACGCGTTCGTGAATATATATGTATATACACAGACGCGAGAGCGAGAGGTAGAACAACCGAAGGCATTTCCATCACGAACGGTAGCCACGCCTACGACTATGTCCTTTCGACGATTCTCTTCTTCAACTTGGTGTATATTGATCGATCGCGCGGATTATGTCTTTGTATCGTCGCGTAAAAGCTTTTTCTTTTCCTTTTACTTATTATTATTTTTTTTTTAATTGTTGAACCGACCGTTGATAATGAAGAGATCATTTATGTTTTGAGGTTATGTTAGAATTTTGAAGGTTAAAGAAGAAACGCGAAATTCTCGAAGAATTTGTGAAGAAGGAAATTAATGTCTGTGTAATAACCGTTTTGGATACGGTCATTTAGCGTTAACTATTAATTTGAAAGGGAATTACGTTGAAGTGAACTTTCGTGGCTACCAACGTTTAATCTCGTGATTTTAATGATTATACGATGAAACAACGACGTTGTGCAAAATTACGTTACATAAATTTCACGAAGTGTCAAAACGATAAGTAAAAACTAGTAACAACGAGATCGATAAAGTTTTAAATTTCTTAATTTTAGTTGAAATTAAGTCTTATACACTTTATGAAGTCTTTTATACATGATTTTTGACAAACAGTATAATGGTAATTGTAATGATACACCGATTTAAAACCAATTCCGTATAACATAATCCTGCGATAAATTTTCAATTCATTAAGAAAACAAACGTTCACCTATAAATATTTAGACTCGACATATCGAAATAAACTTCTCTGCAAACAAATTCTGAATATAAAATTTCGAAATTCATAAGCTCGATCGCGCGATAAGATATGCAAATCCCACGCAGAATCTTAATCTTTCCAAAGCGCATACTTTACAAAGTTTTCCACCATACTCGAGCCACTTTCGCTTTTTCTTATACCACCGCTCACGTGACATGAGTAAGGGTCATCTTTCTTACTTAAGCGAGAAAACCTCACGAGGAAAATAAAAAAAAATTGGATTACATTTGGATAGCGGCAGGTTGGCGTAAGTGAAACAAACGATCGTAAAGTGGTAAAAATTCGAGCGTTCCTTTTTTAGCTACTGATGTAGCTCTCACTCTCTCTCTCTCTCTCTTTTTAGATCAACGCCGGAGAAATGTAAAGATAGTTTTTCGCGAGCGCGTGCTTGAATATTACATCGAACACGTATCCGCAACCAATGGAATGCGAGTTATCGATGAATGTGTTTCGAGGCCGATTAATCCTCGAATGCGAGTATGTATGTGTGCGTATGTGTGTTCCTTTTCCGCATCATATATCTTGCATTCGACGATGATATTCCTTCTCTCGATTTATCTATCGTTTTCCATCTTCGTCTCTACGTCTTCTTCTGCTTCGGTTCGACGAGCACTGGTCAGTATCGATTTGCTGAATGTGTTCGGATATACATATATAAATATATGACACATACCTATGGGTTCCGACCAAATATCGATATAGCTATCAGTTTTCTTTCTTTCTCTTATGTCACAACCCGTGAAATGTTCCGACTAGACCGAACGATATATTAATCTTTGGTAAATTAAAACGAAGATGTGCAGCATTTATTAAACGCAACTTTTAGATCGATTTTGGTTGGTTAAATTGAATTTAAAAGATAATTAAATGCATAATAATTATATTGGATTAAAATCGATACGGTGATACTTGATTAAACTTTATTAATTCGAGTAAATTTGTTTTATAAATATGATTTTACTTTCGTAATCCTTATAATTAAATTTAATTAAAAATTCGAAGTTCGATCGAAGCTCCATTTAATATTTATCAAAGAAAATCAAAGTAACCAATGAGATATCTTTCTCATTTTCTAGGTGGAAGACCGAAACAAACACAATCAATTTTTTCTTGGTATGAAAAAAAAAAGGTAAAGAGAGAGAGAGAATAAATGAGCGCTAAACTTGGTGCGAGGAAAATTACGAATTTTGGGTAAACGGACGATAAAATAACGTTTAAGCCAGAGCTTGAAACAATTAACTTACACAGCCCTTTCAACTCCAGCCTTTTCATTTATACCAACATTTGCTTTTGAAGCGGCTGTGTGTGTGTGTGTGTGTGTGTGTGTAGAGAGTGCGGTGGTACGTTTTAATGAAAATTTGCGAGACGCTACGCGATGATGATAACCATCGTTGTAAATGGCCTCGTTTAAATAAGTGTATACATATATATACACAATGTTTAGCTAGATTTACTTGGAAATTTATTGTCGTACGACGATTTTTTTTTGTTTGTTTTGTTAGTTTGAAACGATATACTTATCGATCATTGATTAAAAATATGCGTTTTTATAAATATAGCACGATAATAAATTGAATTGTCGATAAACTTTATCTGTAAAAATCGTCTCGTTATTAAAAATACTTACCCTCGACACGACACTTTTTACTCGCATTTCACTCATTCGACTCGAACCTCAACCAAAATGTGATAAATCAGAAAACCCATAGACAGAAATCCGCACTTATGCGAATATATGTATTGTATATGTATACACACATGGACTGTTATATGTACCTCGAAAGTGAACCTTTCTCAACGATTGTCGCCTGGACAGCTGTTCCTTTAACGAGAGATCGTACGGACCGAGATTCTCCCGTGACAGCGAGCTTATCAGAATTCTCCGTAACACGGCCAATGTGCTGCTCGGTATTTGACGGTCCATCTTGCCCGTAATACCGCCGTTGGAAGTTTACTTTCCGGCATGGAATTATTGCTCCTCTCGCGCGTCAGCTGCTGCGCCAACCGTCGGATCTCATCTTGACTCGCATCACTTCGCTCGCTTATCGATTCTTCCTTCTCTTTTATTTTCGTTCTCGTCGTCGTCTTTTGTGCTTCATCTTTTTTTTCTTCCTTTTACTTTTTTTTTCTTTTTTTTTTTTGTTCACACTGTTTACACTGTTTACATGTACGTATCAACGATTGCTTTATCTTTTTAATAACTAATGTGCAGCACGTAACAAATTTTTAACTTCCTTTTTTTTTTATTACATCGGCGAAAGTTTTAACGATTTTTATCAATGAAATTTCTTGTTCGTGCCGTCATTGATGCTTTTAACTACTAAAGAAATCAAACAAAATAAAATGTCACTTTAAATGCTTCAGTTTAATTGAGAAATTGTTACTTTTTTATCTTCGTTTAAAATATCCTTTAAATATGCATAATATAAGTTATATAGAAGATTCGAAATTCAAAGAAGATTGAATCGTCAAAGAACAGTCATAGAAATTGTAGAAATATTAATAAACCGGCAAAGGTTTTACGTTGACGATTTAATAAAATGATACTTTAAAATTTCAACGCTTCAAAGCTATATATTACTAAAAGAAGTTACGTTAAACTTTTTACCGATACCAATACCAACGATTTACAATAGAGCTCGTGAATAAGAGAACTCAAATGAAATTATTAATTTCCCGGAATCAGTAGCAATTAAGGGTAATAAAAAAGTATAAGCCGTAGGAAGGAATATATAGAAATTGTTCGTTGTTTTATATGCCCTCGTTAAATTTTGTATTGAAATCGAATAAAAATTGATTCAGCCGCGTGTCTACATCGAGGCCGCGAGTTACTCAAGTTCCCTGTTTATCTTTAAAATAATATAAAAAAAAAAAAAAAAAAAAAAAAAAAAAACATTTCACGTCCCGATTCTCTTATATTGCGAATTTTTTTTTCCACGCGGACGCCGCTAATTTTCAATTCTTCATAAAGTTATGAAAATTGTTAAAATCAATCTTGAATATTTATTCCGATGCATTAAAATTGAAACTCGAGTAAATTGTGTAATCCCATATATTTTAGATTGTTGAATGTTTTTCCTTTTTGTTTTTTTATTCTTTAAGGAATGATATGATTATATAAAATACGCTTTCGAAATATAAATATTTTCACCTGTGTAATAAATAAATCGCATTTAAAATAACAGATAAACATCGAACGGATTACGTACGCAACGTCCAACGTAATTTTAAAAAAGAAAGAAACGATTGTTGAAATTCTTTAAAAACTACAATAAAGAAAAAAAAAAAAAAACTATCCGCATATTTAGCCAATCGGCAAAAACCAACAAAAATCAAAATAAAATCCAATATCGCGCGACACGCAACAATCTTCACGAATAAAAAATACGAGATCGTTCAAGGTGTCGTATTGCCGCTGCGGAGAGTGAGACGATTGGCTTTTAACTCGAGACTTACCGGTGAGCGCGCGCGTTATGATACACCGTATATACGCGGGCGAACGTATCGCAAGAGAGGTAAGGATAGGCGCGGAAAATAGAAGGAAAGAAATGGAAAAAGTGCGAGAGACCGAGTGGTGTACAGTCCCGCAGTGTCAGAGTAGCGCGTCTGCGGAATCTGGGTTAAGCTCGATCGTTGCGTACAGTTTTAATGTCGCACCTACTTCTCGCTTTCTCTCGTTTGCCCTTTGCACTCGTTAAATAAAATGGGAGAAAGAGGAAAAAGTTCGAATCATCGTCGCTTGTTAACTCGAATCCTTTCCGATATAACTTTTATCTTTTTCTAGAGATAAGCTTTTGCACCTGCTTACGTGCGTTTCTCTCTCTCCCTCTTTCTCAATTTTTTTTTTTTTTTTTTTTTTTTATTTCTCTTTAACGTTCGTGTAAGCATACGTAAGAGGAGAAAGTTATGAAATACCGATTGATTTCATGTAATTAGAAATTACGCGTGTGTGAGTTTTTTAACGGAGGTTTAAAGTAATGATCTTTTTTTTTAGTATAAATAATTTCGTTACGTAAGCAATGTATATTGAAAATCTATGTTGTGAGAAAGATATTATACATCAAAAGATTCTTTTATAATCATTCTTTGTTTTTTTTTTTTTTTTTTTTAATTAGTTAAATAAAAAGTCTTCACTAATATTATCACAAATCATGTGAAATCTCATTTAAAAAAAAAAAAAAATTGGACTTACACCATTTGCAAAATAAACGGTCCAATTGCTTTATAAAATAAAATGCATTTTTATTTACTACATTTATTTATGAATACAATGAACTCAAAAAAAAAATTTTTTTATTTCTATGTAGATTTTTAGCATCTAATTCTTGCGATAACAATTGTACAAACGAAAATCGACGCAAAGGCAAAATAAAAAAAAGAAAGTAAAAAAAAAAATTACCAAACGCAATCCGCAAAAGTACTAACCTCTCAAAGTAGTCAAGCACCTCTACGTAAATCAACGAACAAAAAAAAAAAAAAAAAAAAAAAAAAAACGTAAAAAAACAAACTCGAGAACGCGCGCGCTTAAAAAAAAAATCGTAGAAAACCGCGCGTCGACCGACGTCATAGAAGTATATATACACACACATACTCTCGTCCTTGCACTCGTCTAGAAAAATGCATGGAATAATTACACGTACATATATATACATTCACCGCAGAATAAAAAAGAAAGAAATAAAAAAAAAATACAAACCTCCCGCGCGTAAGGAAAACGACGAAGGCTAAAAACTGCAACCGATTTTTTTTTTTTTTCATTTTCTCAACCGATTCAAGGCCACGGCAAATCAAAGAAGAAGAAGAAGAAGAAGAATAAAAATAAGAAAAAAGAAAAAAAAACGAAGGAGTAGAACGACAACCGCGCACTTGAGATATCTCTCGGGGAATGCGCCGGCGCGCCTTTTTCCGCTTACCTCCATCGAGACAGCTCGTTTTAGATTAAACGCGGTACGCGCGAGAGCTCGGTATAACGTTCGGATAATGTCCATTCGTTAATGGAGTCGTCGCGTGTCTTTTAATATTCGTCACCGATCCGAAAACGGTTGCAAACAGTTTTTCTTTCTCAGCCTCCGCGACAGCAGCGCGCGTACCAAGTGTGTCAAGTTTACGAGCTCGTTTCGTTACGTTTAATATATGTCTTGTCTCTTTTTCTTATTTCTTTTTTTTTTTTTTATTGACTACGGCGCTTGACACCTCCATTAAATTCGTATAAGTATATCGGTTTACTGAATTATTTATGAGGGATTTTATTTAATTAATTTACATCGATAGCCTTTACTCGGTGTTCAATATTTCACGACGCTTTGAATTATTTATTCTTTTTTCTTTTTCGATTTAACTTGATGTAAATAATGTGAAAATTTAAATGTTCTGTGTTTTCGAACGTTAATAAAGTTAATAAAATTTTATTTATTAGAAAAATAAAAAAGACGACGAACAAAAAGAAAAAATCAAGTTATTAGATTAATCTTATCTAATTTGTATTTCAACATGAAGTTTTCTATTTACGGAATACGTTTGATTTATCGAGAATCATTAACGATGAACTATTTTCTAGATAATTATTCCAAGAGCGGTGATTGTGTTTTATTAAAAAATCCAAAAATTATTCATCGAAGTATATCAAGTTACTCCGTCTAATCTAATTATTTTAATCGTTAATATTTTTTTTTTATTCATTCAATCATAACGTCAAATTGAGCAATATATAAATAGTTACTCATCGCAACAAAAAGTTACGCGTTTATTTGTCACAAAAATACAAGAAAAATACAAAACGAAAAAATTCGATCGTCATCTTCGCGAGTTAGCAGCTTTATCAAATTACACGGCGCTGAATAAATGAATTCCTTTGTAATGAGAAGAGAAAAAGAGGGAGTGCAGCAATTATGGAAATCAAACAGGAAGTCGATCATCCCCCGATTCGTGTAACTTTCAACTTTTCGCGGAAGGATCGCGTGTAATTTGCAGATTTTCGAAAGGTAAGTTCTCTACCTCGTCTCTTACAAGTTTAATAATTTCATTTCTTATGGATGAAACTTTTCGTGTAAAGTTCGAGTTTACTTTCTAGTAATATAACTTTGACATTATTTATAACACGAAACTGCATAATAATTTATTTCATTCGTTTGTACAAAAGTTTGTTCAATTATCAATCATATTAATAATACTTTGATAAAAGTCCAGTCGAATGTATTAACATAATCAAATAAAAAGAGTCATAAAAATAATTTTATGATATTGTTCTTAACGCTAAGTATTTGAAAAAAAAAAAAAAAAAAAAAAAAAACAATAAATAAATAAATAAATAAAGAAGAAAACAATTGCATGCAAACAGCTATAATAATAATTAACGACAAAGCACGTGCTGAATAATAACGCCATCGGGTTATGATACAAACTTTACGTAATGTCGTCGTAAGCGAAAAAAAAAAAAAAGCTCGAAGCTTGTGACCTTAATAACTTTATTGGAAATTTTAGCACACGTCTTAAATCCTATTATAAATTCAGCTATAGATTTATGACCGGAAGAAGCTCCAAGACTCGTCTTATCTACCCTCTACTTTACCGACTGTGCAATTTTTTTCTTTAAACAAATTTTTAAATAAACGTTGACATCGTATTATTTAATACGACATGTTATATATATTTAAAACGATGGTTATTTAAAGGTAGCAAAAAAAATTTTAATGCGATCGGTAACGATGTCAAAAGTTAAAATATTTGTTGAATTAAAAAATGTTAAAGTTTTTAAAGTCTACTGTCGTTTGACACGAGATTTTTTAAATTGAATTTAATTACTGAAAAACGTTTAATATTTAACGATTTAAACGTATGAAATAGCTCAAAAAGTAATCTTTAAATCCGATAAAAGAAAAAACAATAACAAAGTCTCAATTAGATCAAGCGGGTGAAATTTATTTTAAATAAGCAAACGCTTACTATTTTATATTTAATGAATGATTTATAACTCAAACTTATTGAATATTCAATTATTCAAAGTAAATTTCACTTATTCAAATTTAGACGGCGGATATTCAAAGCAAGAAATTGCCGGTAAAACAGAACACCCACGCACTCAGACACACACGAGAAAAAAAATCGATCATTTTCAAAATTTCCCTAGCACCTTTATTAAAACAATCACAGCACACAGCTCGATCGACGAGCGATATCACAACATCGTTACATGCGCGAAATAAAAGACAAAAAAAAAAAAAAAAAACCCTTGTAAGCTCACTTTGCGTCGCGTTAACTTCGACGCGCATGCGACATCTCGATGCATATATATACACCGATTTCTCAGTCAGCGCGCGGATAAAACGAAGAACGCGTTCGATATACCGGCGCGGGGCTCAAGCCGCGTGTAACTAACCGACTCGAGCGCATGTACGCGAGCTCGAGTCTCGCTAAAGAGCGAGTGAGAAAAAGAAAGTCAACGCGCGCGCGCCTGTATGTGTGTGTGTGTGTGTGTGTATGTGTCCCTTCTCTACGAACTAAGCGCGCGGCGCGCCTTCTTCGAACACCTTCAACGACGCGAGCGGCACTCGCTCATTCGTACGTACTTGTACATATACGCGCGCGGTTCCGCTTTGTCCTCCTCTCCTCGGCGGAGTTGGCTTGAACGAGGTGGGGGATTGCCGTTCTTATAAGTCGCGGAAAAAGCCGGAGAACGCGTTTTGTCTATAATGCAATTCTCTCGGTGATGCTTCTTCTTCTTCTTCTTTTTCGATTTTGATTCTCGGGAGGGATTAACGGTTGAAAATTTATTCTCGATTTCTTTTTTTATTTATTTCTTTGAGCGAGGATGGAGAAAATTATGTAGGCTAGCGGAGATTTGAAACGACTGAGTATTTTTCTTTAATCTATAGATGCCGTTTGTTTTATGAGTTACGAAAATATTGTGACTGAAGATTGCCGATATAATCGAACAATTATGGTTATTTGTTACCTTGATCTTTTATAATAACATTTGCATTAATTTTAACTCCTTGTACGGAATTTTTTTAACGTTTTTATTCATAAAGTAACTTTGTTTCTTTTTAAAAAATTTTCCAGACGAGTGAGCCTAAAAATAAAACCGAGCTTAAAAAAGATCTCGGGTCAACATAATTTTCAAAAAATTTCATTCGGTCGAGAAAAGGAAAGTATACAAAATGATTTTTTTTTTTATTTAATCTATTTGATTATAATAAATGCAAATTAGATGCAACGTATGTCGTTAAATATTTATCTTTAAAAAATGCGAATGTTTAATAACTTACAAGAGTAAAAGTTAATGTTAAAAAAAATAATTCGACTATTGTTTTAGGTAAGGAATACACCCAGTAACTTTTACACGAGACTCCAGAAACTTCCGACTTGACCTAAGTATGCTAGGAAACAATGACATGATATATTATACGGTAGCGATGCTCGTTAAATAGTTAGAACTACAAGTTTTTTTGTATTTATTGTTAAAGTTAATTGTTTAACGACGTTGGGAAAAAGAAATATATATATATATATATATGTATAAATAATTTAAAAAAAAAAAAAAAAAATACGAATATTATGTGTTTATGTTGTTTAATTAGATTTTATAAAACACAAAACATTTTAGCATGTGTTACAATTTTAAAAAGTTCACTAAATTTAAATAAATAAATCCGTAATATAAAATAAGATAAAATTATTTTTAAAAACAAAATTAATAACATAATCAAGATTTTAATTTAAAAATGTTTCCAAACGAATGTCTTTACGTAATATCATTTTTATAAAATTATAAATACCTTTGCAATATTAACGGAAAACTGCATACATAAATTAATGGTATACTTGACCCGATTTCAGAATAAAAAAAAAAGATTTTTTTTTTTTTTTACGGTAAGATTGAAATTTTATATTTTTCGTGCGAATCGTTTCTTCGTATGGTTCAACAATCTTTCGTGAAAAAAAAAAAAAATTATTTCACGAGTTCATTACACATATAAGCAGTAAAGGTCGAACGGAAAAATTTCTTAGTAATTCACCGAAAAATCTTACGTCAACATCAACGTGTCAATTGCCCAAGTGAAAAATTTCACAAGAGGCACTTGTATTGTCCAATCGAGATGCTATCGAACTATCAAAATCACGAACCGATTTACGAACGAGCGATAGATTGTCGATGCCGCAAACGAGCTCCGCATCTTAATTGTTCATTGTCGTTCTCCGCTCGATTATTATTATTATTGTCTTAATTTTTTTTTTTTTTTTTTAATTACGTTCTCTAATGAATCATCGCAACGAGTAGAATATGTTTTCAAAAGCGTCACGACACGTTGATGTTAATGCTTCTGTATATTCTATCTCTTACATGTTTTATTACAATCGAGAATATACAATAACATCAACTTGCTGATTTTCTTTTTTTAGTTTTATGCAAACATTCGATTACACGAACATACACGAGAAGATGATTAATTCTATCAGAAAGAACGAGTCGGTACGAGTCGTTTTGTAAACAATCAGTGCGAGAAGTATATACGTTAATTAAAAATTGCTTTATTATCATCATCGTGCGCATGTATATGTATAAGTGTATGTGTGTGTGTGTGTGTGCATGTGCAAATTCTAAATCGATCCGATCTCGCACACGCGCGCATCGGATTTTTTTTTTCCGGCAAATTAGCCAGCCGTTTACTTACTTCCACTTCGTCTAATTGATTCGTCCGAATAAAACAAGAAAATTTATATAAATTAGCGAGATGGAAAATTCAACATCGCGTTAACACGATTCATCCTCTGTTTTTACGCATCGTTGTAGAATACCTTTTGTTTCCTTTTTTTGTTTTTTTTTTGTTTTTTTTTAAATACTTAACGTTATTTACTTTGCTGTTGCTGCACTCGAAAATTTCGTTATTATTTTTCTTTTTTTTTTTTTTTTTTTATCAAATATATTTTATTAATATGCTATTTTTATCACGAGAGAATATTATTTTAATTGGTTAAAAAAATTCGTTTTAACGTTAAATTAAATTATTCGCACGATAAATTAATAGGATTCGAAAATTTTAGCAGCTATGTGTATACACGTTAAATGCGATTAGCAAATATTAGCGTTGCATTATATTGATTTATTTTTAAAAAAACTACGGAAAAGTGAATTATTTAGAATAAAAATTCTTTTTAAAATCGACCGCTGAATAAATCGTCGAATGCAGCTGCATATGAAATTATTACTATTTTTATATAATTATCGTAATTTTTGATATTACGCAGTCCGAACAATTTTTTTTTTTTTTTTTTCCACCGAAACGTTGATCGCTTCGGTAATTAATTATATCTGGTAAGAGAATATTGGTTGTACACTCAACGAAATATTTAAAACATATTTATTTTTTGCTCTATTACGGAAATTGACAAATGCGCGAGTAATTTTGACCTACACTCGAAAAAAAAAAAGAAAGAGCTGTCGTACGCGGCTTTAAAAAAGATTAATCCTCTTCGCGACACGATTCACCGAATACATATTTAATCGCTGCAGCAAATTCGCCACTGATTGAATAAATAATCAAGCCCGCGTTAAATTAACGTAATTAATCATCAATTCGTCGAGCATTTTTATCCTCGTACACGTATTCCACGCGTAATCGCTCTTCAATCGCATTATAGACAACTATTTCCTCTTTCTTTCTTTCTCTCTCTCGCTCTCTCTCTCTCTCTTTCTCTCTGCGCGTGTTTTCACGGGGTGCTTCGTTTAACGATTACGTAAGCTTTTCCATCATTCGCAATTTACGGGATTACGTAGACTCTCTCGTCTCTCGCGAAGCACTCGATAGTTGAGGAACGCTTGCGTCTCGGAGACGATGTGCGAGCGCGGCTGTGTGATTGTTTTCGTTGTCGATGGGGTTGATCGCGATGTCGTGTGGTGTTCGTAAATGTGAGAGTGAGCGGAATTTTAAGATGATTCTCGGTGTTATTTTGGATCGGTATGGATTGGTATTTTTTCGGTATTTGTATTTTTTATACAATTTAATGACGTTGAGGTATACTATATTTAATTAAGTTTTGTTAAGCAACGGTTGTGACAGTGGCGATTATCGATATGTTTGTACAACTATTGATAAACATATTACACAAAAGTTTAAAATTGAATATTAATATCCAAGAAATGTTGTTTAGTAACTTTGTTTTTTTTTTTTTGTAATTCACTTGCAAAATTTATTTATTTTTTTTTTTATTTTTTTTTTTATAAAAAATGAAATTGATTTATATTCATATATTTAAAAAATGAAATTGATTAATTTGATATGTATATTTTCAAACCGAATGACAAACGATATTCTTATTTAGATTTGATGTTAGCTAACGTTATTTTATTTTCTTTTTTTTCTTCATGATTCGTTGATTAAACGAAAATTGTAAATTTAATACACAGTTTTATAGAGCGAACAATATTGTCTCAATAATTGCAAAATATTTTCAAATGTTAAAAAATGTTTAATTACTTTAATTTTTATACCAAAAATTTATAAATTTTTACTATTTAGTGTAAAAGAAATTGTAAAATTATTTACTTCGATATTATAAAATAAATAATTTGTGTAAATTCAAATGTGCAAAACTTTGTCGTTCAAACATTTCTCACTCATTTTTTTATTCACTTAAAAAACAGAAAGAAAGAAGTAAAGAATAACAAAATGAAGTTTTAACCATGTCAATGAAAACAAAAAAAAAAAAAAAAAAAAAAAAAAAGAAAAAAAAAAGAAAGAAAGAAAGAAAGTAAAGTAAAGACGATTTGCAGCACACGAACTCTCCTTTTTCTCTGTTCTTCTCTATTTGGTAAAATTTAACAGCAGCATAGTAAGACTTTGGCAAGAAGAGCCATTAGCGAAATTTTACCGGTAGAGAAAAGTTTCGAAGCGAATGGAAAAGGTTCTCTATCTCTACATCTCTTTTTCTCTTTCCTTCTCTCTCTCTCTCTCTCTCTCTCTCTCTCTCTCTCTTTCTTTAAATTTGTTATCCGTCGAAACTTGATATGACGCTGCGGTCATTAATTTTAATCGGTCTCCCTACCCGTAATCTGTCGTCGAATTGTAAAACGACAGAGAAATAGTTGCTTTTAAAATTTAATATCGCGAGTGCCGTATTATTCGCGAATAAATAAGGTTAAATAAATCTCTGGATTCTTTTATTATACTTGTGATATTCGCATCTTTCTTTTGTGACAAATTATGTTACACGGATCTGGTTAATGTGTATTGTAAATTTTTTAATAAGTTACGATCAATCAAATGAAATTTAATAATTTAATGTCGTTTAATTTTTAATTTATAATTTTATTTTTTACATTCGTATTTAAATTGAATTTTTCAATAGTTTATTTAAAAATTTTGCATTTCTTTTTTTTTTTTTTTTTTTTACTACAAATTGTGATATCACGTAAGATTTAAAATAGAAAAAAAAATATTTTTTTTTTTTTTGTAAACAATATATATGCGAAAACATTGATTGAATTAAATTTAAGCTTTTAAAAACTTTTTTACATTAAATAAAGTCTCGCAATATTGTACTTCTCTTTTAAAAGTTTTTACGACAGTTTGGAAGTCAACGTAATTGTTTCAATTGATAAGATTGAAATACCAATGAAAAAGCCGATCGTCTTTCTCCAACGTACTACTCGATGGCGTAACGTATAATTTAACATTTATTTACTTTCACTTTTTTTTTATTTTGTTTTTCATTGATAATAAATTGTTTAAAATGCCTATAGATAACGAAAAACACCACAGTAAATTGAAGAAATTTTTTCATCTATATTATTTGTCTCGCACTTACAACGCTATGAAATTTTTAATGATATTTTTACACGAGAAAAAAAAAAAAAAAAAAAAAAAAAGAATATATATATATATATATATATATATATATATATATAATCAAATCTGTACAACATTCAAAAGTACAAAAGAATATATAGTATGGAAAATTAATAAATTCATTGTATAAGTTATTTTCGCGCTACAAGATACAGCGCAATACTAGCGCGGGAGAAAGAAAAAAAAATATAAAATAAAGTTTATTAAATTAAAAACGAAGAAAAGTTTTTAATTAGCAAAGTTCCAATCGCACGCGCGAATACAATATCGTAAAACTTCGGATCATCGGTCCGTATGAAACGCTCCTCGTCGTAATAACGAATTATAATAACGAAACTTCTCGGGAAAAAGTACAACAACGATTCGTTCAATCAACCTCGGAAGCGTAAAACAAATATCCGCTCGTTTTGTTCTCTCGCGAAACGATAAATTCGTATTACTTTTCGTGCCGATCTACGACAATTTGCAATAATCAATGCGTACGTACGCGTATATACGTATACACAGATCGTGAATTACGGTGTTGTATACGTGTACTCTCCCCCACCCTCTTTTTTTTTTATCTCTGAAGACAAGGCCATTAATATGGGACGATTTTCCTATGGAGGCGCAAAGGTGATTCGATGCCTTATCTCTTCGAGTGCGAGTGCGTTCGAATCGACGCCGTGTAAGCGGCGATCTTGAGCCGGTGATTCGATTATTATTATTATTATAATTTTTTTTTTTTTTTTTTTTTTTTTGTGTTAGAGTTGCGAATTCTTTCGTGTAGAAAGTTATGATTTTTATGATTTAAATAGATTTGTAATATTGTTAAATTTTTTGTTTGTGATTAATGTAAATTATATATAAATTTTGTTAATTTTTCATCTAGAAATTTAATGTTTTTACTGTGCGGTTACTTAGCTTTTTTATGAGATATATAAATATATTGTAGCTAAAAATTTCATTCATGTGAAGCAAGTTTACGCTCACCGAAAACAAAATAAATACAGTAAAAAAAAGAAAAAGAAAATTTTTTCATTTTAAACAAAAGCTTACAACAACGCGTTGAAATAAAAGTCTCGTGAAAACTTAATAAAAATTAAAGCGAAATCATCGCGACATCGAATTCGTCACTTAACGGATCAAAAAACCACGATATAAAATACTTTATAACGTCACCGACTACCGCAATCGTAAAATCGAATCGATTGATTTCCGAATCGTCAATGCGGTGTCGCTATCGTCGCGCGTTCGCAATCGTTAATTGTCAAGTTCGAAAGTTTGATAAACCCCGATCGATCCGAGGATTTTAACGCGATGGTTTGATTGATTATAATTGAACGTCGCGATTCTCCTTTGACGCGCGGCTTTGTATATATAGGTAAAACGCGTGTCTCGATTAATTGGATGGGGTTTTAATTCGATGAAGACTGTGTGTACACTCGCACACACGCACACACTATATGTGTATATACAGCGAGAACTTACTGCATAATGCGCTTTTTAAAATTTTTTTCCTTCCTTTTTTTTACGCTTTTATCTGTTAATTATAGAAAGCGATGCGATTCGTTTAAATATTTGCGCAGTGAAAGTATTTTAGAAACGTCGATTCTTTTGATTATCGAAAGCGTTCGTTTCTCCGAAGTGATTTTAAAAATTTACCTTAGTAAAAGCGTACCAGTGTAAGGTAATCTTTGAGCTCGTCTTCTATCTATATATTTTTTTTTCAACAAATTAGGAAATTTTATAGATAAACGGTAAATTTTTCTGATTTAAAAGTAATGTTAGTTTAATAATTTATCGCGCGGTTTGGATAATTTACTATTAAAATTTTATTGTAAATCAAGAAAGGAAATTTTATTTTCAACTTATTTTCAGCGTAAAAGAAAAATTTACGAATTCGCCTTTGTCAAGAAAATCAATACGATTTTGTCAAGACGGTATATATTAGTATATCGACGGTATACGGTTTAGGAAATACTCAGAAAAGAATAAGATTGATACACCGTGACGGTCGCATTTTTATATATACATGTATATATACGAATAGTGTATAAAATCTTGAGGATACGGAAGGAGGAAAAATCTTTTATTGGCTTGAAAGCATAGTATTGAGTTTTTAAAAAAAGTAGAGATGAGAAGGAGAAAAAAAAAAAGTTAACTATGTCGGCGTAGTCCTTGAAACGCGAAATTGAAAATACGGAAACTGTAGTAAAATAGCTATTTCCTTTTATATGAGTATATACAAATATTTAAAGTCGATGGTAACAAAATAACGAATGTTTTCATTCCCATCTCTATCTCTCCTGTTTAATAGGTCGAGTCGATCACAAAACTTTCAAATTTTAACTTACGCGCTTGCACGAGAAAATAAAAAACTATGTCTAAACGTATGCGATGCGTGAAACAACATACGCGACTCGCGTTTTAATTGTACTCCGGCCATTTTTTAAGAACTCGGCTATTTTAAGAATAGAAAGAGAAGAAGAAAACAAAAAAAAAGAGAAAAATAGGACGCAAAGAACCGTAGGTAAAAAGTAACGCGTACTCGCGCAAGCACATGTGCATAATGGCGGAAAATTTGCGAAAGCTAAACAAAAGGTATAAAGAACAAAATAAATAAAGAAAATCTCTCTTTCTCTCTC
Organism: Chalcis sispes; assembly: GCA_949987625.1. Lineage (NCBI taxonomy): Eukaryota > Metazoa > Arthropoda > Insecta > Hymenoptera > Chalcididae > Chalcis > Chalcis sispes. The sequence goes on from OX465096.1 coordinate 66,917,490, forward strand.
TCTCTGTCTCTTTCTCTAATTCGTTTTCAGGTCTAGAATTAGCCGAGTGCCACTTGTTCGGCCCGTATTTGTTTTTTTTCTTTTTTCCTTTTATTTATATTTAACGCGCGTTTATTACTTGGGTATTATTTGAAGTAAAATTTTCATTTGATTATACTTGTTAAATTATTTATACGTACTAAATATGTATAAAATATTAACAAAATTTATTGTAAAATTGACTATAAAATAATTCATATACGATAACGAAAATAATCGTCGCTAGAAAAAAAAAAAAAAAAAAAAAAATTATTTAACCGCATAATATCACAATTCGAAACAAACATCGTCGGCAATGCTTTTTTTTTTAAATAAAGGATTTATGTAAGTATTATACGCAGTTCTTCGAATTTAAAGTCGGCTTGGCGGGTGTGTGTATATATATATCTACGCGTCGAATGAAATAATACCGAAAAAAAAGAGATAAAAAATAAGAGAGAGAGAGAGAGAGAGAGAGAGAGAAGGAGGAAGAAGCAAAGGCATAATATGTAGGTGGTGTTTTTAACGTCGCTATCGAAACTGGAAAAAAATCGAATCTCCTTCGGTCTCTCAACCCACGCTTGAACTCAATCTCTTTACATATTGTATATTGTTTATGTATTTATTCATGCATGTGTTATTACGATCGTGAATTATCTCGTGTATGTGCAGTTGTAATGTGGTCTTTCGACAGTTTTCGTATGTCTATTTTTAGCGAGGAATTAATTAGCCGTACAAACACGTACACACACAAGCGCGCGCACGCGAAAAATTATAATTTTTGTCTCGTTGTGCTTGAACTCATCGAATTTTGCTACTATTCTTTTTATGGCTTTGATGAATTATATTCTTGGAATGATTAATTAGAAAATAATAGAGAAATATCGAACAAGGAAGTCGCGATATTTAACGATGTGCATTTATTTTGAGGAATCATATTATTTTGTAATTGTTACATAAACAATATAATAAAATAATTATTGCGTTGATAAATGTCTTGCACGAATAATAACAATCGTTATGAACAAGGAAATAAATTACGTAAATTTATCTTAACGGATTTTAAATTCAACAATTTCGAATGAAATTTTGTAATATTTTAATTACACAAAAGTAACTCACCGTTTGGAGAATAATAACATAATGTTTTGAAACTTACCTGAAATAAATAAAAAATAATTTCATTGTTAAAGGAAAATCAAATGCGGAAATATGTTAATAAATATTATAGCAAATAAATTTAATGAATTTATGATTTTTATTAAAATGAAATAGTTTTAATGTTAAATAAATAATAATATATTTTATCCTTTTTTGTTTCAATTAATAAATATGATATTATACATTTTTTAATAAAAAAGCCAGCTTATTAAACGCTGAAATAATTCAAAATTAATTAAGTAGTTTTCACAATACTGTATTAAAAGAGATTAAAAAAAAAAAAAAAAAAAGAAAAAAAGAAGAACCATTCAATTTCCAAGAAAATTAACGCAATCGCCTGTTAAATATCAAATTCGCAAAACTACGAAACAGAAAAAAAACACGACAAGTAAACCCATGACTCACGCTAATAAAAATAAACAAATAAAAGATTAAGAATCAACGTATAAAAAAAGAAAAAAAAAAAAAAAAATCTTACGCATCATCGATAACATCATCCGCGCCTGCGAACTGTGCCCAAGACACGGTGTCTTGCATTATTCACGCGCGACGTATAGGACAAACAAACGACACACCGTGACGCGAAAAAGAGAGAGAGAGAGAGAGAGAGAGAGAGTAAATTCATAAGCCGCTAGGTAAGAACCGCATCTGCGTTGTCGCGAACGTTCTTAAACTCAACGAGCTTCGCGTTTATAATACGCGACTTAGATATACGTGCATACGATACGCTGCTGTCTTTGTCCCGGTCTCCTCTACGCGTTATTATTGCACGTGTGTTCTCTCGCGCTTTATATATATGCGCTTGTAGTAAACGAGAACGCGTTTACTGTTGATAATTTTTCATTTGTTGATGTTGAACCCACGATAAATCGCGTTGGATGCGATATTTTTAACGTTGTCGCGTGAGAGTTTGATAAGAGTTATGGAAAGCGAGATAATTTAAATTTGAAAAATTTATGTTGAAAATTTTAGATTTATAAGGGCAGAAATGTTTATCTTTTTACAAGAAGCTCTTTTCATTTAGGATTAAGAAACGGGCGAATCCGTCAAGACAATTATGCAATTGACAAAGAAGTTGTAGTTTCCACATATTTTGAACTTTCATTAACCATTGTATCAAAATCAATAAATATTAGTAAATAACTATACATAGTACATCGACTAAATCAACTTTTTTTTTTTTTTCATGCGCACTTCTAACAACACCGACCAAACTAATATTTCAACTCGAGCGCGTCAATTTTTCAACGTACATCTAAAAAAAAAAAAAAAACCTCTAAAAAATGTTTCCCCTCTCTACCTCCGAAAGTAAAACCGCGTCACCATTTCTCCTTCCCTCTTTGCCTTCATCCACGCGTACGAGCTTTCACGCGGAAATTTTCATTTTTCAGCAATAATTATCCACGCACCCGCGCACCGGTACATTCTTCAACGGTACGGCCGTCGCAGTTCCGTCAAAATTGCAAAACCGCACAAACGTACATAAAGTACATACACATATACACATGCATACGGAGGGATAGACGGGTTTGTTCACCAGAGCGTTAAGCGGCAGCGGCAACGCCTCGCTTTTCTGGCCAGACTTCGACCTTGCTCTCCTTTCGTTTTCCCCGTTGCCGCCGCTGCTCGTCGTACGCGAGTTACCTGCTTTGTATACACACACAGGTACATGCGTTTATAAGCGCGCGAACTTTCCGATTATTTCACGAAAGCGATTTCTTTGTGTATACGTCGCGATTTAAATAAAAAAACAAAAAAAAAAAAAAAAAAAAAAAAAAGAACGAGATCTTCGCGACCGATACAGACCGACGAATTGGTCAACGATGCGGATGAGATTAAGGAGAACGAAGAACGACATCGGCGCCGACAAAAACCCCGACTTTATCGCGCGTAAGAAAAGAATACGCGTGATTATTTATAAACGGTAATTGAATACTTATATGTACCACGAGGATCGTTATGCAACGATGTATACACGTTGCGAGAACTAGTCGGCCGTGACTTTAAACATTCCCCGTGTGCTTTTTTTTTTTTTTTTTTTGTTCTTCGATTTAACTTTGTTTATATGCGTAAATTATTTACTCGCGAAACGCGCTTTGAAGTTGCACAGAATGACGCGGTATTGCAAAAGATAAAGAAACGTCCTTTTCGATTAATAGTGAAACATTGATGATTTCGTTTTATGTGTCTCTTTTGTGAACTTTATATTTAAAAAGTTCTCTATTCTTTAATATTTTAAATTAAAACTTTTGAAATTCTTAATTTAAAACGTGTGTGACATTATATACTTAGAAAAGCAAAATTCATTTTGTTATTTTTCTTTATTTAAAAAAAAAAAAAAAAAAAAAACGATATTGTTTTGATCATTCAAATTTAATCGTTAAAATTAACACATAGAATTAACCCAAACTTTAGTCATATGAATCGTTATTAATTCTAAATTTAGCCAAAACAAGTTGTTGAATATTAAAATTCCTCGCGTTTAAAAAATAATCGTATACGTACTCTAATGGCTAAGTTTATTCCGACACGCTTGTTAACGTGCTGAATTTATAAACGATGTTTAAATGTATTATAAAGAAAAAAGAAAAAAAAAAAAAAAGAAGAAGAAGCGTTTAGTTTTTAATTTGAATCGAATAAATTTTAAACGAGGCTTTGTTTCATTTATTCCAACGAGCAAACTTGACCTTCGGTATTCAACCTTCATATTTACGGTAAATCTCGCGATTGCAATAAAAAGCGTCAGCTCGATAAAACCGTATCAACAATATCCAAGCGATAACAAACTCAACCATACGGCAATTATCGTTCGTTACACGTAAAACAATAAAGCGTGCGTAACTCGCGCAACTTTCTCGTACGAGGACACGTCTATTTGTGCGTTATATTATTAAGGGGGGAAATCACAGTAAAATTTTCAATTTTTCGAAAAAAAATTTTTTTCGCCTAAAAGGTGCTTTAGGGTCTTAAAAATAATATACCAAATGATGGAACACGGCAAAAGTGTCCGAGTGCCCAAATTTTTCATTTTGCGGTAACGCCACTCAGGTATGCTCCTTAAAACTTAAAACTTTAAACGCGTTTTTCTCGAAACCACTTTTTTTGAGCTCGCCGAAGACATAACTCAAGCAAATCTTTACCGATCAACTTGAAATTCTGACAGTAGCTTCAAAATATCTTTCTCCACAGAGCTACGTAGGATTTTTTATTTTATATGACTTAATTTTTTTTATCGCAGATTTGATGGCGTTTTTTTTTTTGTTAAAAATTCAACTTCATTTTCAAACATGCACCATTTTGTAAAAAATCAATACATCAAAAAAATCCTACGTAGCTCGCTAGCTGTTGTTATATGAAAACTAAAAAATTTTAGTTTTTTTTTCCAGGTCAAAAATTAAGGAGTCTACGTCTTCGGCCATTGACACGCTTTCAAAAATAGGCGCCTTGGGGCATATGCTGCGCAGCCGCCATTTTTAAATATTTTTTATTGAAAAAATTACATTTTGTACTTTTTTAGTATTGCTATGAAACCTACTTTACAGATTTTTGATTGATACTTTTATTCAGCCAAAATTAATTCCCGAAAATATGCCTATTTTTTTGTGTGCTACTGTGATTTCCCCCCTTAAACGTTTTATTCTCTTGTTTCTTACTGTGTCTCTTTCTCTTTCTCTCTATTCCCTTTTAGCGCCGATGTCTCAAGGCCGTTGAGATTGATGCCTCTCTCTCTCTCTCTCTCTCTCTCTCTCTCTCTCTCTCTCTCTCTCTCTCTCTCTCTCTCTCTCTCTCTCTCTCTCTCTCTCTCTCTCTCTCTCTCTCTCTTTTTTTAGTATATTATACATAAATAAAAATTTTTCCGAACAACAAGACAATTGAAAAAGGTAAATTTGAGGAAAAATTTATGTTTATTATTAAGCCTCGATTTGGTAAACTATTTCGCTATTAAGCATGACGTAAATAATTTTATAATACCGCATACGATATAGATACATATTACATTGCAGCAGGTGCACTTTATATCCACTTAAGTCTTCAACCTGACCTTATACATCTTCGGGATAAGTATTTATGCTTTATAAACATAATGTGATTGATTTTACGTTATATGTATGGTTTCCGCGATAAATACAAACAATCCGATTGCTATTAAAAATATAATGAATAAATAGTTAATTTTCTTTCTTTGCAATTTTTGTTTTTTTTTTTTTTTTTTTTTTTTTTTTTTTTAACTCAATAAATTTTACGGTAAAAACAAAGTATACAGTGTTAATTTTACTATTTACAGATTTATAATGTAAAAAAGAATTTTCGTTTAATATTTTCTCCGTCACTCATAAATTTTATCATTTCTCGTCAATCCGCATCGCAGTTAAATTTCGATGTGACGGCAACAAAGCCAAAGCATCAAAAAATTCAAAATCTCCGGCATTCCGTTTTTAACGATCCATTTCCTCCCAAATACATATTCCGAAGCATAAAGTATCAAAAGAGAGCGAAAGAGAGAGAAAGAGAGAAACTTAAACATACACAGCATTCACACAAGAGGTGTACAACAGCCGACATGCAGACAACTCGTGCACGGCGTCACATATCCGAAATGAAGGATGAACGTCGGCTTGATATGAGACGCTCGTCGCATCCCGTGGATGCGTCGCGCACGCAGACGCGGTAATTAACGCGAGCTTCAGACGACCACCGTATATTTACATATATATATATATACATGTCTGTCTGTTTGTCTCTCTCACTCTCTTCGAGATGGTTGCGGTACCGAGGCGATGATGTATAATTGTGTTTACGGGATGCGTTTCCGAGGATGAGCGACGGTGTAATTTACGTTTGTCGATCGGCTGTTGGAATTTTCGTCGTTGACGGGAGAATTTTCTTTGCGGAAGAAGAACAAGAAAGTGCGAAAAATGTTCTATTATTTAACATACTTTTTTTTTTGGATTAATAGTCAGCAATCTTTTATTTCAATTCTTCTGTCGTTTGTTTTATTGAATACGAATAAAGAATTTTCTTACCGTATAATTGTTAATCGAATAAATAACGTTAAAATGAAAAACTTTTATTACGTTATATATAATATAATATATAATTAGCCAAAATTGCGATTTTTAAATTTTGATTAAAAAACGTTACTACCTATAAATATATAACTAATTCAAAAGATGTAACCACTTTTTACTTAAATTATCATTTTGAATGTTAGTTTTAAAAAATTGCTTTGGAAAAAAAAAAAAAAAAATATTCGTCGGACAAAGGATACTTCACTTTTTCACCGAAATTATTTTCTCGTCCGAATTAAAATTTTCCGGGGAATTTACCTCGCTATTAAATATAAAAGAAAGAAAAGAGCGAAGAAGAGAGAGAGAGAGAAAAAATACGATCGCACGTTAAATAAAAAAAAGTCAAAAGAGCTAACGCGTCGGAATCTTTTTATAAAAGAATTTTCATTTTTCGAAGGCCCCGCGCGATCGCGAAACTTTTTAGACGAACGGCGAAGAATTTGCCGGGTGACGTGAGATTTACGCAAAGCTCCAGCAACACCGCTACGATGCCGTATGAACGAAGTGGAAAAGAAAAGTTATCTCGGGAGAGGATAGGTATTACGGTGTGTCAGCTACGAAGTTTGCGTACTGGCTCTTGCGTGCTGCTGTTGTTACACGTATGTTTACGTATGTGTGTGCATTGTGTGCGAGTGTAGGATTTTTGTTAAATTATAGAGAATTTATGCGAAATTATTATAATTTCATTCGGGTGTATCAAATCGAATGGATGTTGGTTTTAGCGATGGAATAATTTATTGTAATATCGTTTAATAAACTAAAAGGCATGATTTTGGTATGGTTAAGTTTAAATAACTATTTTTGAATAACTTAAATTTTGACGAATATTATAATCGTGTCGTATGTTGCGGAAAAACTAACAACAAAAAAATACAATAATGTCGTGTAACAAAACAATCGACATTATGCATAAAAAACATTTTACATTAAAACAAAAAAAAAAAAAAAAAAAAAAACAAAAAAAAAAATTTCGCTTTTTACGCGAACCTATATTTATGCCAAAATGTAACTCCAGATACACGATATACACCTAACCGTTAATACTTAAGCAATTACGAACGTTCGAGTTTACCGTCCAAAGCGAGTCTGCAGTATCGTCTTGTTTTTTTTTCTCTTGTTATTATTCTTTTCTTTCTCTTCTTTTTCTTCTTTTTCATCCCATAGTCATTACCGATGTACAGGTGTAAAAGATTTTCTTTTTCTCTTTCTCTATCCCCCCCCCCTCTCTCTCTCTCTCTTTTTTTTTTTTTTTATTACCTCGCTCGAGTCTGAAACAAGTTCGCTCCTCCGCTTTACATGCTCCGATTACTTTGTGTGTATGAGTGTATATGTCTACGGAATTTTCTGCGGTACATCTCGCGGAACGAGAAAAGTTATTATTAACGTAACGTTTCCTGTTTTTTTTTTTTTTTTTTTTTTTGCTATAATTTTGACGAGCGCAATTAGTTATTTAACTTGTCGTAAGATAAGTTAAAATTAAATTCGTGGAATAAACAATTTTATTGGAGCTCTGAACCAGTTATAATTATTGAAAATTTTTTATTTCCCCAACATAAATTTTATATCATGATAATTTAAAACAGTGTTCATAAATGTTTTATGTTAATTAACGTTAATAAATAATCGCGATCGATAAAGCGTTAAATTATAAAATTTCGTATAATGTATTCTATTCGTTTTGAATAATAAATAATTGACATAATATTATGTGAAACGATGCTTTGCATTCTATAAATATAATATGATCCATCGTTCATAAATAGTTCATCGTTTAATGCATGTTAATTCGCACATATTAAGTAATATTGTATATTGCGCATTAAATATTAAATCATTATTAAACATCTTTGTATAAGGATATAATTATTATCGTTGAATCTTAATTGCATCACGTCTAAATTATCTTTCCTTTTTTTAATTATGCCGAACTGATTTACAGTTATATTGTATTTAATTTGCAAATTTTACAATATACATTTTTCTTAATTTTTTAGATATAACTGTTATGGATAATTTATAAAATTCATATACATAAAAATAATATAATCTTTGTTAATCTTAATCCAAATGTAAATTAAATCATTATCCACATAACGGATTTATTTCGTACTTAATAATCTCGCGCGAATAAAATATTAACTTTTAACAGAGAAATTTATTTTTAATTGCGTCGAATAAAAATGATATTTCAGTTATTACGCGTAATTTTAAGTTCAATATTTTAATTCACGGTAAGGTTTTAATTAAAAAAATTTTTTAATTCTTTATATTTTTAACTAAAAATCTTAATGTAATGTCGATAAACATTATTTTTAATTAAAAATTATTTATATAAAACTTACAAATTTTACGACTTGAACATAAAGAATACTATTAATATGCAGTTCAATAATTATGAATATAAAGAAAATTCTTTTTTTAAACTTTTTTTTTATATTTACATTTAAAATAATATCAAAACTGTTAAATCAATAATCATACAGCTTCCATAATATGTAATGCAAGATTCTAAAGGAATAATAAAAATTTATCATTTGCATTGAAATAAATTCATGAGTTGTTTTTCTTTTTAAATAAATGTAAATATTTTGTTAATTTAAATGCACGGAAAATAATTTTTCAGGATTCAGCATTGAAAATATAAAAATGTAAAATAATATAAAATTAATTTTTAATCAAATTATATTTCTTATGATTTCATCAAAAAAGATTTTAATTTTCGTACATATTCCGAACAAAAAAAAAATGAAGAAATAAATCAATGTATTTGACTTTTAATAAAATAATCATAAAAATTTAACCGTAATTTAACTAAACATCAAAACTACTTTATTTTGTTGGTCTACTTATTAAAGAACAATAAGTGATAATATTTTAATACACTCTAATTTAATTTCAATACATACATTCCATTCGCATAATTTCATTTCATTTAAAGGAATTCATCATTTGTTATTGTTTAAATTATTTGCATAAATTATTCCGGTGCATTTTTTTTTAAATAAATGCTAACAATTTTTTTTTAATATTCTATACTTAAAATAATTCATAAACCTCTATTTTATCATATAACTTCGCGCGAGAAATAACGCCGCTAACGAAAGCGAACTTCAAATGCTTTATGAATAAAAATAATAGCATAAAACGTATAATTAAATAAGAAAAATAGAACGAAAAAATGAGAGAAAAAAAATTAAAAAAAAAAAAAAAAAAAGAAATAAAAAAAATATACAAAAAAAAAGGGAAGAAAAAGTTTCAAAACTCGTCGTCATAAAAATTGATCCACGGGTCGTTTCATTAAAATGTCTGAATAATAATTAAACGGCGCTGCGAGATGATAACGTGTGCGCGGAGAGGATATATACACTCACGCAAGTATGCAGAAAAGCAAAGCAAAAACGACGACGGCGATGGTGGCAGCAGCAAGTAACTACGTGGAGATTGCGCAATATCTGCCGTCGCGGCAACATCGATATTCGTGTCGACCAGCCATATATATATTTATGTATATATTTATATATGTGGGTGTGTGTATACGCATAAAGATATATGCATACCATATTACACATAGTATAAAGTATATATACATGAGCGCAAAGACGCGTCGATAATAACAATCATATACAAATACATACGCGTCAATATAAATAAATATATGCAGACGTGCGCGCACACGAGAAACTTATCATATATTGGGAATGTAACGAAGGGAAAGGTTTTCAGTAAATCCATATTTGGCTAAGAAGAGGCATTTCGTCGCCTTATAAGGTATGTGTCATCGTACGACTACTGGGCCTTTCTCGCGAATGTCAATACGTGCATGTATAATGCATGCACGTGTTCGTATGTTTTCGTTTTTAGAATTTTGGAGGAGATTGTAGGTATGACCGGCTGAGAATGTAGCGGAGATGGAAATGCATTTATTTCATGAAAAAAGTAAACTTTTTTATCCATCTTGTTTATCAACAGGGAGAATTTTGATTCTTAGAACGTTATCGGCGGTTGTTTTTAACTTTACCGACTGCAAGTTGCATGTCGGTAAAATAGAAACGACGTAGAAAGGTACTTATAGTCGGTTAAGTAAAAATCAGAAAAGTAATTTCTATTTTATCGACTTTAAAAGATATATGTAAAAAGATTAACGCCGAACCCAATGAATCAAATGATCTGTCTAAAAAGTTACATACTTTAAACCATTTACAACAAAAATATACCATTTACTATACTAAGCGTGCAAAAAAATAACTTCGAATTTATTAATGAGTAAAATTTAAAAAAAATTGCTGAAAAAATACGAAAATAAAAAATTAAATAGTTTGAAAAGTCATTCGACCGGTTATGGTTGGTTTAACAGAAATAAAAATTAGAATTTTTATTTTTTAAGAATGTTATTTTTTTTAGAAATTTTCAAATTAAATTATTGAAATTAGTTTTTGAAGAGTATAAATTTTGATTAAAAAAATTTAATGTCCCATTTAATAATTCGAATAATAAAAAATAATTTTTAGATATAAATATAGTTTAATTATCATAAGATATTAAGATTATACATCAATAAATGTGTAGTAATAAAATTAACTTGTCAACGCACAAATTTTTATAGAAGTAGTATAACTATTTAACCATAGTTATACTACTTCTATAAAAATAATCGAGTCCGAACCAAGTCTGTCTCTTAATCAAGAGTCTATATACCTATGAAGTATCGGAAAAAATTTTTTTAGAAATTTTTTGTTGAACCTTTTAATAACAATAATCGCTTTATTAGCTATAAATTTTAATAAAGGATTTTTATTACTCCCCATATAATTTTGGTAAAAATTGCACCACAATTTTTATAACTCACATTCAGCTATGAGTAAATATTATACGTGTTACATTGAGCAAAAAAAATTTACGAAAATGACATGAAATCATCATTCATAGCATTTAAGGATACCGACAAATCGAAATAATTTTTGAAAAAATTAATTTTGGAAAATAAGAAGTTATTTTATAAAAGATATAACTTATATTAGGCAAATTGATAATTTGGATAAAATGTATTTTTACCTTTATTCTTTGAAATTATTGTGTAAATATTAATGCAGAACAAGCAAAAATAATGTTCATTCAGCATCAGCGATACGTATTGTATTTATATGAAAAAATTAAAACAAAATTTGTCTTCTTATCTGTCGACAAAAGAGACACGTTTTAAAGCAAACGTCATTTCTAAAATTAAATGGGAAGCAATTCGACGATATCATTATTCAATGTAAGTAAAAAAAAGTTTGCGCGCCCGTTCTTACATCGCGCGAACCTACGTAAGCCGACTTAGTTTGTAAAGGCGTCTCCGTCACTTAACGGAAAGGAGCACTTAACGAACAAAATGAGAGCCGCTGACCGGTCGACGACCCTCCCTAACAAACAACCCTCGACTAAACTCGCGTTATAACCGCGCGCGCGCGTGCGTGTGTGTGTGTGTGTGTTTGTATATGCAAAATGCATAAGCTACGTAAACCCTTGCTCTCTCTCTCTCTCTCTCTCTCTCTTTCAAAAGAGAGGAGAGGAGGAGAAGGGGGTGGAAACTGTCGAGCAGCAGTCCTGACGTGTGGGCGCGTAGACTGCTCATCGGTGTGAGAGCGCGATACAGCCACGCGTTCGGCATATATATATTACACACACACATACAAGCGCATGCGACACACTCGAGGAGATTGTATAAGCGCAACCCTTACACCGTGTTCCGGTTAAACGAATTCCTTTGCTTTCTCGCGCGCGCGCGCGCGTTTCTCTCGATCGTGTGCGAAGGAATGGATACACGCGTTCAATGTACGTATATATCTCTTATTTTTCTTTTTCTTTTTTTCTTTTTTATTTATTTATTTATTTATTTTTTTTTCCGATGAGCATTAAGCTACGAACGGTTCGGTGTATTGCTTCGTTGAACACACTTGTTGTCCGCGGGAATACTTCTGCGGTTTTTAGTTGTCGTTTTTTTCTTATTTTTCTTTTCAACGTTTTCAGTCGACTGTGCAAGTACGCGGATACTCTTATGGTATAAGTTGAAGTTACGTATAAATGAGGCTTGGTTTGGTTTGGAAAATTTTATTGTTTTTATTTTCGGACGATTGGAAACAAAAACTTTGAAATAATGGAAAAGTTATATATATTCGGTATTCAAGTTTTATTATTTATTTATTAATTAAATTTTTTTTGTCTGTGGAATGAATATATACAATTTTTGGTATTTACGGTAATAAATAATGCATTGTGTCGATGAAACGCCTACTATTGTTTGAAACGTAATATACAAAATTTTTACATTAAAACTTAATATTGTAAAAATAGTTTTCGACCCAATTGTAATATTCATAAATACTTGAGCTGGAATCCAATAATGTGGAATATAAAAAACAATATTAATTGCTTGCTGTATAAAATTAAAAAAAAATGTTTCTTTTTATTTGGACGACGAAAAAGCCCGATTAAATTTGTTTTAATAATATTTACTTGTGAACGTTTTATTGAACAAAATTTTTCCGTTATCTTATAAGAATTTATTTTTAAGCTAAGTTTTCCTTTAGAATCAGTAATTCAATAAAAAATTTATTTTACTTCAAGCTATATAATCTGTGTCATCTTTTTAGTCAAAAATTTTTATTTTTACATTTTATAAAATTTTCGTAAAAATCGAATAATAAATCAAATATTTAATGTATATTTCAAACAAGTTTGAATCTTGTTAGAAGAATATAAAGTATTCGGTTAAATCGTTTTTGTAAGTTAATAAAATATTTCTCATTTTCCATTAAGTAAAATAAAAATTTCTAATTAAAATTTTAAAAATCGCTTCTCATATTTAATTATTCTACATGATTTTATTTAAAGCTTACCCATTTACTTTAATCATTTTGAGTATCCAAATTTTGCTAATTGGGTAAGTTTACAAAATTAAATCGTACGATTATTTTATGTAGTTATTAATTCATGGTTAAATTTAAATTTCTGCTAATTTTACCTGAAATAAGCAATTTTGATATAATGAAAATAAGAATTTTAATTAATATCAAAGAAAATTCATAATTGCAAAAAAAAGTTTTCATTGGATTATATACTATGATGAATTTTTGCTACTACATTGTATTTATCCTACTACGTCGGACGTTGCACAAGCGAGTTAACAAGTTTTATGCAAATTTAGAGTATTAAAATATGATGGATGTTCGTAATAAGATCGAAGTAACATTATTAAATGTATTTTATAGATTTATAGACGCATAATTATTTAATAAGTTGTTTTTTTTTTTTTTTTTTTTTTTATAATCAAAATTTTGAAAAATTTGTAGTGAAAGTACAAAATATTAATTTATTTGTGAGTTTTGAAAATTTTAAAATAATTTTTTTAACGATTTATAACACGAACATTGGTACGATAAAATCGATAAATTTTTCAAGTTACTTGAACGCATTTCAAAATATTACGAAATTTTGCATAATTTGCGATAAAATTTTAAAAAAATATATAACAAAATTCAAAATATTTAGGTCTTGCGTATTCTTTAAAAATTAAGAAATCATCTCAGATTTTCGTAACGTCGTAAAATTTTAACGGTTCAATCATTCTAGTACATGATTAATGAAATATTAGCCAAAAACATCATCCTGTTAATTAATTTTTTTTTAAAAAACTTACTATTTCCTCATAAAAGCCAACTTCCATTTATCGAAATAAATTTTCTTTTGTACTTTTTCGTTTTCAGTTACATAAGAACAGCTTCTCGATTCACCAATACGAAACTTTCGTCGCTCTTTTTACCATCACCGACCTTCATGCGGTAACCGAACGAAACGAAATAATCCCAGCTCGAAGGAAAGGATTCTCGACGTTAAAAACAAAAAAACAAAAAAAAAAAAAAAAGATGAAGAAAACGGGACGAATAAGAAAGACAAAACCTCGAGATATCGAACTCGAAACCTCGCGCGCACCTATACCTACACCGCTCCGTATAAATTTTTATTTCAAAGACGCGTTCGCCGAAGGGACGTGTCCGCGTGGGCGAGCCAGTGTCTACTTCGCGCAGCTGGGACTCGGTCCATCCTCGTGTGTGCACATGCGTATGTGTATGTGTGTGAACTGACTTATGTATCGAACAGGATTTTCTTCTCTCTCTCGCTCTGTCCCTTCTTTGCGAACACGTGTATGCAACGCCGAGAAAGAGAGAAGAGGATGAGGGAAAGAGAGTGAGACACTTACCTGAAATTGAAAAAAATAAAAAAAAAATAAAAAAAAATAAAAAAAAATAAAAAAAAATAAAAAATAAAAAAAAGGAAAAGAACGACGCTTTCGTCAGTCTCTAAAGAGAGACACTCGATCTTACGGTTGTGTATACAGGTATACAAAAATTACGCGACTCGTAGAAATCACGCATGGAATAGGCGCGACTTTGCAATTACTATTATTATTATTATTTCGCGCGCGAGCACACGAGAGACGCGCTAGCTCGGTATAACAATGAGCTTTGCCCTTTTAATGAGATAGCGCTCAAGCGTACGAGCGTCGAGTGTAAATCTTTTCGCTTCGATCGTTACGTCTTTATGGGTCTGAAGTTTGCAACGTTAAAGTACAACGAAATAATTTTTCGCGTTTAAATCAAGCTGATAAAAATTTACAAATTATATTTTAAATAAAAACAGTCTTTAAAAAATTTCGTTGAACATTAACGTTGGAAACTTCAAACCCATACGTCTTTAAAGTTCTTCTTCTGTTTTTTTTTTTTTGTTTTTTTCGTTTGTTTTTCA
This sequence comes from Chalcis sispes, assembly GCA_949987625.1. Classification (NCBI taxonomy): domain Eukaryota; kingdom Metazoa; phylum Arthropoda; class Insecta; order Hymenoptera; family Chalcididae; genus Chalcis; species Chalcis sispes. Next base: position 66,932,522 of record OX465096.1, read on the forward strand.
TTTGTATGCTTGAAAAATTTATGTAAACGTCCAGCTTGTCGTCGGGAAAATTTACTCGTTGGCTTTACCTTTTTTGTTACTTACACACGACGTAATTAAAAGCTTGTTGAAGCGGTAATTTTTAATAAACTAAATCTGATTAAAACTTACTTAACAATTGATATAACATAACAAGCCCATATCCCTTACAAAATAAACATCAAACCTTCAAGTTCACTTTTACCATTAGTCAAGTATCAAAAAGAAAAAAAGAAAAAAAAAAACAACGAAGCGTATCTGATACACAATACAAATAAAAGTCTCCAGATTGACAGATGACTGGTCTTCTAAAAACTGGACAGGTTTTATATGATCGATCGACAGGATCTCGATGCGAAGTTGTTTCTCTTTTTTTCTTTTATTTCTTCCATTTTACTTAATAGTTTTACAAGAGGCGCTCTGACGACGTAACATCTCGTTTCACGATAGATAAATATCTATATACCGTATGAGCTTTTAACGGATCCATTATTTTTTTTTACTCTCTCTAGGATGTGTCGCTCGATCGATCTCGTCAATATTGGTATGATCGTGTATATATATATAAAATACACCAAGCTTCTGTCGTTTCGTTTTTCTATTTTTTTTCTGACACGTGTATACGAGACGAATTTGACAAGGTCGAAAAGTGAACGAGTAAATTCGAGAGCAATTAAGCGGAATGCAACGATTAAGAATCGCTCGAGGCAAGATATGTATCGATAAGATTTGTATACTTTTTAGCGGGAAAGGAGGGGGGAAAGAGAAATAAATGGCGGTTTTCACAAGGAGGAGAGAAAATTGCGAGTAAAAAATTATATTGTTTAAAATATATATCTTGTAAACACGTTTTTAAAATGTTTATTATATATATATACATATTACATTTTTTCGGTTTCACGAAATATGCAAGTTAATTATATCGTACGAAATGTTACGAAATTTAAATTTTGAGTGTTTGATCATATACAACGTGACATATATAATTAATTTTATCACGTTATTATATTTATACATTAGATAATAAATATGAAATAAAATTTACTCCGGAAGTAAAAATGAGTTATTTATTCTATCGATCAAATAAAATATAACTTACTTAATAAATTTAATTATTTTATTAAAGCGATACTTTTAAAACTAATATTATTATTATTTAAAATAATTTTTATTTAAAGAATAATATTGTTATAAAATTTTTTCATTCGTAATAAAATACAAAATAAATGTAAATCTTTTCTTGAATGATTGAACCGTGATTTGCAATTAATAATACAAAATAAATTGCAGCAAAATATGAAATTAGGTTGTATAATAAAAATAATAATAATATATACTTTCATTTATAAATAAAATAATACAGAAAATTAACTGATTAAAAATCAATTACTAATCAATTAAACTTAATTAAAATTTATATTTAAATACGTAATTGTAATAATTGGTTTAAAAAAAAAACTGTATGCTAAAGAAAAACGTAAAAAAAATTAAAACATCGATGAGATAAAAATTTGTTATAATAATAAATTTTATTACCCAATGACAGGAAAATAACTATACGTTGATCTTTTTTAAAAAGGTAAATTATTATAAATATATCATCTTTTCGTACTTAACAAAAGACAAAAAATTGTACGAAACATAAATAAACATTAGTCAAACGAAAATGAAACGAAATTTACGGTAAAAAAGAAAAACTCAAAGCTGTAAATAACAGTGCATATCCCAAATGAAAAATAGCACACGCGAGAATAGTTTGTCGGAAGAAAAAAAAAAACAAACAAAGACAAACTAAAAGAAAAAAAAAAAGGAAATAAGTAAGAGAATTATCCGAGTGAAAAATAAACGGTTCGTCTGATCTCGGGTCAACTGCAGCGAAAAAGAAAGACAATCGAGGTCGTGTGCGTTCGGTCCCCCGTGCAATTTTACATCTCCGCAACCGTCTCCCTCGGGCTAATTTTTTCACTCTCTCTTATCGCGACATGCGCTTATTTGCAGCTCTTGTGAACTTAACTTTTTACGCTATCAATAACGTTGGCTGGAGAAGGACATTTTTTTTTCCCGGAAACGGTTACGATTTTTTAACGTACAAATGATAAGTATTTCTTTTTTATTTCGCGCTTTAATAGTTTATGACCAAATAACCCTACTATGACCGAATAACCCAAATAAGACCGAATAACCCTACTATAACCGAATAACCCAAACAAGACCGTAAAACCAAGATATGACCGAATAACCCAAATATGACCGAATAACCCGAATATGACCAAATAACCCAAATATGACCAAATAATCCAAATATACCCCAATAACCCAAATATGACACAATAACCCCAAATAAAATCGAATAACCCAAATATGACCCAATAACCCAAATATGACCCAATAACCCAAATATGACCCAATAACCCAAATATGACCCAATAACCTCAAATATAACCAAATGACCAAAATAAGATCGAATAACCCGTTTATGTATGTTTATATTAACGATTACTTTATAAAAAATAAATTATGACCTAGTAACCCAAATATGACCCAATAACCCAAATATGACCCAATAACCCTAATATAACCCAATAACCCAAATAAGACCGAATAACCCAAATATAACCCAATAACCCAAATATGACCTGATAACCCTGAATATGGCTAAATCACCCAAATAAGATCGAATAACCCAAATATGACCCAATAACCCTAATATCAACCAATAACTCGAATATGACCAAATAACCCCAAATATGGCCAAATAATCCATATAAGATCAAATAACACAAATATGACCCAATAACCCAAATATGACCCAATAACCCAAATATGACCCAATAACCCAAAAATGACCCAATAACCCAAAATATGGCCAAATAACCCAAATAAGATCGAATAACCCAAATATGACCGAACAACCCAAATATAACCCAGTAACCCAAATATGACCCAATCACCCAAATATGACCCAATAACCCAAATATGACCAAATTACCTCAAATATGGCCTAATAACCAAAATAAGAGCGAATAAGCCAAATATGACCCAATAACCTCAAAATAACCAAATAACCAAAATAATATCGAATCACCCGTTGATTTATGTTTATATTCACGTTTACTTTATAAAAAATAAATTATGACCTAGTAACCCAAATATGACCCAATAACCCAAATATGACCCAATAACCCTAATATAACCGAATAACCCAAATAAGACCCAATAACCCAAAAATGACCCAATAACCCCAAATATGGAAAAATAACCCAGATAAGATCGAATAACCCAAATATGACCGAACAACCCAAATATGACCCAATAACCCAAATATAACCAAATTACCTCAAATATGGCCAAATAACCCAAATAAGATCGAATAACCCAAATATGACCGAACAACCCAAATATAACCCAATAACCCGAATGACCCAATCACCCAAATATGACCCAATAACCCAAATATAACCAAATTACCTCAAATATGGCCAAATAACCAAAATAAGAGCAAATAAGCCAAATATGACCCAATAACCTCAAATATGGCCAAATAACCCAAATAAAATCAAATCACCCCAAATATGGCTGAATAACCCAAATAAGTTCAGATAACCCAAATAGGACCCAATAACCCAAATATGACCCAATAACCTCAAATATAGCCAAATAACCCAAATAAGATCGAATAACCCAAATAAGACCGAACAACCCAAATATAACCGAATAACCCAACTATGACCAAATAACCCAACTATAACCGAATATCCCTACTATCACCGAATATAAACCCAAATATAAACCAATAACCCAAATATTGCCCAATGACCCAATAACCTTTAATATGGCCAAATAACCCAAATAACATCAAATGACCCAAATATAAACCACTGACACAAATATAACCCAATAACCCAAACATGACCAAATAACCCAAATATGACAAAATAACCCAAATATGGCCAATAACCCCAACTATGGCCAAATAACCCTAAATAAGATCGAATAACCCAAATATGACCCAATAACCCTAATATCAACCAATAACTCGAATATGACCGAATAACCCCAAATATGGCCAAATAATCCATATAAGATCAAATAACACAAATATGACCCAATAACCCAAATATGACCCAATAACCCAAAAATGACCAAATAACCCAAAATATGGCCAAATAACCCAAATAAGATCGAATAACCCAAATATGACCGAACAACCCAAATATAACCCAATAACCCAAATATGACCCAATCACCCAAATATGACCCAATAACCCAAATATGACCAAATTACCTCAAATATGGCCAAATAACCAAAATAAGAGCGAATAAGCCAAATATGACCCAATAACCTCAAAATAACCAAATAACCAAAATAATATCGAATCACCCGTTGATTTATGTTTATATTCACGTTTACTTTATAAAAAATAAATTATGACCTAGTAACCCAAATATGACCCAATAACCCAAATATGACCCAATCACCCTAATATAACCGAATAACCCAAATAAGACCCAATAACCCAAAAATGACCCAATAACCCCAAATATGGAAAAATAACCCAGATAAGATCGAATAACCCAAATATGACCGAACAACCCAAATATGACCCAATAACCCAAATATGACCAAATTACCTCAAACATGGCCAAATAACCCAAATAAGATCGAATTACCCAAATATGACCGAACAACCCAAATATAACCCAATAACCCAAATATGACCCAATCACCCAAATATGACCCAATAACCCAAATATAACCAAATTACCTCTAATATGGCCAAATAACCAAAATAAGAGCAAATAAGCCAAATATGACCCAATAACCTCAAATATGGCCAAATAACCCAAATAAAATCAAATCACCCCAAATATGGCTAAATAACCCAAATAAGTTCGGATAACCCAAATATAACCCAATAACCCAAACATGACCAAATAACCCAAATATAACCAAATTACCTCAAATATGGCCAAATAACCCAAATAAGATCGAATAACCCAAATATGACCGAACAACCCAAATATAACCCAATAACCCGAATGACCCAATCACCCAAATATGACCCAATAACCCAAATATAACCAAATTACCTCAAATATGGCCAAATAACCAAAATAAGAGCAAATAAGCCAAATATGACCCAATAACCTCAAATATGGCCAAATAACCCAAATAAAATCAACTCACCCCAAATATGGCTGAATAACCCAAATAAGTTCAGATAACCCAAATAGGACCCAATAACCCAAATATGACCCAATAACCTCAAATATAGCCAAATAACCCAAATAAGATCGAATAACCCAAATAAGACCGAACAACCCAAATATAACCGAATAACCCAACTATGACCAAATAACCCAACTATAACCGAATATCCCTACTATCACCGAATATAAACCCAAATATAAACCAATAACCCAAATATTGCCCAATGACCCAATAACCTTTAATATGGCCAAATAACCCAAATAACATCAAATGACCCAAATATAAACCACTGACACAAATATAACCCAATAACCCAAACATGACCAAATAACCCAAATATGACAAAATAACCCAAATATAGCCAATAACCCCAACTATGGCCAAATAACCCTAAATAAGATCGAATAACCCAAATATGACCCAATAACCCTAATATCAACCAATAACTCGAATATGACCGAATAACCCCAAATATGGCCAAATAATCCATATAAGATCAAATAACACAAATATGACCCAATAACCCAAATATGACCCAATAACCCAAAAATGACCAAATAACCCAAAATATGGCCAAATAACCCAAATAAGATCGAATAACCCAAATATGACCGAACAACCCAAATATAACCCAATAACCCAAATATGACCCAATCACCCAAATATGACCCAATAACCCAAATATGACCAAATTACCTCAAATATGGCCAAATAACCAAAATAAGAGCGAATAAGCCAAATATGACCCAATAACCTCAAAATAACCAAATAACCAAAATAATATCGAATCACCCGTTGATTTATGTTTATATTCACGTTTACTTTATAAAAAATAAATTATGACCTAGTAACCCAAATATGACCCAATAACCCAAATATGACCCAATCACCCTAATATAACCGAATAACCCAAATAAGACCCAATAACCCAAAAATGACCCAATAACCCCAAATATGGAAAAATAACCCAGATAAGATCGAATAACCCAAATATGACCGAACAACCCAAATATGACCCAATAACCCAAATATGACCAAATTACCTCAAACATGGCCAAATAACCCAAATAAGATCGAATTACCCAAATATGACCGAACAACCCAAATATAACCCAATAACCCAAATATGACCCAATCACCCAAATATGACCCAATAACCCAAATATAACCAAATTACCTCTAATATGGCCAAATAACCAAAATAAGAGCAAATAAGCCAAATATGACCCAATAACCTCAAATATGGCCAAATAACCCAAATAAAATCAAATCACCCCAAATATGGCTAAATAACCCAAATAAGTTCGGATAACCCAAATATAACCCAATAACCCAAACATGACCAAATAACCCAAATATGACAAAATAACCCAAATATGACCAATAACCCCAACTATGGCCAAATAACCCAAATAAGATCGAATAACCCAAATATGACCAAATAGCCCATATAAGACCCAATAACCCAAATATGACCCAATAACCTCAAAATAACCAAATAACCAAAATACAATCGAATCACCCGTTGATTTATGTTTATATTCACGTTTACTTTATAAAAAATAAATTATGACCTAGTAACCCAAATATGACCCAATAACCCAAATATGACCCAATAACCCAAATATGACCCAATAACCTCAAAATAACCAAATAACCAAAATAAAATCGAATCACCCGTTGATTTATGTTTATATTCACGTTTACTTTATAAAAAATAAATTCTGACCTAGTAACCCAAATATGACCCAATAACCCAAATATGACCCAATAACCCTAATATAACCGAATAACCCAAATAAGACCCAATAACCCAAAAATGACCCAATAACCCCAAATATGGAAAAATAACCCAGATAAGATCGAATAACCCAAATATGACCGAACAACCCAAATATGACCAAATTACCTCAAATATGGCCAAATAACCCAAATAAGACCGAATAACCCAAATATTGCCCACTGACCCAAATATGAACCAATAACCTCAAATATGGCCAAATAACCCAAATAACATCAAATAACCCAAATATTAACCAATAACCCGAATATTGCCCAAAGACCAAAATATGACCTAATAACCTTCAATATGGCCAAATAACTCAAATAACATCAAATAACCCAAATACGAACCAATAACCCAAATATGACCCAATAACCCAAATATGACCTAATAACCCAAACATGACCAAATAACCCAAATATGACAGAATAACCCAAATATGACCCAATAACCGTAAATGACCCAATAACCCCAACTATGGCCAAATAACCCAAATAAGATCGAATAACCCAAATATGACCGAATAGCCCAAATAAGACCCAATAACCCAAATATGACTCAATAACCCAAATATGACCCAATAACCCAAATATGACCTAATCACCCTAATATAACCGAATAACCCAAATAAGACCCAATAACCCAAAAATGACCCAATAACCCCAAATATGGAAAAATAACCCAGATAAGATCGAATAACCCAAATATGACCGAACAACCCAAATATGACCCAATAACCCAAATATGACCAAATTACCTCAAACATGGCCAAATAACCCAAATAAGATCGAATTACCCAAATATGACCGAACAACCCAAATATAACCCAATAACCCAAATATGACCCAATCACCCAAATATGACCCAATAACCCAAATATAACCAAATTACCTCTAATATGGCCAAATAACCAAAATAAGAGCAAATAAGCCAAATATGACCCAATAACCTCAAATATGGCCAAATAACCCAAATAAAATCAAATCACCCCAAATATGGCTAAATAACCCAAATAAGTTCGGATAACCCAAATAGGACCCAATAACCCAAATATGACCCAATAACCTCAAATATAGCCAAATAACCCAAATAAGATTGAATAACCCAAATAAGACCGAACAACCCAAATATAACCGAATAACCCAACTATGACCAAATAACCCAACTATAACCGAATATCCCTACTATCACCGAATATAAACCCAAATATAAACCAATAACCCAAATATTGCCCAATGACCCAATAACCTTTAATATGGCCAAATAACCCAAATAACATCAAATAACCCAAATATAAACCACTGACCCAAATATAACCCAATAACCCAAACATGACCAAATAACCCAAATATGACAAAATAACCCAAATATGACCAATAACCCCAACTATGGCCAAATAACCCAAATAAGATCGAATAACCCAAATATGACCAAATAGCCCATATAAGACCCAATAACCCAAATATGACCCAATAACCTCAAAATAACCAAATAACCAAAATACAATCGAATCACCCGTTGATTTATGTTTATATTCACGTTTACTTTATAAAAAATAAATTATGACCTAGTAACCCAAATATGACCCAATAACCCAAATATGACCCAATAACCCAAATATGACCCAATAACCCAAATATGACCCAATAACCTCAAAATAACCAAATAACCAAAATAAAATCGAATCACCCGTTGATTTATGTTTATATTCACGTTTACTTTATAAAAAATAAATTCTGACCTAGTAACCCAAATATGACCCAATAACCCAAATATGACCCAATAACCCTAATATAACCGAATAACCCAAATAAGACCCAATAACCCAAAAATGACCCAATAACCCCAAATATGGAAAAATAACCCAGATAAGATCGAATAACCCAAATATGACCGAACAACCCAAATATGACCAAATTACCTCAAATATGGCCAAATAACCCAAATAAGACCGAATAACCCAAATATTGCCCACTGACCCAAATATGAACCAATAACCTCAAATATGGCCAAATAACCCAAATAACATCAAATAACCCAAATATTAACCAATAACCCAAATATTGCCCAAAGACCAAAATATGACCTAATAACCTTCAATATGGCCAAATAACTCAAATAACATCAAATAACCCAAATACGAACCAATAACCCAAATATGACCCAATAACCCAAATATGACCTAATAACCCAAACATGACCAAATAACCCAAATATGACAGAATAACCCAAATATGACCCAATAACCGTAAATGACCCAATAACCCCAACTATGGCCAAATAACCCAAATAAGATCGAATAACCCAAATATGACCGAATAGCCCAAATAAGACCCAATAACCCAAATATGACTCAATAACCCAAATATGACCTAATTACCTCAAATATAGCCAAATAACCCAAATAAGAGCGAATAACCCAAATATGACCGAATAACCCAACTATGATCGAATACCTCAACTATGACCCAATAACCCAAATTAGATCAAATAACCTTACTATGACTGAATAACTCTACTATGATCGAATAACCCTACTATGACTGAATAATCCTACTATAGAACAATTATTGTTAACCTTTTTATTTTCTTTTTTCAACCTCGTAATAGATATTTGAAAAAAAGAAGAAAGGAAAATTACACTGAGGTATATATTTAAATGATGTTAAAAAAGCGAGAAACGCATTGTATGACCAAAATTTAGCGTATATATAAGTATATTGAAAAGAAAAAAAAAACGGATTATCGTAACGATTATACAAAATGGATATTGTACAACGTAAACGCATTACACTCATAGCACTATTTTTTTTTTTTTTTTTTTTTTTTTCTAGCAAGGTTTCGGAATCTTGTTGACACTAAAAAAGAAAAGAAGAAAAAGAAAATATGACTGTGCGCTAGTAAATATATTTTGCTTTCACTTTGCAATGATATGCAGGTCACACATCGGCTGATTAATTTGTTAATTAAATTAGTATTTCATGAATGTTTTACGAGTTAATTAGAAAGACTCGTTAAAAACGATTAACGTTTTAACGATATAATTATGAGTAAATTATGTATCGAATGTGTAGTTTAACGAGAAATTTGTGTGGAATAATTTTCAAAGGAAATTTTATCATTTCGCATTTAAAATAATAATCGATAATCTGGAACATAATTTAATTGTATAGCTTTTTTTTTTCTTTTTTCTTTCACGAGATTAAATTTATTTCATAATTTATCTTTAATTAAAATCTTTTGAAGATTTCACAAATAACGAAATCGTTTCGTTCGTTAATTAATAACCAAAGAAATTTTTGTTCTCTTTATACACAAGGCGTCGAGTAAAAAAACCAAATCAAACGCGATACAATTCAACGATTCGTAATAGAAACAGCGAGAGATGAATTTTAATTGTATTGTAATATGTAATTTAGCTTATTATTTTTTCACAATACCAAACGTCGTATCGCGCATCGAGGCTTTAATTCAAAGAATAATAACGTATACACGCAAAGAGAAAAAAAAATAAGAAAAGAGAAGTTAACTCTGGGCGTGGAAAGCATTGAAACGTTATTAAAAAAAGAAAAAAAAAAAAAAATCAACGTCCTCGATTATATACACATGCGCACATTGACCCAGAAATCTTTATTTAATAACGAACGTGCAAATAAACCGCGAGTGAATAAACGTGCACGCGCGCGCGCGCGCGCTCTCTTATAAATAAGCGTGGCTTTTTTCGTCTCGTTGATGTTTGCATTAAGGTTGGCCATTGACTTTGAATACGCGCGTTATTATCATTTTTTTTTTTTTTTTTTTTTTTAACAAACTCTTTATCGTCGTGAAATTAGTACTTTGAATTCGCGCGTTTATTTTGAATATTTTTGTAGGGTTTAATTGACCGCCGACGATATCGCGAACAATATACCGAAGTATTTTGGATGCATTGAAAAATATTCGTGTGTAATACAAAAGGAGAATGGAAACGATAATGAGCTGTGCCATGCGATGCTCGGTGACCTTCTTTGGTTTTTAAATTTAGCTTAATATCATTGATTTTCAATTTTTTATTTTTTTTTTTCTTTTTTTTTATTCATGAAGCGAAAAAGTTGAGGAGATTAAAATTAATATACGCTTGTTTATAGCGCGACATTGCTATCGTACGTGTGAAATGATTGTTTTACGGTTTTAAAAATTATAGAAAATATACCTGCAATGATATGAATATTTTATAATAAATTAAATTTTGAAAAATTATATGAAGCCATAATCTTTAAACAAATAAGCTGTAAAAATTAACAATGATTACATTATATTTATACTCATATAAATTTTCACCCGTTCTCAACCCGTCGAAAATATGAAAACTCATCGGCGCTTCCTTTTCACTTAGCAACTCAATCACGTCCTCGTCGTATTAAATAACACTATTCACGAGACACTTGGCGAGCATCCTCCGTGTTTTCATCGAGTGTACACTTTTTTCAAACTGCTTTACGAAAGAAAAAAAAATAAAAAAAAATTATACGCGAAATATTCGTATAAACCACGCACGCATGGGTTTGAAGTTTCCAACGTTGGAGTTCAACGAAATTTTTTAAAGACTGTTTTTATTTAAAATTTATATTTATATTTTTTTAGTCTTATTGTTTTATAGCATAACCTAATATTCAGATACGGATTAAAATATAATTTGTAAATTTTTATCGGCTTAATTTAAACGCGAAAAATTATTTCGTTGTACTTTAACGTTGCAAACTTCAGACCCATACGCACGCACCGTACACTTGACGAGACGAAATGTCAATTTCAGGTTTGAAGTACCGCTTGGACGTAAGAAGTAAAAACGAAGGGAAATGAAGCAAGAAAGATAATGCACGTATTATCAATGCATATAGAGGGAATGGAAACTTTCCATACGACGACACTTTACAAGCGGCTTGCACGCGCGTACCCTTTATTTTTCTTTCTTTCTTTTTTTTTTTTTTTTTCGTTTCTCATTACCACGAAGAGATAGGATCGAAGGCGTGGAAAGTGTATACACACGCGATCGTTCGATTAGACTCGCTTTGGTCACCCTTGCGCGTACTCGGACCGGCACAACGACTGTAATAAGTTATTTTTCTTTTTTGCCACCACCGTCTTGGTTATTGAAAGTTTTTCTTTTTTTTTTTTTCTTCTTCTTTTTGTCAAAGAACGACGTTTGAGCGAAGTATGGCCGAGATCCTCGCGAAGAATGAAGCGGTTGTTTTGCGAATTTCATTTCGATACACCGTAAGATAATATCGACGTTTGTTGGAACTCGCGTGGAAAATTGTTTTAATGTATTGTGAAGTGTGTGTGTATCCGAAGATGTTAATTATTGGACTGTCGAGTAACGTAAACGACAAAGTTTTCAATAAAGATGATAATCGATTCACTTGTTCCACGATTGTATTTTTAATCGAATAATCGACAAGGTTTTTTTTTTTTTACAACGCTCACTTTTTTTTCATTATACGTTTATTGTTAGGATTTGCTTTTTAACAAAAAGTAAAATAAATCTTAAAATTGATTGCTTATTATTTCATCATTGATACTTGATTTTTTCTTTTTTTTTTTTTTTTATTATTGAATACTTCTAAGAAATAGAGTATTTACTATATTTCAATTATAAAAATAAGTAATCAAATGTGGATAATGTAATGTCATCGATTTAAAAGGGATTTTAATACTCGTTAGATTATATACTGAAAAAATTTGAATACAATAATAAATTATTTGTAATAATACATTATTTTGTTTCTATCAATTACAAGAGCAAAATAACTATTATCGTTATAAAATCATTCAACGAGATATCGTATAACCAACGTATATCAAAAATAAGCCATTCCAGATAATCATTGAAATTTTATACTTCGAAACTCCATTTTATTAATTAAGCGCCCAATGAAAAATAGAAAACGAAATAAATAAAAATAACTCGCTCTAATTTTTATTCTATCATTGTAAATTCTCTCATGACAGAAGAAGTAAAAGAAAAAAAAAAAAAAAACAAAAAAAAAAAAGAACTTTCCGGCACCTCTACATTCATCAACGTTATCAGATCGCAAAACTCGTAACAAAGCGGAGCTCGGAGTGAGCGAGAACGCGATATGAAAGGAAAAGCGAAAAATAGCCTCGCGAAATGGGAGAGAAAGAGAAAAAAAAAAAAAAAAAAAAAAATGAATACCAGCGAAAGAGAAAGAAAAACGCAAGGGTAAAAAGCTTGTAGCCCGTCCTACCGTAACGTCACGCGAGAGCGTTATGCTAGTTGCCAGACTTGGCTTTAAAAATTCACCCCCTTTCCCGCTTCCAACACCCCCGGCTCGTGTCAATGTGCGAGATCCGTCGGTGGTGGCGCCACGACGGTATAACCTCTCCAATTGCGCGTTAACTCTCCCGGCTTTATAGGGGAAGAAAAGTCATCAACGCACTTGGACTCATGATTTTGCGAAAGCTAATTTGTAGATTGCTGGCTTTTTTTTTTTTTTAGTATACGCGTGATGATTTTACATTCGTACAATTTGTTTGCTGGAGAGATTGTTGCATCTTTTAAATTAACTAATTATTATTGGTTATTGAGAAAAATGCTGATGAAATTTTCATCGTGCTTTTCGTAATATTTTTACTCGATTGCGAAACCTCAATGTTTCTCCGTATGGAATTTAATATTAAAATGTTTGAATATTTAAATATCTCTGGTAGGCATAATTTAACTATTCACATATAAAGCATCAAAAAATCCTTCGATAAAACACAATTCCATACATTAAAAATTGAAATTTAATTCCTTTAAGAGTACAATCGATTAGTCAAATTCGCTCAACAATCTAAATTTAAAATTATCCACTTACCGGTAAGTAAAAAACAACCGCTAGCCGATCAAACAAAACCACATAATTCTTAAACTCAAGCGATCGGTCAAGCGCTGAGTAAGAATATCGCTTTATAAGACACTTATACATACCTACACACCAAAGAACTGCCGTTTCGACGTCGAGAACGATACAAAACCTATATATACATACATCTATACGTATGACAATACGAGCGCATTCATCGAGAAAAAGTTAACTGTTACAACCGAGTAGCGCGTATACATACATATATATATATATATATATATATATATATATATATATATATATATATATATATATATATATATATATATATATATATATATACAAGCGCATCTACTGGAACAATAATCATCATAATCATTGCGAGCTTCGGGAAAAAATAACTGTTACACGCGCGCCGTGGTACGATCGTTCGATATCTTCATCGATATACGAGCGCGAGCCGTTGCGATAAATAGCGAGTGCTTTTAAGGATGCTACAAACGATCGCTCGCGGATAAACTTTATTTGCGATTTAAAAAAAAAAAAAAAAAAAAAGCAATAATAAGAAAGTAACGAGACATCGAGCACCTAATTGCGCGTTCTTGAGATTATGTATACATCCATTTATTGTTGAAACTTTTTGAAAAATTAAAAAAAAAAAAAAAAAAAGAAAATCGTAACGTTGAGAGAAATAGACCGACCTGAAAAAGTTTATACAAAGCTTGTAAAAATACCGGTGTAACGTTGATGTGTATTCTTAAAGAACGAGCGAGCAAAAATGTAATAAATTTGAAAAAAAAAAAAAAAAAAAGAAAGAAAGAAAAAGAAAAAAAAGAACATAAATAAGTAAATAAATAAATCCGCGACCTCCTTACCTGCGCACGCGGGAAAAGCTGTAACGCGAGTTTTGTTAACGAATAATTAAATAAAACGTGTACGATACGAGCGAGTATTGTGTGTGGGTATACTAACACGTCTACAACACACATGTTTATAAAACATCGAGGTTTGAATTAGTTCAGTATGATAAAAGCTGCGTTACAGCGTATAATTTGATAATCTTTACGAAACGCGTGTTTTACATTACTTTCTAAGGATTAAAAATAAGGCCGAGAGATGACTTTATATTTCGATTTATATTTTATTGTTTAGGTTTTATTAAGCCGTAACACGTTTTAATAATTTTTAATTTAAACGCAAAAATTATAGATATGAAGACAATGATAATTTATTTTGACGAACGAGAAATAAGCGCAAAACTGCTGTTGAGAATAAATACGATCGATAAAATGTTGATAGAGGTGATTAATTTACTATTCTAACGCGATTATGGAAAAGATCGATTTTCGATATTATTTCGTTAAATTGGTTTTAATTTACAAATCCATCGATTCCAGCTGATTTTTAATTTATTGCTCTATTGCGCATGAAAAATCAATAGCGAAATTTTTCATCAATGTACAAAAATTTTTCGTTATATCTGTGAGGGAAATTTTCTTTACATAACCCGTTGTGGTCACACCTCCGAATAATAGCGTAGTGGTCATATGAGGTCAGCGTGACCCCACGCGGAAAAACCTCCGCCATTTCCCTCCCATTTATTGGATTGACTTGAAAATTGGTTTGGACATAGTTTATAACTACCTCTTTGAGAGAAAATAGTTTATTTACCTCTTTATAATTTTTTTAATAATGAAATTGTTGAATGAAAATTTTTTTTGAAATTTTGGGTTTTTTTACTAAAAAGGTCATAAAACATTCAATTTTTGAGATACAGCGGACACGTTTCGGGGTTGTACTCTTGATAATATATACTTTTAAAAAAAAAAACAACTTATAATGATCGGCCGGAAAAAGTATATTTATTTTGAAAAGTGAAGTGGGCCGTTTTGACGTAATTTAGAAATGTGAATAGGGTAAGCATTATCATAAAATATAACACTGAAAAACATTTTTTTTCAAGATATTTCATCTCAAATTTTGTCTGGGGTCATCTGGACCCCGAGTGACCACAACGGGATAATGAATGAAAAATGTTGATTAAATGTTGTATCTAAAAATAAGTTTCAATCCATCATTATCTAAAATGTTATTTTTATCATGTACTAATTATTAATGGGTAAAAATATTATATTTATTACAATGTTTAAATGTAAATAATTTTTAATGTAAAAATTTTAGTCATAAATTTGATACATTAAAGATGAATTAATTTTCTTGTCTAGTATATCATAAATATAATGGTACAAAGTATCGAAACGTAAAATAAAGACGCTTAATAAAAAAAAGTATAACGAAAATAAATTTTTTTTTTAATAAATCACAAAAATTACATTTAGATACATTCAATTATTGCCATAATTAAAATATTTCTAATTAATCCATCAAATTTATTGTATAATTCTAACCACGAAAAAAAAGTCTAAACCATTTCGGTTTGTATAAACGAAAAGGAAATTCACTTGATTAAGATAACAATTAAAGTCAATTAGAATAATTGGCTGAAAGCTTGATTACCAAAAAAAAAAAAAAAAAAAAAAAAAATTAGTCCAGTGGAGATTGATTCGACGGAAGCCCCGAGACAATCATCCAATTACTCTTTTCTCGCTTCCGAATAATCATTCATTGTTGGCGCGCGAAAACGAAGAAGCTTTTAATGCGCATAGGAAAGATTTTCTGTACCGCAATTTGTAAAAATTTTTCGTTTGCTTTGACAAGCGACGAAAACAAAAAGGTAAAAATTTTTTAATAGATTAAGAAAATTTTCGTTTAATGTACGCGTATATATGTATAAGCTTTCTTTTAATAACCTTCATAATTTTATCAAAGATAGCATCTATTAAGAAGCTACTTAATTTTATCAAGATCCATTTAGATACATTTAAGTAATAATAGTTTCCACTTAACCGCAAATTTAACCGTCGTAACTTCTTACTCGATTAACTATCGTCAAAATATATATTTCGCGCGGTAAAAGTTTAAACCGAGAGCGGTAAACTCAAACGCACTTGGTATACAGATAACAGTATATATATATATATATAATCTATACGCGAAACGACAAATCTCGCGTGCGCGATAAACGCCCGAAAGAAAGAGAGAGATATAGAGAGAAAGAGAGACGAGACGAAGCGACGTTATTTCTCTCGCGGCTTTACTTTCTCTCTACGTTTACGTACATATGTGCATATATATATATATATATATATATATATATATATATATATACACACACACACACACACACACATACGATTCACGAACTGATTCACTACTTCGGATACGTTCCATTCCACTTAACGGCGTGCGCCGTTAATCTGCGCAAGCGGAAACTATACAGCGGAGGAACGCACCCCCCCCCCCTCGCCCGACTCCTGTCTCTTTTGAGTTTTTAAGGATGGAATGGCGATTCGGGATTGACAAAAAATTTTATCGGTGTTTTCTTTTTTCTTTTTTTTTTTTTTTATTTTACGAGGTGTGATAAATTGGGTCGTGGTGAAAATTTTTTAAATTCGCGAGAGAAAGAATGCACGAGTTTTGAGATTTTTTTGTTTGTTCGTTACGGCGGTGCTATTAGCTTTTAATCATTTTAAGTGGTTTTTGGTTAATGGAGTCAGGAAAGTTGATGGGTTTGATGAAAAAAAAATTGTTTTGAAAGTAAAAATTTTGTTAATGGTTCGAAAATTCTATTGTCGATTTCGAAATTGTTTTTACAAAAAATATACGACCATTTTTACTCGATCGAGATGTAAAAAAAACGTAATTATTTTTATCGATTCAACCTATATTTTTGATTTCATACCGAATGCAATAAATTTTGTTTGAAAATTTATAAAATAAGTAACTTTTAAGCTTTTTTGTTGGAAAAAGCAAGATTATTTTTAGAAAATCCGTCGTTTATATTATTTTAAAGATTTCAAAAGGAATCATTAATATCTCTATTTTTAGACCGTCGAGCTCCTAAATTTAATCGCGATTATACAATGATAATAAAATTCATACTTTACCAAAATAACACGCTTTCAAAACCATTTATAAATTTAACCGAGCAAATTAGAATCAATTAAAGAAAAAAAAAAACAAAAAAACAAAATTGAGGTCACCAAGTATATCTAAAAGTTTGGACATAAAATAAAAGAACACAAACAAAACGTCGCTTTTTCACCTCAAACAGAATGCTTAACGTTATTGTAATCTTGGAAGGAAATCAACCGTAAGGTTGCCAGAAAGAAACATGGAGAAAAGAATAAGGAGAGGAAGAAGACTTTCTAACTCAAACGCAGTAACGGCTAAAAGCCTCTCCATTACTTCGCACAAAAGGATTTCAGCAAGGCACGATACTAGCCAAAGAGAGAGAGAGAGAGTGAATCCGATAGCAATAAGTTTCAGGCATTGTTTTTCATTGGCTTATCAGACCCCGGCGGATAAGACAAACGCGGAACGAGAGAATCGCGTGCGCCAAGGTCCCTTTAAGATGGACCCACCTACTATTCTCTTTCTCGTAAAGAAAAAGTCCACCCCCCCCCTCTGTATGCAAGGTTAACCTAACCCTTTTTCTCTTCATCCTTCTCTCTCTTGAGGCTCTCGAAGACATATACGAGGGTTTTCAAGTTTAAGCCATTGTAATGACACAATTTTTTTTTTTTTTTTTTTTTTTTTTTTTTTTTGCGAGTTGAGAATTCGGCGAGCGCGTCGCTGAGACTTTATTAGAATGCACTGAGAGGTTGGAGTGAAATTTGTCCAGTCGTTCGTCGATTTAGTCAATTTTTTAAAAATACTTTTTGAAGATTTCGGTGTAGGTGAAAAAGAATAAGATTCACCTTTTTATTACGAGAAAAAAATATAAAGTGTCTGGTATCAAAATTTCATTTAAATTTAAGATAATTTAGTTTTTACCATAGATAAATATAAAAATCTATGGTAGATTAATTGACTTTGAAGTTCAAACGAAAGAAGCTTACATCTATCTATTTAAAATTGATTAATAACATTTTTTTCACAAGGATATGTGTAAGGAATTAAATTTAAGTTACATTCTTTTTCTTTTGATTTACTATAGTATATCATCAAATCATAATCTGAAAACTCCACTGCTTTATTATAAATCTTCCGTATTAATCAAATTTTTGTTATTTTATGCTTTAATTAATTTTCGGTATAAACAATTAAATACGATTAACTGTATCGTTTCATTAAATCTAATTGTGAAATAAATTTTCGTTCGAAACAAAATGAAAAAAAATTATTTCAATTTCCATGATACCATAAAAGTCATCATAAATATGGGTTTGAAGTTTCCAACGTTGGAATCTAACGAAATTTTTTAAAGACTGTTTTTATTTAAAATTTATATTTATATTTTTTTAGTCTTATTGTTTTATAGCATAACCTAATATTCAGATACGGATTTTAATATAATTTGTACATTTTTAGCAGCTTTATTTAAATGTGAAAAATTATTTCGTTGTACTCTAACGTTGCAAACTTCAGACCCATTCATAAATAAAGTTAAGTATCGCCATTGAAACATTAAATCGAAAAGAAGCTAATTTGAAACATTTCCAAAAAAAATGAATAAATAAATAAACCATGAATTTTAAACGTGATAACGACGATGATAAAAAAAAAAATTTCGAATGATATTTCACCGCTGTTAACATTTTAAATATAGTTTAACGGTACACATCGCTCTCTATCATTCTCTCCCTTAAATTAAGTAACTTTAAAACACGCTGCACTTAAAACGAAAGTATGATGACTTATCATTTTTTCGTACGCGCACATCATTGTCTTACAAGTTGCGTTCGATGTAAGTATATAAAAAAAAAAAAAAAAAAAAAAAAAGCGCGCACACACGTATCGCTTTCAATCCTTTAAAAAGAGACGTAGTCATTTTAAAAATCCTAACCAAGTGATCCAACGTCACGTTCGAATATAAGCGCATAGAGATATCGATATTTTTTTTTTTTTTTTTTTTTTTTTTTTTTTTTTTTTTTTTTTTTCGTACCGTTTTCCATAAACCTATAATTTTACTCGATAGCTTTGAAATCAATTTTCATAAATGGAAAAAGAACTTCGAGGATGTCGCGAGCCGTTTTTATCTCGACGTTCTAAATTGAATCGTACCGATCGAATAAATTTATAACGAGGAAAACGAGAAGATTATCGAATGGACAAATTCAATTAAGTTTGCTGCGATTTGACGACACTTGACCTTTATTTATTTTTTTTTTTTTTTTGACGAATTTTAAGTACGTAGGTGAGGAAGTTGAATAGAAATAAAAGGATTGTCTTAATGATTATATGAATGTTATTGAATAATCCGTTAAAATATTCACATAAATAAATTTCAATTAATTTGAAATTTAAATGCAATTAATTCATCGCTTTATATAAAATTAAATTTCAACAAAATATTATTAAATTCGTAGAATAATTGATTTGTATGACTTACATTAAAATTTCATTGGTTTTATATATGTGTAGTAGACTCGTAAATAACACTTACCTAAAACAGAAAAAAGAATATAATAATTAATAATTTTATCATTTATTATTTAATAAATATATACAGTAACAATAAGTATTGTCACAAAAAAAAAAAAAAAAAAAAAAAAAATTACTATAATTTTTGTCACATACATCAACGATTATATGATAAAAAAAAAAAAAGAAAAAAACCGGTATAAGGAATTGAAATGTTAATGCTTGATGACGTTGTAAAGAATCCGAGTCTCGTCTTAGCGGTAATAAAGTTAACCGGAAAAAAAAGAGTAGATAGACTAGACTTGCGTCGACATAAGATTTTTTTTCCGGTTACGCATCCGTATAACTGCTAAGACGATACGACGCGAGATAGCAATGTTTTTTTGCGTTTCGCGTGAGAAAATTAATAAATCGAAATGGGTAATGGTATTTACATGCGCTAACGCGAGATGTGAGATTATATTTTTTTTTATCGTAGATTCAATAAAATTTTTTTCATGAGATAAGATAATATTGTATTTGGGTTAGAGAATCGATTTGTTTTTTTTTTTTTTTTTTTTTTTTTTTTTTTTCATAGATAAATAATTAAAAAGAAAAAAAAAATTAAGGGATAATTTAATTAAAAAAATACTTTAATCCGTCGCTGTTTAAAATAGAATACTCTCTCGCGTGTCTTTAAAAATAATAACCGAACGCTAATTTCAATAATTCTCCACTCAAGTTTCATTATTCGATAACGCATTGAACTATACATCAGAATTCGATGAACAACCGAAGGTAAAAAAAAAAAAAAGACACACGGAAAAATTTTCACGACACGTGCAGACACCATACCTCCTTTATTTTGTACATAAATAACCAACAGATCGATTCGACAGAGAGAGAGAGAGAGAGAGAGAGGGGGGGAGGGAGTTTGGTACAAAAAAATCAAAGGGAACGCATCGCCACGGTATTCTTCGTCGACTTTCAACCTTCCAGTAAATTAGCTCGCGACACAACGGGAGCAATAACGTCGTCCGACCGTGCGGTAATCCCATCCCTTATAGTCCAATTAATATCAGCTGTCCGATGTGTTATATATATATATATATATATATATATATCGGTTACAAGAGCTTCCATCGGACTATCCCTTCTGACCTATACCTAAGCTGCGCAGCAACCAAGCACTACCAAGATCAATGATTATCGACGACGCGCTGTGTGCTTTTCTTTTTTTATTTTTATTTTTCTTTTACCCTTCTCGCCGATCGCTGATGTACACGAGTTTATTGTTATAATTGGTAACAATTATAACGTTGTACGTGGAGTATTTATTTTTGTAAAGGTTTAAATTTTTTGGTAAAATTATTTCGTACTATTCTTCTTCTTCTTTTTTTTTTTTTTTTTTTTTTACTTATTCGATTGAACAATGCTTATGATTTTTACGATGAATTTTTTCTTATTGAAAATAATTTTTATGAAACTTTTGTGATTTAAAATTTAATTATTTAAAAACAACTTATAATGTTGATTACACGTTAATTAAAATAACTTTAAATTTTATATTTAAAACCAAGTTTTTTTTTTCGCCGAGTGTCTAAAAATATTCAATATAACGCTAACTTTTTTACATTAATGATATATTGAGTTTCTGTAATAAAGTAGATTTTAAAATAAAACTAAAAATCGATTTCAAAAATGTAAATGAAGTTCCGAGGTAACAGGTATACCTAAAAATAGAAACAAACAGGTAACCTACTCCTTTTCTCAAGTTTCTTAACAAGAAGCTTATGCGACTTGAAGTAACAGTTAATATCAACTGCATTAATGAAAAGGAAACGTAATTGAGAAAGCCGAAGTTCATCGTTGTTTAAGCCTCCTCATCGTCCCTTTATACCTACGCACTAACAAGGTTGTCTCCTGCAACCTCCAGAGGAAACCAGTTGCGATTGTAAATTTTAACAAAGTTAATCTTTTTAACTGTATATAGTAAATTTTACATTGTCCCGATTCTGTTTTATTAAAACAATAAATCACTGGAATGAAAAATCCAAAATAATTTTAAATTAACAAAAATGCTTCGGAAAAAAACGAAACAACTTCGGAAAGTAAAATCTTTAGAAAAATTGTGCAAGACGTATAAATTTTAGAATAATAATTTATATTTCTCGACTTTTGTAATACGTTTCCCGACAATAAATCTAAACTTAAATTCCACTCAACCGTACAATATATACACACACTCACGCATAAACGAAGCTCACATAATTTCAGCTCACGTCTCCAGCACTCCTAGCGCATCCGCTTGAATATTTCACAAAATATATATGTACACATATGCGTCTGTGTGTGATTGCTTATGCGTACATACACGTCGCTTTCGAGTTTTCTTTCTCTCTAAACTCTAGCGGCTTTCGTACCGTAAATGTACGGACGTACTTTGATACGCGTCGAAATTTATCCTTTGGTATTTTGTAATAAATATCGAGCGATAGATTATCGGGACATACTACGCGCGATGAATCGAAACGAAAATGAAAATTTCATCGGAAAACTTAGTTCGAGTAACGTTATTCTTTGATTTATCATCCCAACAGATAAATCAGAATTAATCAAAAAACTAAAGTTTCTCACTGTCCTTAGCTTACCATTGCTCTTAAAAAAAAAAAAAAAAAAAAAAAAAATAAAATAAATAAATAAATTAAATCAATCCATTCACTCCGACGTAAGCTCGCGTGGAAATACTCGCAACCCGTCTTCGATTAATTAACAACACGCCTCGATTTGTCATCTCGGACACATCGAGTGGTTAATCGCTACCATCGATCCCTTTTAATATAGCCTAACCTATCCTCTCTCTTTTTCTCTCCTACTCTGCTGTACCATTTCCCGAACGGATTAATAACAATGTACCGTTCCTTCGAAAGCTGCTCCTTTAAAGTTAAGTACACACACATGTACTCTAGTTTAAGAAAAAAAAGAGAGAGAGAGAGAGAGAGAGAGACTTAAAACTATCTTCTTACGAGCGCCGAGTATTAAATCAGGAGCACGAAAAGTTCTTCCTCGTACCTCGTATGTAGGCTAATGTGCGCGCTAATATACTTTTTTCGTTTTCTTTTCTCCTCTTCTCCTTTTCGCTCTCTTCGCGCGTTTTGCAAAACTGGTTGTAGAAATTGGGCGTGGTGTATGTGTGTCTATGTATATACTATGCATGGGTTTAGGTCAACCAGACGATCGATGAACTTTTCTCTCTCTCTTTCTCTCTCAATGCTCTGCTTTTATCTCTCTTTCCGTTGGTAGAGTTTTATTCTTTTTGGTGGCCTTTATCGTGTGGTTATGCACGTGCTTAAGGTTCGTGTCGCGAATATCCTTTTTCGTTAAAGCTTAGTTATGTATTTAAACATATAAACGAATCCCTTTGGAAGAATTTTTGTTTTTAGAGCGTAAAAATCGTAAAGATGATGGTTAAATTCTGATTCTTTCTTTTATGTTTTAAGGTTTACATTATGAATATGCTTTTAAATAAATTTTATCGAGCTTCTCGTTTTATCTAAAAATTTACGTTCATTATTTTCCCTCGTTTATTTATCGGAAAAATTAAATTTATATCGTTTGAAAGTATGAAAAACAAAGTTTATAAATTTAGATTCATAAAATTAAACAATTTTAGCCAATTTGTACGTATATGCGGAAATTTCGAGAAAATTATTCGAGTTCACGAGTCGAAATAAAAGTAACATTACTACATAGATTTAAAAGCAAAGTTAACGATAATTTATTAGGTAAAGGGAATTCCGCGAATCATAACCCCGACTGTCTTCATAAATTTTCCTTTAATGTTCATCTTTCTGCATCGAGTGAAATTTCTTGAAAGTATCTCACTTTTCCGAGCTATAGCTCGAATTGTAATGGAAGTTTTAATATGTAAGTGCCTCCGCGCTCGTCATCCTTGTAACGCAAATTTCATCGAGTAAAGTGCAACTTTGCCGGAAAGAAAAAAAAAAAAAAAAAAAAAAAAAAAAGATAAAATAAAAAAACTGAAAAAACGTATGCACCCGAGCTTATGTGAAACGTGAATTTCGAGTTATTTCAATAAATTTATGGAGATTATTTATTTTAAAAAAACTTGTTTAATTCTCGAATGTTTAATTATTGTTTTATATTCGTAAGATTATTTAAAATTTATTTTCAAATTAATTTTAAAATCATAAATTAACTTCATACTGATAGATCAAATATGTTGAGTCAAAATTGTATCTTATAAAATAATACTTTTTACGAAAAATTTCTAATTAAATATGTCAGAAAATCGTTAGCTAAAAATACTTAAAAAAAACCTAATATCGAACAAAAAATTTACTATCGCCAGTTAAATTTATTGATTATCTTCCATTTTCATCACATTTTATGCACTATATACTTCCTGCGCGTAAATCAGGCTATATAGATAATATGCATCCGATATAAACAGTTATTGAACCAAAGTGAAAGGTAATAAAAGCACATTTAATTCACGAAATCTAAAAACTTCCTTGCTTCATCTACTTCAAAATTAAGTTCAATTAGCAAACGTAAAAAAAAAATTAAGGTTGTATTTAATTTGTAGATACATTCATTGGACTTTAATTTCTTTCTGTTTTTTTTTTTTTTTTTTTTCAATTTGCGTTGATTTAGAAATAAAAAAAAAAAAATCGTTTCAATTAATTATGCAAACTTTTGATTATATTAGAAATTTTGAAAATATATAAATTATAGATTTTAAAATTTTATTTTAAAATTTGTGCACAAATTTATATTCGAGTAACTTACTTTAACATCCTTTTATATGAATTCTCTTATACTTATGTGAATACGAATGAAAATTTGCAAGCAAAGTTGCAAGTACAGTTATGCTTTTATTTTTTACATCGATACATAAAATATCCATGTTAAAACAACTATTGAATAAATAATGTAAATATTGAAAATTTATCGTTAAATTTATTAAACTTATTTAAAGTTAAGATTTAAATTTAATTTCAACAAAATGCCTTTAAGTTTACGATACTTGATGGATTAATTTTCAAAAACTCGTTTCGTTTGTAAATAACGTGTAGAACATGATTTTATGAATGTTCAATGCATATCTAACGCTAAACATTCGCAAAAAAAAAAAAATAATAATAATAATAATAATAATATCAGCGTACACTCGACCGATCGAAAGTAAGGAATCTCTGAAAACGAGACGAAAACAGTAAGCCAAGAAAACATCTGAAAAAAAACCAAGAAAACATCTGACGAAAACATCTCATATTAAGTCGTTCTTAGAAAGAAGATTGAAAAAAAGAAACAAAAATGACACTTTCGAAGGATCAATACATTTATAATCCACGCGGCTAAACGCATATTTTTACGAATAATCTAAGGGCACAATTATAAACGAAGCGCAGCATTCAACGCGGTTGACAATACGATAGGATACGAGAGCGTCGCACAACCACGAGGAAAAACTTGCTCGGTACACGATAACACGACTCTCTCGACGTGTGCGCCTACCTATACATATAATGCCATTACAGGCTCGTTTTGGTTGTACATAATATATGCGCGTAGCTAAGGGATTGAATAAAGATGAGAAAGGAGAGTCGTCGACGCGACGAGTTAACGTTAGGCGAGCGAGTTAAGCTTTGATTTTTATTGTTAAATCGGGCTTTTTCTTTTGCTTTTACTCGTCTTCGCGATCGATTTATTTTATTTACGTGTTGGTATACGCGTTTTTGTCGTTGAAATTTATGGAAGATGGATGTAAATAAGCTCGGATGTTGATATAAACGATGTTTGTACGAATAAATAAATGGGAATTCAATACACAATGAGGCTACTTATTACGGTACTTGTTTGAATGTAATATTACAAATTTGAAAGTTTTGCGGATAAATTGCATACACTAGACCAGAATAAACTTTCAAAAAAAGTAGTAGTATGAGTGAGCAAAATTTTCCAATCGAATAATACGAAGCTTGAATATTTCGCTTTGATATAAGAAAAATTGCAGATAATCGCATAAAAAAAATTGATTCGTTCGTGTTATTTGAAAATTATCGTTCGCCAATTAATTTAAATAACTTTTACAAAATTTATATATAACAAATGTAATCACGAAACGATCGAAGAAAAATTTTCGTTCGATTGACGGCTTTTTAATTGAAAAATCATCGAGTTATCCCATGTACCATTGAATTCGACTCCAAGTCGAAAGAGAAAATTGAAACATAACCATTGCGTCACGATCAATAAGCTAAAACAAGAGAATTTTTAAAGCGATTAGTCACGCGCGTTAAAAATGCTTGTACTATTAGTGCACTACGTTTAATTAAAAATGCGGTTTAAAGTCGCCCGTTTCACTTCCTCTCTCTCTCTCTCTCTCTCTCTCTCTCTCTCTCTCTCTCTCTCTCTCTCTTCACCAAGCACGAATCATGTAAATTTCCGAAAAAAAAAAAAAAAAAATTTTATTAGCGATGCGTAGGCTGACGTACGTTCATGTGTAAGCGAATAACTCACGCGTTCCTTCGTCGATTCTCGATGTACGACGACTCGATTTGATTCAATTAGACCTGAGAAACAGAGAGAGAGTGAGAATCGGGAAGGACCGATCATAGTCACGAGAGAGACATAGAAAGAGAGCCGACGTCGCGTTAATTTATCGCGAGTAATGAGCACATATATATACATACACGTGTTAGGGAATAGGTGTATAGATACGGTAATAGTAGCTACCGAGGCAAAAGCTCATAAGTAAGGATAGCAGTTAATAAGCGAATGGAGAACCAGTTTTGTTATCTTCAGCGCACGTGGCTTCGATCCTTTTTTTTCGCTTTCGGTGTACGGTATCACGAGATTCTCTTTTTTTTTTATTTTTTTTTAACGAGGATAATAATCGCGCTGGGAATTATGATCGAGAGGAGTAATCCTTTATTAATTGCGTAATGACACACTTTTGCGAGGGAGAAAACGAGGCGAAAGAATCGTTATGCGCCGATGAGAGTTCTGTAATGGACGTTTGAAAACTCTTTTTTTTTCTTTCATTTTTTTTTCCAAGGGCACGTTTTGTTCAAAGGTTTTCAGAGCGTTGATGATTTGTAGGACTGCCGCAATAAAGATCAATATACTTTAGTATATAGGCGAATAACATTGAAGTTCATAAATTTGAAAAAAAAAAAAAAAAATAATCTACTTTGAAGATGTAAATCAATCTTTGAATTTACAAAAATATACCAAAATTTGTTTGTACTTTTTTATATTAATGAATAAATAAATATCTCAATGTTCTTAAAATTTTCTTTCGCACAAAGTAAGCGTAAAAAAAAAAAAAAAAATAATAAAATAAAATAAAAAATAAAAGTAAAAAAGGAAATTTCATTCGAGTCGTAATTTTCACCCAAGCGCAACCACAGCCAAGTAAATTTGAATAACAAACTTTTCTTTTCCCTTCGAAAAAAATTCCACAAAAAAGTCAAGCAAGGCCGAGATATATAAATATAAAATGAGACGCAGACATGTATTAGATCTCGCGCAGCGCAGTGCAGAATTTATCCAGAAACGTAAGAAGGTCTAGCGATTTGCTATTGGCTCACGTATATGTATACGCGCGCGTATATTTGTATATCCTTGCGATCCTGCGCAGAGCTAAGAAGAGGAAGAAGAGGCGGATAGAGAGAGAGAGAGAGAGAGAGAAAAGAGAAGCAGCAGAGCGCCGCGTCTCGATCTATATACGTATATACAACATATACATATAGCGCTGCCACTCCCATCGGTAAATCAACTATATTGCGCACAGTTGACGCATAATCGTGAAATAAAGAGAAAGAAAGAAAAAAAAAGAAAAATGACGTATAAAAAATCGTCGAACGGCAAATTTACTATCGGAGGTACGCGCGCGCGCGCCCAGGAAATCGTCCACCCGTGTGTTATGCATATATGTACTTAAACGCCTCCTCGATTAGCTCTCTCTCTCTCTCTCTCTCTCTCTCTCTCTCTCTCTCTCTCTCGACGTATTGCACTTGAAGGATGTCTTTTTTTTTCATTTTGCTTATTCGTAACGACGAGTCCCTTTTATTTTTGCCGATACGAGTTTGCCTCGTCTTGTTCTCGCGGCGCTTTCGACGGAAACGGGTTATAAGCGTAGGAAGGCGAAGAGGAAAAGAGTGAGAGAGAGAGAGAGAGAAGAGAGTGAGAGAAAGAGAGTGCGAGAGAGAGACGAATGCACGGAAATCTTAGCTTCTTTGTGAGAAATTGGGTACATGTATGATTTTTTTTAAATCGATTTAATGTTTAAAACAAGTAAGATGTTTAAAGATTAAACCATTATTTTTTTCGTAAGTTAAAATAAATAATGGTTATTTGCATTATCTTTATTGTTATAGATCTGCTTTGTTTAGTTTTAATTCTTTACTAATATTTATGAATACAAAAATCAATTCCTCAAAATATGAATCTTCATTAATTAATTTTGCAATAATTTCATTTTTTAGTAGAATACTCATCGTCCTTTTGTTTTTCAGTTCATCGAAGCAGAATATAAAGTTTATTTTATGACCCCATATTCGCAGTTAAAAGCTATATTGAAATTCAATCGTATCCATTCATTATAATATAAGCAATATTTTTAAAATTGAACGTCAAATTCAAATACGTCGTCTTAGTCAATAAATAAAGGATAATCGATGATGAATTTTTTCATAAAAATGTATAAATTAAAAGTTAAAAATTTTTAATTTATCGAATTTAAATTAACTTATATTATTAAAATTATTTAATCTACATTTTCAAACGACACATTCGATTAAATCTATTAAAAAAAAAATAAATAATCATGAAATTTATTAATTAAATGTCGATGAAATTAACTTTTAATAATCCCAAAACGACGAAACGAAAATTTTATATTAAATGTAATTTCAATCGTCGTTAACGTCGGGTTTTAAATTTATGCGCGTTTTTTTCGATTTCGTAACGATACACTGACAAATTGCCAATGCCAAATACGCATTTTCCGCGTGCGATCCGCGAGTAATTTTCGCTTCTCCGGATTACCGCTGACTAAAGTATTTTCGAGGTAATATATATATATATATATATATATATATATATATGTGTGTGTGTGTGTGTGTGTGTGTGTGTGTGTGTGTGTGTGTGTGTGTGTGTGTGTGTGTGTGTGTGTGTGTGTGTGTGTGTGTGTGTGTGTGTGTGTGTGTGTGTGTGTGTGCGTGCGTGTGTGCTGTGTATATCTTTTACTTGGATAATATTTAGACGGTAAGACCAAGCTATCTAGGCTTGTTTTCATCTAGAAATAGCTTATTTATTAAACGTCGTTTATATTAAAAGTAATTTACATTTTAAATTTATTATTAATAGATGAATTTTGAAATTGTTATTAAACCGCAATTACTTATAGAAAATTTTTAGAAAAGATAATGTTACAAGAATAAACATAAACAATATATTTATAAAAAAGTTTATAAAAACAAAAACAAACAAACAAAAAAAAATATATATATATATATATCAAGGTTGATTATAATTTTAAAAATCAAGTATGAATCATGTATGAATCTTTTCAATGTACGTCATTTATTTTTCACCGTTGAAGAAAACGCGAACGAGGCGCATCCAAAATTTTGTTTTTAGCGGCATCCTTTGAAGATGCCTGCGAGTGTGAGAATTTGAGCACTTAAGAAATCCTGGGTCGATTTGTAATTTTGCTTTACACTGAAAATTAAGTACGAGATAATGAATTTGTAATAAAAAGAAAGTTTATAAATTTTTTTGCTTTAAAAATTAACTCGATTGAAAATTATTCAACGCGTTGAAACGTTTATTATTACTAGAGGAACAAAAGAAAAATTGTACGTTATTTAGTAAAAACAAGGAGCTATTTATATCGAAAGTATTCCGATTTTGGTGTAAAATCAAACGCTGGAAATCGTCGAAATACAAAGAATAACAAACAAAAAAAAAAAAAAAAAAAAAAAACACGAAATAAAACAAATCGTCCCCTCGTCGTTCCGAAATTCTGTATTCTTCGCAGTGGAAACGTGCTTTTTAAAACAAAGCTCGGATAAAATCGATCGTAACTCGCCTAAATGGTAATTGAACGGCTTTAAATCGATGCGCTTTTACATCATCCGCATACAAAATGAACGTTGAACGTTTGCACGAAAATCACGAAATACTTTTGTTTGCGTTTCTTTTCATTCACACAAGGATGACATGAAGACTTTATTTATTTATTTATTTTTTTTTTTATTTCAAAGAGATAAAAATTTGTAGAAAAATAATCTTAATTTATGTGTACACGTTCTACTTTTCTCTCTCTTTTTTTTTTTTATAAAAAATTATCCACCGTGAAAAATAATGATAAATATTATTATTGTTGCGTGATTACGTAATATATCAAATAAAAATTAAGGTAAACAAGTAATTACGTAAATTAAGATACCATTCATCGTCATAGTTCATATTTTTCAAACAACTTTATTACTTTTCAAAATCCTCCGTTTCAAAATATGGGTCTGAAGTTTGCAACGTTAGAGTACAACGAAATAATTTTTTACATTTAAATAAAGCTGCTAAAAATGTACAAATTATATTAAAATCCGTATCTGAATATTAGGTTATGCTATAAAACACTGAGACTAAAAAAATATTAATATAAATTTTAAATAAAAACAGTTTTTAAAAAATTTCGTTGAACTCCGACGTCGAAAACTCCAAACCCATTACAAAAAAAAAAAAAAAAAAAAAAAAAAAAAAAAAAAAAAAAAAAAAAAAAAAAAAAAAAAAAAAAAAAAAAGAATTGATGTACTTTTGTTTCTTTTTTTTTTTTTTTTTTTTTCAGTCAGGCGTATTTCTACAAATTAATTTTTTAGAAACTTTATCGCACTGAAAATAAGATAAAAATCTTTCGTGTAATTGTAATGTAAACGACGCTTGGTTTCCTTTGCTTTTTATTTTCTCTTCTTCCATCGTCGGGCATATATATTGACATTCTCTCAAGAGAGACAAAGAGCAAAAGATATTTTCATTTCGAAACAATGCTCAATTACGCTTCGACTCCGTGTCTTATGATACATTACTTCGACTTATGTCCCCATTAAAAATGGGAGGTAGAATTTTTTAAGAGAAAAATTTTACGATTTCATTTTGCCTTATTTTCGCGCGAAATTTAATACCGAAAGATAAATTATGACGCTTTTTAGTTTTCTTTTTTTCCCGATACATAGGTAAGTCACTTTTAACGATAACTTATGTGCGCGTAATATATTTTACATACGTTAAGGCTGGAAAAAGAATTTGTAATGAAAAAAAAAAAAAAAAAAAAAAAAAAAGAAATACAAATCAGTCTCTGAAAATTTCCTTATATTTAATAATTTATTCGAAAATAAGCGAATAAACAGTTTCACGTGAAAATTTTCAGTATTTTAATTGAAATAAATACCCGATTTTACGATTACATGAAACTGTCTAAACTTTTACGTAACTAACTCTCGTACTATAAATGCCAGCAAAACCATTTTCAACCTAAAATATGCAAATGTATACACATGGATACTCTGATCGTATAATAAATTAAAGAAATTCAAACGATATTTTTAAATAGCCATTTTGTTCATCGAAAGTTTAATTTTTCGTCGTACTCAACTTTCATTATCATTCGCTTCGAGTTTATCGAATTTTTAATCATTTTTTTTTTTTTTTCTTCAATCAGAATAATTAAAATAACTTCGAATGTTTAATCGTAAAACCGTACC
Organism: Chalcis sispes; assembly: GCA_949987625.1. Classification (NCBI taxonomy): domain Eukaryota; kingdom Metazoa; phylum Arthropoda; class Insecta; order Hymenoptera; family Chalcididae; genus Chalcis; species Chalcis sispes. Next base: position 66,964,646 of record OX465096.1, read on the forward strand.
GGTAATTATAACGTTAAAATAAATCTCGTAAGTTAATCATCGGTAATATTGTAATATTAGAAAGTTCGATCGGTCGCGATAAATGTTTAACTTTGGCATTTTTTAAAACGCGTTTAATTATTCTTCGCGTAACAAAGAAAAATTGCGTTAAAAAATATTTTCCAAGCGTGAGAAAAAATAAAAATAGAAGAGATTTAAAAAAAAAAAAAAGAAGACAAAGAAAATATAAGATAAGATTTCCTCATTTCGATACGAAATTTCACTCGCTCTACGACGCAGACAAAAAGCATTTCACGATTTTGTCGCTCGTAAAAGCCAAAGGAAGCATTTTACTCTCGAGAGGTGAAATTACTAGTTCTAGGTAAGACTAGCCCGAGACATCGCTGGTTTTAACGCGCTTTGTTGTTCGTTATCTAACCTTATTTTTTTTTTTTATTTTTTTTTTATTTAAAAATCGCTGAAATATAACTACCGCAATTTTTCTGCGTTCCATTATCGTGTATTGAATATCTTGAATTGTGCCTAATTGAATTGAATTGCGTTGTTTTAAAAGTATGCGCCTCAAGGTAAATTATAGCCGATCGTGCAAAATTCGAATTTAAATTTCATTAAAAATTTATGAATGAAGAAATTTTGATTTTAAATGCGCGTATTATACGTACGAAGTGAATTGTCCCTTTATATGCTTATACGGTTATTATTGATGATCGCTAAATTAAAGACTAACACGAGAAGTAAATTCATTAATGGTTAGGTAACTGAATGTGAATATATATGTATACATTGGCTGTTCATTAAGAATTATAATAGTCAATAATTTTTCCCAAGTACCTTAATCTGATAAATAAACGAAAAAGAGAAGAAAAAAAAATTTGCAAAAACGATTAATCACTATTATACGCGGAATATAATTCTTCCAATTAACATTGTTACCCAATCACAATAATAAAAGTTCCACGCACACACATACACACAATTCTCTCATTTTCTTACCGTCGATCAAAATCTCTTTCTCACTTTCAGTACCACCGCGCCAGCGATTCCCGCAACAGAAACGAGCTTATACTTTCGTTGCATATTGTATCGGTCGAGCGTTGATGACCATTTCAATGCCTCCACCTACGCGCGTTCAATGGAGACGTATTTTCCCCTTCTCTCTCTCTCTCTCTCTCTCTCTCTCTTTCTTTCTCTTGTTAAGAAGCGACTATTGTACCAGTCGCTGCAACAAAAGAAGCAGCTCGAAAAGGAGAAGAGGCCCGACGACCGTGAAAAAAAAATGTGTTTCAAGTTGTATTATTAATTAAACGAAAAACGATCGACTGGTTTGGCGAGATTTTTTTTTTTTTTTTTTGTGATTGTATTGTAAAATAGATTGAGGGTTTGTAAAAAAAAAAAAAAAAAAAAAAAAAAAAAAAATTATCGATTTAAGAAACTTTTTAACAAGATAATTTCGAATGTCGAAAATATACACGTATATGTGTATATATATATAGTAAGATTTTCTTTGTCTGTATACCGCGCGATTCCACCGAATACATGCGCAATGAAAACTGTGCCAAGCGCTGTTTTTCGCAATAATGATATTTGCATTGAAGATTATCAGCGTTGGATAATCTTCGAAATATTTCTCAAAAGCCGTCTCTGATTGGTTATTCGAGTATCTCAATTCAAATGACTTTCATTCAACTCTGTATACATATACACGTATGCATATTTTAACGTTAAAACTCTCTGTTAAATTACGTCGAAATAACATTCATCAGATACATTTCGAATCGAGAGGATGAAAGGAAGACAAAAAAAAAAAAAAAATAAAAAATCATCACTTTGCGAACGCGTTGATTTAAATCTTTGATTAAATAGCATTTAATTTGATGCAGCATCACGATTTTTCCATTTTTATTATTGATCGACGCACGCGATGAAAATAAATCGTTAGCGGTGAGTATCTGTGTGTATATGTGTGTCCGTAATAAATTATACGTCTTTTCTTATCAGATCTAAATTCTTTCTTTGTTTTTTGTTTTTATCTTCTTTTACTTTTTTTTTTTTTTTTTTTTTTTTTTAAATTATAAAGAAGGTTCATTAAAATAAGCACCAAAACGATTCATTAAACGATCGAGATAAGATTTTTCTTATTATAAAATTATGTTTATCGCGCAAATAAAAAAATTAATATAATATTTAAAAGTAAAAATGTACTTTTATTCACGAAATACACAACCTTATCTTAAGAAATCTTCCTTTAACTATGTTTAAGAGAAAAAACCGGTTGCCACACATACACGCACACACACAAACATGTACTGGCACCGTACGAAAATCGAAGCACACGTAAACATTAGCGTTGTACCATCACGATGTTAAAAAAGAGAGACAGAGAGAAAGACAGACAGACAGCCAGAGAGAGAGAGATGAAGAATTGATCCTTCTTCTTTCCCCGAGATTCCGAATAAAAAAAAAAAGGGAAAAGTAAAAGGATCGCGCAAGTTGAAAAATAAAGGGTTATAAGACTGGTCTGGGAATCTTCATAAAAGAAACGTGCATCAGTGTGTGCGTGTGCGTCTAAAGGTCTCTTTCTTTTTTCTCTATTTCAACTCTCTCTCTCTCTCTCTCTCTCTCTCTCTCTCTCTTTTGAAATTCCTCTCTCATAATCAAGGGCGATCGCAAAATTTCCGCGAAGTAATTCTATAGCAGCTACTTTGACTATGTCGAACCGCGTTTTCTCTTCCTCTCTTCCTTAATCTCTGAGAATAGTATAGACATAGAGCAATAATAACGTCTGCAAAGATTATCGTCAAGCACCGGTTTTATTCTTATTTTTTAACGAGGCTCCTCTTCACATTTGAAACAGAACCGATCGAATCAGTCATTTTCGCAAGAGATTCTCTTACGAGCTACATCGGGATTATTAATAGGTATATTTAAACTTTTATTTTTTTCACCGGTAAGAAATAAAAAAAAAAAAAAAAGAAAGAGAGAGAGAGAGAGAGTAAAAAGAGATAGAAAGGTAGTCTAGGATTAATTTTTTGACGCGTAAGATGCACTTGAGCGAGAACTACCGGAATAATTGATTACATATACTCGATGTTATATATAAACATTTGCGATGGATTGTTATACTGTGAATGCGGAAAATTAATTTGCTGCCTAAACTTTTTGTTTTTATTATTATTATTATTATTATTATTTTTTTTTTTGAAAATTATTTTTTTATTTCATTGATTTTATCGTTTGGTGGTGTAGAAAAGAAAATTTTTCTTTGAATTATAAATATACATTGAGATATATTTAGATGCTCGCGTAATGTTGATGATTACCGGTATACCGATTATATAATCAACGATTAAGACCGAACGCATAATGAAAGGAAAAAAAAAAAAAAAACGGTAAATTTATTCGTTTAATAACAACCAATCTGAAACGTTAAAATCCACGAATAAATATAAAACGGTATAAAATAACGCACCGATTACAACAATCTTCTTTCAATAACTCTATCAAAGAGAGAGATATAGCTAACACATCTGCGGAACTTCGATCGTCGCAACGCGCCTGTAAATCGCGAAAAATTTTTCCAATCACGATCGATGACGAGTGAAAAGGTAAAGAAATAAGCCACACGTACGAAAGTTCTTCGCCGTTCCGCGCGAAAGATGAAAGGGCGTCGCCGAAATTAACGAGCCGCGTCAGAAGCGCGCCAACCTCGCGTGCTGAATCGGACATCTCTCGTGTTACGTACGTATGTGTCTGTGTATGTGTTGGAATTCCGGCACGAGATATCGCGCAATGGTCATTGTGTAACGCGAGATGCTTGAAATTATTGAATTAGTCGATGGGGATTGAACGAGGAATTGTGTTTTTTAATGCTTAATTTAAGACGTTTTAATTTTTTGTTTCGTTTTGAGTTTATTTATTTATTCTTTTTTTTTTTTTTCTTTGTTTACTCTGTCCGTCTGAATAAAGTTTGATGAAAGCATTATTTTAATATCGATTCAAAATTAATTGACTAAAATTTATAATAATGAATGTTTCAACGTGTAAAGACTAAAATTGAAATTTTTTTATAATAAATTAATTTTATTCGATTGTCCATCTGAAGTAATTAAACATGTCTACTTTAAATGTATAAAAATTTATCTTTTATTGTAATTATGGATTGAATTAATTAGTATTTTCACCGTGAATATTTATTTGCACATTATCTTAATATAAATTAAATCAAATCACATTTAGATTCTTTACTTTGATTTATTTGAAAAACAAAATACATTTTAATTTAAACTTTAACTGACAATAAAATAATTACGAAATAATAAAAATGTAAAAAAAAATCTCATTCTAACCAACAATTACAAAAGAGCAAAATCACATAATTTTTTACGCCTTTGTATTAAAAAAGAAAACGGGTTTCGCAAGTGCGATCATAAAAGGGCAGCGGTCACGTCAAAAGAAAATCTCACCGACGTCGGAATTTTAGTGGCAACATGAAATTGTTTTATTGCTCAAAGTCAAGGAAGAAACAAAATTGAAGGGTGTCTGAGTATATATATATATACACACACACACTCGTGTAATAAAGCGAGGAAAAATATAAAATCCACCCAGACAAAATCACGGGAGATGAATATTTTTCGATGCGAAATTATCGTAATAAAAATTTTTTATGCGACTAAATAAATGTATATAATAAGGGCGAATATAATAATGAGAAATTGACAAAAATATCAAATAATACAACAAAATTACTTTTTGGTTTCAAATTTTATACAAGTTGTTATATAAAAATATATCAAGCCTTGTTTTTCAAATATAAAATAACTTGAAATATAATACAAATACTTTAAAACAAACTTAATCGAAAATTTGTTTCTAAAGCTTTCTTGATTTCAGTCAACGACGTAAAAATAATTGCCAAAAGTATATTTTTCAAGCTCAGCACGAGAACAAATAAGAAAAAAAGAAAAAAAAAAAAAAAAAAAAAAAAAAAAACGAGCACACGAGAGCTTTAAAACCAAGAAACGAAGAAAAGGTCGCCTCCTTTTTTTACCTCCGCGCCGCTCGATTTCTCTACCCATCGCTGTATGATACAGCCAACGGTAGCAATATCGCAATTGCATGCAAAAAAGCAACATAAATACATATATATACCAACGCTTAAGTATCTACACGCACAAGAGAGCTCAGACCTACGCGACGGGAGAGATCATCTCGCGCCTTATACATAAAGAAGAGAGAGAGAGAGAGAGAGAGAGAGAGAGAGAGAGAGAGAGAGAGAGAGAGAGAGAGAGACAAAGAGGAAGGGAGAGAAGAAGACGGCGTAGCAGCATCTTTTCGAAGAAGAGGCGAGGCTCTGGAATGTTTTCGTACTTTGCGTTGGCTAAAAGATTTTTCACGAGTCTAAATCAACGATCGTTTATCATATTGTAAGGATGCCGTTTCTATCCGAGAATATTTTAAAACGCATGTCGAATGTTTAAAGCGATCGGTACAATTTTCACCTGTATTCTCGATGTTTAATGTTTTAGGAATTTGAAACACACGTTTGTTGAATTACACGTACGCATGTTTTTCTTCAAACATCGGGCGAATCGATGATCTCGTTTATTTGACGCTATTTTAATTAGTGTACTTTATTGATAAACGATGATTTAAAAAAAATTTTTTTTTTTTTTTTCGCATAAGTAAACGAAAAACGTTTGCTCAATTCAATTTCCAGCAAGAATCTTAATGTTTTCAATTTAAAGTTACACGCAATGCGCTCGAAACGATACAAAATTTTAAGCGTTATATGTAAATTTTCATAGGTATCGAGTAACAAGTTTGTTAAATTTACGATGCGCGACGATAGGTTTCCATACGGAAAATTGATAATAAACTCGTTTTCATTGATAAAATTCACGTGTTCAACATGACAAATAACCGTTTGTTTATTAAATCGTTATTTATCGGCGAATGAATTTCTTTTCGTTACACGAAAGATTATATACACGTCCGATACGAAAAAGTCCTTCGAAAAAAAAAAAAAAAAAAAAAAAATTGCAATTTCGAAATTAAAATTAAGCGTTAATAATTCATCATGGCTAATGTTCATTATTAATACCTGTATCAAAAGACGAATGTAAATTCAAATTTTTTTATTTTTTTTTAAAATATCGTTTTTAAAAAGATCAAAATCGCAGCGGGTTAAAGGAGAGTAACAAAGAAGAGCGCGCGATTCCGCGAATAAAATTGATGCGCGTTGGCGTGCGCGATTTATTCACTATTGTGACGTCACCTTCGACTACGGCTTTGAAATTGCATGGAATATTATTAAGGAAAATTGAAGCGACGGCTGCTTCGGCGATACAATGAATATTTATCAAATTTACTGCATAAATTTTTTTAAGAAAGAAATTTCTGTTTCTTTTTCCCTTTTTTTTTTTTTTTTTGTTTTTACCGTTTTGTTTTTCTCCTTTTCGATTCTCCATGGTATACGTTAGACGCTGGCTTTGGGAAAAAAGACAATTTGTTGGCTATTGTGCGAGCGATAAAGTGTCCGTGAATTATTACGTGCATTAGCTACTAATAATGGTATAGTTGTTAATGTAACGAATAATTTTTAGTTGTCCGATATAATGTAACGTTGATGGGAGAAATTATAAGCGTTAGATTTTAAATACGTTAAATTTAAAATTGAAAAAAAAGGTTGACAGAAGAGTTAGAGGGAGAGAAAGATAAAAATATCTCGTGAACTTTGACTAAAATAAAATGGCAAAAGATAGATAGATCGTAAGCTGGTTTAAAGTCTTAAAAATTGTTATAATGATGTTATTTAAATATCGAGCTTAAAAGAAGACGCCTATATCTTGTACATTTATTTAACAATATTAACATTTTTTTTTTTTTTCTTTAAACTTAGAAAATTGTGCTTAATTAACGAGTATGCAAATTTCACGTATATATAAAAACAATAACGTAACTAATTTTTACATCTGTATCAACGATAAATATTTAAAATAAACAAACAAAATATTTAAAATAACAATTACGATTTAAACCACCTACATCAGTTTCGTAATTATATTTTAAAATGAAACTTTAATCGGCTCAGCCTCGTTTGAGCATCACACCGTTAAATTAAACAAGTGTTATAATAAATCAACTTGAATTTACAGCTCCTATGTGTGCATATAAAAAAAAAAGAAAATGTTATAGTATCATTTTTATTATCATGCGTGAAATTTACTTCGAGCATAATAAGGAAAATAATATCGTACTTAAAATCTTTTTTATACGCAATAAATAACATGATGATGCACAATTAACAGTTTTTTCTTAATATCCTATGAAATTCATTAGCAAGTCGTTACGGCTATTTACTTAATGATAAGATAATTATTACATAATTTACTCAAAGTTTGCTAAATCGTTTTATCGCACTTATTAAAACACAATTTTTTTTCGAATAAAGAAATCCAAGTAGACAATTAACTCTCGCAAAATAAACCTACAATGTGAAGACTATCGATAGGCTAAATGTGCGTATCAGATACGAGTTGAGCAACTCGACAAATCCGCAAAAGTGTAAACGAGAAAAGAACGGGAACTGAAATGCACATACTAAAAGAGAAGAATAAAAAAAAAAAGTGGTAACATTGGCCAAGTAAGTGTAAGGAGGTAAACGGAAAGAGTTAGGATGAGCTTAGCGGATGAGCTCGACCAAGGAGAGAAAGAGAAAGAGAAAAAGGCGGACGTTTAGACTCGCGCTCGCGCGCGAAATCGAGGTCGCGCGAATACGGACCTTGAACACACACACACACATATATATATACATATATGCATACGCATGTATGCACTATACAAATTGTCACCGTGGTTACGACGTCGTTAATTGCCGCGATGAGCGCGTATGTTATCTTCTCTCTTTTTCCGGATTTTAAATGCTAGAGCTGCGAGGTATCTGATGAAATTGAAAGAGACAGAGAGAGACAGAGAGAGAGGCAGAGAGAGAGAGAGAGAGAGAGAGAGAGAGAGAGAGAGAGGCAGAGAGAGAGAGAGAGAGAGAGAAAGAGAGAGAGAGAAAGAGAGAAAGAGAGTAAGATAGAGAAGGCGAACATGAGATGAGGAGGCTATTAACATTCTTTCGAGGCTGTGAGTTATAATGGTGTTCTTAGAGGCTTGAAGATTGGCTTTGAGCTGATGTTTCCTTATTTTTTGTTTGTTTGTTTTTTTTTTTTTCTGACAGTAATCGGTGCAATTTGAGATGTTGAGTTGGTCCACGATCCGGTCCAGTGGAAAGGATCGATTAGATTTATGAATTTGGCAGGAAAGTATTTAGAAAAATGGTATATTGTTAATTAATATTCGTTTAAACAATTTTTGTTTTTTTTTTCGTATTGTATTAAACATATCTGGTATTGATAATATTGTGAATACTAAAAACAATAAATATATACGCAGCAACATAAAATAGGTATTTGTCAGATATTTTTGACCCAAAGGTACATCAGTCATTATTTGAAGACTTAACGCATTGTATCTCAAAACTAAGTTATCTATATGTACATTATTAATACCAATAAATATCTATTAGTCGATGATTAAAACAAAATTAATACATATTCACTCACTAAACATTCGCATTAGCTATACATACAAAATTTATTATGATTTTTGTGTAAAAAACAAAACTTATATTATGCAATAAAATTTTAATAATATTAATTTATATCTATTCTTATATAATTTTACGCGAGATTTTTACTTTTGTTAAATCATATCTTAACGTTAAACAATTTATTCTAATATTCAATTTAAAAAAATAACTAATGGTACGTTACTATCATTATGTAACATAAAGTGGATAATTAAATAATTGGTATTTACTGAGCTAAAAAAAAAGATAATGTTATCATTATATCCATCAAAAGAAAAAATAATAAATTTTATAATATGATTTCAAAACAAACGGGAAAAAAAATTTGTTAAAATTACGCATCCAAACGACAACAGCAACGATGTAAGAGCCAACATCGACGAAAGGGCAATAAATCAGCGGATAATATACCGGCGTTATCTCCTTTAATCGCGAGCTTTACAACGAAGTCGTTGTCCCTCGTCCCAAAAGGTCATCCACACGTATGCACGCACATGGTCGTCCACCAGCAGGGCAACAACAACGCAAACAACCAAAGTACTCACATAGCCATACGTTGCCCCTCGGTGCCGTGTGCAGGAGATTGAGATGAAGATTGAAGTCGAGGCCCGCGAGGTCCTGCCTGAGATGTGTACTGTCCATACCCAAGGCCCGCTGGGGCAGCAAGAAGAGGTGATCGCTGCCCTCGGCTGGGCCTAAGGCCGATCCCGTTGACGGGGCTCCCCTCACTTGCGAGGGCCCCATAGATCGAGCCGTCAGCATTGTCGATTTTTTTTTTCCCGTAACCGATCTAGCATCACTAACACTGACCACCGGCCACAACGACGACGACACGCTTTCTCGAACGTCTTTGACGGCAGTTTTTCTTGGATTTTGTCGTTTCGATGCCGTGACTTTTATCGCTTGGCTGTTACCTTATTTTATGAGGTCAAAGTTTTGATAGAGTTGAGGTTTAACACTGATCCGATGTTAAGATAACTATTTATTGTTTTAATTTTAAAATTTGCGAAACAACTGGGTAACTTTTTATGATTTAAAATTAATAAAAATAATAATGTTGACAATTACAACAGATTAAAATTTCACTTAACTGAACTATCTCTACTTTATCGTTATATTCTATAATAAATTTGAATATCACTAATTTCAATTACCAAAACTTTATATGCTATTTTCGAAATAACCGAATGAGTATTAACTGAGATTATGAGTTTCCTTCAAGAATTTAAAATCTGTAACTCTGTACAATTTTCAATTTCAGTAATGCACTAAAATCGATATCACAAAATGGTGTTCTACTTTGTAATGATTTTAATTTTTCAACTTAGCACCAGAATAGAACCAAATGGTTTTTATGATTTTTAATTAAATTTTAAAAAAATTGCACTAATTTAAAGAATTAAGGAGCAGTCTTGTGTGGTGAGAATCAATTAACTATCACAATATGATTATTTTAATTCAACACAAGTAATATATAAAATAGCACTGAAATTGTATTTATTGATGGACTAATGTTCGTCTCGGTACGATAATTACTTCCATAAAATTATCCATTAAGAATCATAAAAATTTAATCAGCGTACAAGAAATGCGTCAAAATTCCTCGCCGTTCAGAAAACATAAAATCAAACTTCGTATCGACAAAAAATTTACATTCCAGTAAGTCTAGTCTCGAATAAAATACCAGAGAGCATTAACAGTACTACAAAAAACACTGGACAAAGATTCTTCGCTTCACCTTTTTACCTCCCAAGCTCAAATCGTCGATTTACGATTATCAACGAATTATTAATTTTTTTTTTCTTTTTTTATTTAGAAAATTTTAAACTCAAGAGATCCTCGGACGCTGTATCTCCGAAGGGCAATACTGGCTGCCATGCAAAAGTACGATTATTTGGCTGGAATTTAATTGAGAAATTATTGCCGGAAGTGGGAACAGTAGCAGTGATAACCGGCTTTCACCAACAGTTAATAACCACTATTAGAATTTATCACTCTGCTTTTGCTGGTTGCCAAAGTGCCACATGGATTCGTTAACGTTTTTACTTTAGAGTTTATACTTTTTGGCCGCCACAATGTTTCTTCTTTATATCGGAATAAAATTGATTACGGAAGACGGTGATTCGGATTCAAGCGATAATGATAATTTTTTCTGATGTACCGATATTCTTACATGCGTTCAAGTTTTAATGTAGTGTTTTTCTGCGATAAAGAAAGATTTACAAAGGTGTTATTTTCATCGTTTAAATTACACGTTATGAATAGCATTCAAGTCATCAGAATCAATTAGTAGTTAATTGGATTTTTTTCTCTCTTTTTTGTTATTGAATTATCTTCTTACGTACCGTATATTTCTTACTTAATTTACTTTTTATTCCCTCTTTAAAAATTAATTAATACATCACAATATTTTCACATTATTTCACCGATGCTCAAATCTTAATTTTTGTAAAATCATCAAAAGATTAGCGGTCACCGTGCGCGGGAGTTAAAATAGATGCATGCACGAGCAATTGTTGAAGAAAATTAATTACAAAATCTTTCAGTCGCTCTCCATTGGCACGTATATCACGTTTTTCCAAGTATTTCTAATACCACAACGTACTAATGTTACTTTATGCTTATTTAGAGATGATTCATGCGCGCAATGTGTTTGCCTTTTCCAGTGTCTTTTCAAATATATATATATATATATAATTAACGGCTGATGATGAATACAGCGTTATCACATTATACGTAGCACACTTGTATTAACATTTTAATTTATAATGCTGTTTTTGTTCAGGTATAGAGCTGAAGATATATTCGTATTGATAAAATAATTTCAGTACGATAATTTTTTAATACTGTATTTACAATTCTGTTGTAACTTATTATACAATATCAAATCGATACGAAATCTTGGTCGTTAAAATATAATTCTAACTGGTAGCGGTATCTACTAACTCGTTTTAAACTTCAACGACGACATCAACAAGTATAACAAAAATGTCCCAACGACAACCATGAAACAATACGTTTCTCGTAATTCGAAAAGACAAAAAAAAGAAAAAAAAAAAAATTTAGAGAGACAAGACTAACGGTCGAGTTATACTCAAAGTTAAACCTCGTTACTCGAGCTACCGGTCAACAACAAAGAAGACGATCGCGCGAAAAAGGTTAGGTCACTGCATCCGCGCATATATACATATACACGCACGTATAAGAGAGGAGAGAAAACGCGACGTAACACGTGTCCGCGCGCCTCGACGGCCAGTGGACGACTGATACTTCTCTCTTCGTTCGCTTGCGCACACATACACGTACACTCACGCATACTACGTACACACACATGCATATACGTACACCAGCAGCGCTCTCTGCTAAAAGAGGAGGGGATTCATCTCTCTCTCTCTCTCTCTCTCTCGCTCACTCACTCCTTTTTCTTATCCGCGTGCAGAGCTACCGCGACGCGCGCGCGCGCGCGAAAATGAAAGTGCAATGGGGAGCTAATGCGGGTGGAGAGAGGGAGGGAGAGACAGAGACAGAGAAAAAGAGGATGGTCCATACACTGCAGCTTTTTTTGCAGGATGTATAGCGGTATAGTGAATCTTTTTTTTTCCTTAACGGAGCGAGATCTATAACTCCTGTTGTCTTGTGGGCGTCATATTCTTTTGTAAACTATTTCGAAGGCTTTGTTTTATTTTATTTTATTTTTTTTTTTTTCTGATTGCGTTGGATGAAAGGAGTTTTGTAGAAGATGCAAGTTTTAAAGGAAAAATTTTTAACGGTCTACAAAAATAAAAAATTATTTGAAAATCGATTTATTTAATATATTTGGAAAAAAATGTTGAAACGATAAATTTATCGATTGAATACCAGTTACGATTATATGATAATTAATAAACACAACGAGATAACAATGAACGGTACTACTCTAGTTTCTATTTCTTTCACGTATCGTTAAACCCGTTTTGCAAATAAACCGTTAAATTTTTGTACGCTAGATACATTTAGAAACTTTATTATAAATACATATACAGGATTTCTTGGAAAGGTTAAACCACTATCAGAGTTAAAAAATAAATTTAACAATCGAAATTTTTTACGTAATTATTCCGTACCAACGTTCGATAAAATAAAATTCTATCAAAATTTATTTATTTATTATTATTATTATTATTTTTTTTTTTTAAGGTAAATTTATCCATTTATAACGTGAAATTGATCGAAAGATTACGCAGCATTAGTCCGAAAGTTTTTTAAACGATCGCTGAACTGTAAAAATTCCGACAAAAACCCCCGATTATTTTCCAAACAAAGCAGAAAGAAAATCTTCGACTGTAGTTTCATCACCTTCGACTGCGATACAGCCGAAAGCGTGAAGCCGCATAGAACGATACAAAGAATAGATCTATAAAAAATGATTGGAAAAAAAAAAAATCTTGAATTGAAGGATAAAAGTTAAGGTAACCGATAATTATACGAAAATTGGGTTTAGGGATAGATTATTTTACGGTTAAAATGACGATAAAATATTATATTGTAATTTTCGAATCGCCATATTCTTTATAAGTTTTAATCGATAATTGATGTGATAATATTTTGTATTTCTGTATAAAAAACTTATTAAATAGAGACTAATATTTATTTAATTTTTATGTTTTATAAAATACAAGAATGAGTATGATTTTCATAACGTTTCGAGAAATTAAAAAAAATGCAACCGATTGACCAATTGAATTATCAAATTAATATATTTTGGCGCTAGTTCAGGATTGTTCAAGAGAAAATTTTTATTTTATCAATGCATGTTTTAAATTTATAAAAATGCAAATAAAATTATTTTAGTTATTCAATTAATATATCCCGTTGGATTAATATTTAGCTTGTAGTGAGATCTAAAAATTTTGTTTTAATACTGTGTACATTAAATAAATTGTATGTACTTACATTAAACGAAAATGGATTTACAAATTGATCGTACATTGAATTATATGCAATGAAACTTTAATCGGTAACTTACCTGAAACAAAAATTTGAAAGATATAATTAGTTTTTTTCAATTGGAATACATTTAACTTGTATAAATGTTTTAAAATAATTTTGATTTTTCTTATGGAACAATTTCGTAACAGAATTAATAATTAGTTCTGCAGTTGAGAAATTTTTATTTTCATAAAAAAATTACATTTTTACGCGTAATTAAATACTTTTACATTCACTGTGTAGCTAAACATGCCGTGTAAATTATTTTTTACAACCTTTAACATTTTTATCCTCGCATAATTGTCAAACATAAAAAAATTTTCCCGTGCGGGATAAAGTTTTTTTTTTTTTTTTTTTTTTTTTTTTTTCAACAATTTCGTAATGCGCGAATTATGCTCGAATTCAAATAATTCTCGTGAAAATAAATAATTTCAAATTATTAAAACTCCGAGTGTTCATACTTTCTAAACGATTTTTCAAATTAAAAAATATCAACGCAAAATTTGAAACCTCCGTATACCTTCGAATGCTAAAATTATAGATTTTATCTCCGCATAGAGATATCAGATTTCCACAAAGCATCTCATTTATCTAAAACAAACACCAATCCATCGGCAAATTTCAATGCGCGTTTCTTTTCCCAATACCTCGTACACACAATCTCTCTCCCTCCTTTTTATTTCACCTTACGAAAGAAGAAAAAAAAAAATTTTACACGGCGGTTTATCGATTATTATCGATTATTGGAATATGCGCGACTGCGTAATCCTACGCTCGCGCGAAAAAGAAAAGTATTCGCGCGAGTGGCAGGCGAGCGGCGCGTTCCTTCCATTTTTATTTTTATTTTTTCTTATTTCTTTTTTTTGTCTCTCGAATAAGTCGCTTTAAAGGAGTGTCGAAATTATCGACGTCGGGATTGATGGAGAGAGGGAAGGGTACAGATTACTCGAGCGGGCAATTTCGTTGTTCGAAGAACGACTTTCTCGAGAATTTTACGAGTGTATTACTCTTGCGACGCGCTCTCGGTGATACGAGATCGTACGAGGGGAGAATTTACGGCTATTCGATGTATTTATATGCATTCGCAAGGACGGATGACGTGTGTAAAACGTCAAGTCCTTCTCCTTTGTAAATCTTCGGATAGTTGTAAGGACGAAATTTTACGCCAAGTATGAAGTATGAGAGTCGTGAGAAAATTATTAAAATCATAATATTTTTTATAAATTATTTATTCATATTTATAATTTAAACGAATTGTCGACTCGCGTAAAATTTAAATAAAATTTTTATGTTTGGTCTTTCTTCAAAACAATTATATTAAATAATGAACATAGAAATTTCTCTCAAAGAAAGTATAATAATAAGGTTTGAGAAGAATAATAATGATTATAAAAGAAAACATTAACTAGGTTCGAAGAATAACAAAACTCTTGGATTATCTTTTCTTATTGTGTAATAAAACTAATATTCATAAAATAATAATATTCATATTATTATTGTTACACAATAATTGCGTATTTTTAAATAAAAAAGTTACAAGTAATCAAGCATAGCATAGACAAAAAAAATTAATAATATTCCAATCCATCATCGATATCAATGAATTTACTGGTTAAACAATGAAAATCTTTTGAAGCAACATCATCGAAAAATCATTGCGATGCGATTATCAAAAATAAAATTAACAAGCAAGTAGCGATGGTAATTAACGTGCAATTGAAGATTTCACATCATTAAAATATCACAAAAAAATAAATAAATAATAATAACAAACGAAAATTGTACCAAACGACGAAAACAAAAGCGAGAATAAAATTTCCACAAGGCGAAAGAGGTGAAAGAAAAAGAAAAGGAAAAAAAGGGAATAGAATAAAGCGCGCACGAGCCATTAAATTAAAATCACACCTGACCGGTCGCCGTCAGAACTGAGAAAAAGAGAGAATTCATTATTATCCGAAACGGGGCCAACGTACCTCTTGCTGTTATTCTCTCTTTCTCGCTGCTGTTCCTAACGGTATACGCATGTGTACACCTCTATATATATATATATATATATATATATATATATGAGTACAACAAATGCACGTGATTGCGCGTACAAGATAACGACGTGAAATGCGAAGAGGCTGCAGTTCTGCTGGACATTCGAGAGAGAGAGAGAGAGAGAGAGAGAGAGAGAAAGAGAGAGAGAGAGAGGGAGGCGCGGGAATATGTACAAACGTTTATACCTGACTCCATGCCGACTGCGCGATTGTGTTCTCGTTTATTACTCCATTGCGTTGATGTACATTGAAAATATATGCGTATTTATATACAGGATATTTTGAGATTATTGTTTCTCAAACGATTAACTTGTGTACGTTTTTGGAAAAGATTGATTTTCTTTTTGTTTTTTATCGGGACCGTCGAGTGTCCGCAAGCTTTGAATTCTTAACGTTTCCTTATTTCCATTATAGTTTTATTTTTGCTCGAATCTTGGTGAAAAATCAATAATTGAATTGCTCCAATAATTGTACTACTCAAAGAATTTTTCAAGTTATTGGATAATAAATGCTTTAAAAATTTTCGTCTAATCGTTCGCTTAAACGTTTGTTAAAACCTATCTTTTTCTACGAATTTGTAACTTTTTTAAAGTAAAAACGATCGAACAAAATGCTAGAATAAATGTTCGAAAGTAAAACGGCGATTATTTCGCCGTTGAAACGAAATCGTAAAACATGATTGAACCGAGAAAGAAAGGGTTACGGAAATATTCTTCGTAACTTGTCTCTTTTATTATTTTTCGTTGTTAAAATAACGGTCGAAGAAAGAAAAAGAGAGAAATAATTTCAATCGTTAACTAATTATTTTGTTATAAATTTTTATGGGCCGTAAATAAAATTTGTTCGCGATGTTTAGATTTAAAAATTTCGAATGCTGCTTTATAATTTATGAAATGAAACGTCTCCTTTATCTCTCTCTCTCTCTCTCTCTCTCTCTCTCTCTCTCTCTCTCTCTCTCTCTCTCTCTCTCTCTCTCTCTCTCTCTCTCTCTCTCTCGTTCTCTATTTTCCTTATAACGATTGTAGTTAACGAAAATTTTTATATTTAAAACTGAATGTCAGAATGTACGTCGATGCACAATAGTTATGTAGAATTATTAAAAAACTTAATTTGCGAAATTTAGGTCGATTGTGGAATTTCTCGGCGTTGCTGCTATAAAAATTATTTATAGCATTGTAAAAGAACGACTAATAAAATTCATTTCGACGAATATAATGTTATCGTATGCAAAAGCTAAATTATTTTATACCTTAGAAAATGCGTATCGTAGATTTGTTACACAAACATTAAGTCACCGTTTTAAATGTTATATAAAAAGACGACCCAATTGCGTCGTTGATGAATTTCGTAAATGAACTATGAGGAAGTTTTTGCGACTAAATTCCAATAACGTTCAATTTTGCTTACAATATAACTTATTTTAACTATGTAAATTATAAGCGATTTTTTCTTTCATTAAGTTAATTTTAAATAATTTTTGATTATTGAATAATTGTTTTAACGACAAATTTGTTTTTTTTTTTTTTTTTTTTTTTTTTTTTTTTTTTTTTTTTAACAAAAAATTTAATTTTGTTAAAAAAAAAAGAAAAACATTTATACAAGTTGGTGGTACATGATATATATATATATATACATATGTGATATAAGAACTTTTAAAACAAAAATTATTATTTACAAAAATAATTATAATAACAGTGTCCGAACGATCGAGCATCGCTAAAAATGACTTCTCGAAAAAACAATTAGCGCAACTCGTACAAGTTACAGTTTGAAATTTGACCCGTAAAAATCACATTATAAGCTATATGCATCGCGACGATTTTCTAGGATTTAAAACGAAACCAGCATATCTAAGAAATCTAGCTTCTTCTTTATCTTTTTCTTTCTCTTCCGCGAGTATACAACATAAAATAACGTTCGTTAAGATAAAGAAAAGGAACAATTCTTGTGCGCTCTAGGAAAGTAATGTTTTTCCATTTCTTTTCTTGCTTATATTGCGCTTTCATACCACTGCTGAAGAATAGGTGATCTTTCAAAATTTAACAACACGCGGTAATTTTGTTGCGCTTACATTCAAACTGGTAGCTTAATGATGCGGCGGTTATAAAAGGCGCGAGAGATTAAAGTGATTTTTGTGAAAATGCAGATTGTTTTTTTTCTTTTTTTTTTTTTTTTTTTGGTTATGTAAATTTTTTAAAATTTAAGAAAAATGAGAACTTGCGATAAATAAATAAATAAAAAAAAAAAAAAAAAAACCTTACATATAATGTCAATTTAAATCAATTTAAACATTCGTATTAAATAAACTTTATATGATTAATGTTAAATTCATTCGAAGTAATAATTTTTTTTGATAAATAATTTTTTATTTAAAGTACTAATGATAAACTATTAACTATGTTAAAAACAAATTTAAAGAGTTTAACTTTCATATTAACAGATTTACATTATCAATAAAGTATGAAAAAGAAGGTTTTTATCGCAAATTTTTTTAATCGCGTTTAAATACAAACAAAAATGTGCGTACACTTACGCTCGGGTGATCAGGAAAATTAAGTATGCAAACTCGCTGATGATGTAAATGAGTTCAGATGTCTTATTCATAAAATCAAGAAGTTATTATCGCTGGTAAAAAAAATTCTTTTAAAACAAATTTTGAACGTTATAATATCTCGATTATTATCAATAAATAAATGCGAGTATTAAAAGATAAACTAATTATCGCAATTACCTTTCGAAATATTCCTTTTGTATATGTAAACAAAGAAAAATTTATCAGCCTCGACCTTAAAGAACCTTCCAAAATAACGCATATATTCAACTTTGCATCAACGCGACAAAAAGTTAAAAAAAAAAAAGTCAAAAGTCGACGAGTGCGTCGTTCGCATCGTTCCGTATTATACTCGCGAGAGCGGTTTCGCTCGATCGCACTTTACCACACGCGCGTACATATATATACGAGCCGCGTTATATATCGTCACGCTCGAAGTAGTTAAAAGCCAAGAAAAGAGAAGCGGAGATCGTACACCATAACTTCCATAAACGGATATCGAACTCCGTTCATATATATATACAGATAAGTGTGACAACGCGACTGTCCACTTCGAGATTTGGAAAATTACGTTCGGTCAACGAAGCGGCACAAGAAATGAAGAAAAGAGAAAGAAAAAAAAAAAAAAATAAATAAATAAAACGAACCGTCGTACCGTTACACGCGTATATCGCGCGGAAAAAAAAACCGAGGAAAAAAGGATTGTAAAAGACGCGACGGTCGCGGATGAGGTTAACTTGGATTAAACTTTATATATATATATATATATTTTTTTTTTTTTTTAAATCTTTTATCGCGCGTACACAAACTGCACTCGAGTGAAAGTTTACCGTTTGGAGAAAAATTGTTGGGCCGGCGCGTTGATGAGAATTTTTTTTGGGGTGTAAAAAACGTTAGCGCGTTATATCTTTTTTATTCCACCCGTACGATGATACCTTTCGATGCGATGAAAGAAAAGAAAAATTGTGTGTGTGTGTGTATATATATACACGTTTTTTTGAGTGTAATACGGTAGAAACAATGAAATAAACGCGCGCGACGGTGTTTGCTTTTCTCGCTTACGCGTATATGAGAGAAGAATCATTAAAGCATTTTTTAAGCAGATAACGGTTGAGATAATGCGGGTTTAAGATGTTATCTTTTTTTTTTTTTTTTTTTTCATTTTTAATGAGCCGTAAAATAACTACATTTATTTTTTTTTTTTTTTAATAAGAATAAGACAAGAAAACATAAAAAGTTTTCTACTAGTTCGATGAATAATTTATGTTCACTTAACGAAAACTCGTATTTTCTATTTTGATATGTAAATGTATTAAATACCTGTTATACTAGTTGTAATGGTGTATATCATTTAAATTAATAGAAGATAATTTTATTTACATACAAGATGTTATATTATAATTTAATGAATAATAATCTATAAAAACAAAGCTATTTCGCGTTTAAAAAAAATTCTATCGATTAATACGATACATTTAAAATAATAGATTATTAAAGTTTATTTATTCGTGTAAGAATTTTTTAAGGTGTAGTTTAAATTACTGATTACCCATAAAAACGTTAAGATAAAATTAAGTTATTACTTGAATAACATAATCGTAAATAATTATTAGTGAAATTACAAATTTTTATCGTACAATTAAGATATGAGTAAAAACAACATATTTTATATAGGCATAAAATATAGTTAAACAATATTAATAGTTATAATAAAGTTCTTTTGGTTTCGGTTTCCTATAGCAACGTTAATTTTCCGGAACGAGCGCAAAAGTTTAAAGAAGTTAATTTGAAATTATTATACTTGTGATTTTTGCTATTTCCGTAAAGGATCGAGGAAGAAAAAATTTTAGCTTGTTAGAAGTAGACACGATTTTCGCTAAAATTTTTATAATTATTACATAAACATATCGCCGTAACGGCCGATAAGCTTCTCGTTCATAACGTTAAATTATCGAAAAATGTAAAAATACCGTAATCGATATAATACTTCCCTATCGATTTCATTTAAATCAACCATAAAAGTGTATTTTCCTCCTTCGATCGAGAAGGAGAAAGAGAACGAGATAGAGAATCGTAAATTCAAGGAGAAATTTCACCCGTAAAGTACCATTCAATTAACGCTTTTTTTTTATCCTTAATTCCCTTTTTCTCTCCTTTTCGTTTCATTTAAAACTCGAGTAAAAAGCATCTAGCATCTATCTAACGCATTTACACATATATGTATATATGTATATCATCAATGCATATATATATATATAAGTAATTTGTATACGTATGTGTATATACGAATGATCGCTAAATGCACCGGAAGAAGATTAGCTTTCAGATCCAATTATATTTATATATACACACATAAACATAAAAAAAAAAAAAAAAAAAAAAAACTAGCACAATTGCATCGAGCGAAAGAAAAGAGATAAAGAAAAAGAAAGAGATTTCTCTTTATAATCAAAAAGCGAGTCTTCGCAAGAGACTTTATGCGTATATCGGCTGCGTTAAATAATTCGTAGCGTATAATCCAAACGCTGTGGTCGCGTTACCATTTTCTATAAGTTGTTTCGACGGTGGTTTATTTTCACGTTGCGATATGTCTCGGCCGGTGCTGTTATCACGAATGGTATCTCACGTGATTATAGAAGGTGATAAATTATGAGTTTTATTTATGGGATGAGAAAACATCGAGGAGACTTATGTAGCCGAGATGCGATTTTACGGCATGTTTTTATTAGTCGAGGAAATGCGTTCGGTATCGATTATTATCGCGAATTTAAATTTTGGAATTGTAAATCTTGGGTATGGATGTGCTTTCTACGTTTTTAGCGTTTATATACACTTTGAAAATTCGTATACGTATTCGCGTTCGTTTTTTTTTTTTTTTAATAATTAATTGTTGAGGTAATATATTTAAAGCTCGATTAATCACGCGTTGTTATCATGAATTTCCAACCAAAGAGTAAGTACAAATAAATTTTAATAAAATTTTTAATCAATATTTTAACGATTATGCGATTGACGAACTAATCCTAACTAATGAAAACGACGCGCCCGCACAATCTTTACGGAAGCTTAATGTAATTTTAACGTTAAATCCGGTAAAGCTCGCCAAAAACCGCGCCGAGTTTCAAAGTCGTTGGTCCGCTTGCCGAACGATAAACTAAAGGGTTGGTTAAATACAACTATTTTTATTCTCATATAAATTTACAAGTTACGCTCACAAATCTAAACGTAACGTACATTACGTAAGAAAACCAAAGAAAGCAAGCATCATTCACAAAATTATACGCTTCGATGCGTTTCTCGAATTTGAAATGTGGATATCTTTAAAGCGCCAACTCTCGTATTTTCGCCGAATTCACCGACTATAATGTATATATCGACAAGTGGAAAAAATCGAACGGTCGGCTATTATTTGCTCGGGCGGAAATTCTGCTCGGTTATATAGACCTATGGATTTTTTATGAGCATGAATACAAAATTTTCGTGATAAATGCGCGATTTTTTTTTTTTTTTTTTTTTTTTTTTTTTTAATTATGGAATCATAACATTGGATTTATGACGTGGGAATATTATTTTTTCGCTGATTTTGATACAACGTCAATTGCAAAATAATAATGATAATTCAATGTTAAAAAATTAATGTTTTAAGATATGCTGCGGTCGAAGTTTATTATTATCGTGCAATAAAATTTTATTTCAAAATTATACAATAATTATTTAGTCCTTTACATCAAATAATAAATCAATAAAAATATTAGTTGTATCAAGAAATATAATATAATTTCGAATTTATTTGTATTTGTTGGATATATTTATAAGCATAAACTTGTGTAACCCATTAACTTTCAAATCAGAGACATGAGATTGTCTGAATCATAAATATATTATAAAAGAAAATACAAAAAATCTTTCAACAGATTAATTATTAAGGGCCTTTCCATTAATTTAATAACCGACAATAAAATGTAACATTTTTCATCACATATTAATTTGTATATATATAGTTTCATTTACGATAAATTCTCCCTCTCACTTCCTCTTTTCCTCTTTTAGCAAAACCTGGCTTCCTACCTCGACACCGGTACTTTAAAGATGGCACAAGCTCAAAAAGTAGTAGAGCATAAAAAGTACACACACGCATATGTAATAGATATAGTAAAAGAGAAAAAAAAAAGAAACACGGGGGAAAACGACGAGGGGATTTATCGCGCGATGCGTGTGAAGCTATTCCGTTTTTCTTGGACAACTGGTGTACATGCGCTAAGGCTTCCCTAGGTACCAAGTCGACGTTGTCGATCGAAGCCTTGGAATTTTCGTTTCGCGGTTTAGTTTTTTTTTTATAGTTTTAGATTATTTCAATGGGAATGGAATGTGAGGTGCGAGGCTGCTTCCTTTATTTTTTTTTTTTTTTTTTTTTTTCTTCTTTCTTTTTTGGTAAGTAAAAACAAGTAGAAAGTCAAAGATGCGCCGGAGTAGAAAGTGTGTTGGTAAATGTAAAATTAAACGCGTACGTTATTCGATGGTTTATTAAACGGGATTCGCAAGGTTTTGATAAGATTATAATGCAATACTTAACGTGGTTAAGCGCACGTGAAATTGATCTTAAAAATTTAATCTATATGAAAACTAAGCAAATATTTTTAAAAAAGAAGGTTAAAACAAACACGTTGGAAATACAATTTTTTATTTGAATTATCCTTTAAATTTAAGTACTTTGGAGGATAACTTATCATATAAAAGTTGTAGGGTACAAAGAGGTACAACTTATGGTGAGCTAGAACTTAACCCTGGAATCAAGGATTACGAACATTTCAAGGCAAAACTGATTTTTTTAAGTAAAAACCCTTTCTATGATCCTGATAATAGAAATAGCGGAACATTTTACGTTCAAAGGTGACTTTATCCTGATGACTTTGAAATCAAGACTAATTGAACTGATCTTGAGTCTATCAACATTACACGATAATTCAATAGTTATATCTTTCGAACCAAATTTCATTATTTTTTTAAAATTTAGATATGGTTTTTATACTTTGTTAATTATAATCAATCGCATAAAAAATTATTTCATAGATATTAGAAATAGATGCTAAAAAAAAATAATAATAATAATATTGTTTTGTTTTAATTTAAAAGAAAAAGATCGGTCATTTTTTGTTTCTATTTTTATTCTACGAATTTTTTTAATTCGAGTTTATTCGGTCGTTTAAAGCGCGCGAAGCGATTTATAAAATGAAACTTTTCAAGGTTTACTTTATTATAAAAATGGCGATTCGCGTTTTAATAATTATCGAAGATGGATGATAATCTTGTGCAATTATGTTAACGCATTTCGATGTGAAAAAAATAAAGATATTATTTTATTTATTTTTTTTTTTAAATTCTTTAACGCGAATGATTCGTTTAAAATAATTAAATATTATCATTATTCAAACTTGGAAAGTTTCTTCGATAAAATATGTTTAACACTTACATTTTCTTTTGAATGATATTGAAGTGCATTGTTAGTTTTAAAAAAAATTCTTATTGTGTACGAGGTATATAAAATTGGTCATTGAAAGTAAGAAAACATCGAAGATATTGCATTGGTATGTCTTTCGAAATTATTTTTCATCCTTACGGTGTAAATGATAATACAACATATTGTAATTTATAGCTATTGAATACAATTTTATTCAAACAATTATGGTATTTTTATATTTAAAATAAATGAATTTTCAATTACGTATATTTTTACAAGAAATATTTTTTCTTTGCCTCTTCGTAATTGGAATTTTTCATAATTTTTTTTTTTTTAATACATCAGGATTCATTATCTTTTACATTTTCTACTGTTAAACAATAAAGAAAGAAGAAAAAAAAAAATAGAGACTAATCAATCGATCGTTCGAAAGACACGGTGCATAACACCTTTTCATTCATCAAAAACAATCGCGATAATTGCTTTAACCCGGTGGTAAATATATATTAGTCACGTGGACACACACAGTCGTCGTTGTCGTCCTTAGCGATTGCGAAAAACGAACGGTAAGTTCCATTATACACGCGCGACGACTTTATGAGTTAAAGAAGCGCAAAACGAAAGCCGAGCGAGACGAGAATAATTGTGCAAGAGAGCGCAAACTGTTTCTTCGTTCTCTTTAAACTTTACGCGAGACATAAGCGCGCGAGAGCTCTGTATGTGTGTATATATGAGCAATAATGGTTCGACTTCCTGCTGCACCTGCGCTTTACGTCCCCTTTGGCCCCCGTAATAATGTAAGTAAGGTAATGGAGCTACTTATGTGTCCCTGGTATGTATGCGTATCTGTGTGTTTGTGTGTGCATGCGTGTACAATGTCCCGTACCTGTAAGGCCGGTATTATTGGGCTCGCTCTCGGTAGAAACATCGCGTCGACGTTGAGAATTAGCGAGCGCATTGGACTTTAACAACGACTTAAAGGAGGTATTTAGGTGTGGTTTACTTTTAAACGAACTCTCGGCGATATCGTTGTCTTATTCTTTTTTTAAAACGTTAGTTTAAAAAAATAAATATATATAAATCGATCCATCGGTAAATAAATTTCATTAAAAAAAAAAAAAAAAAAAAAAAGAAAAAAAAAACATGGTTTAAAAAAAATAAATCCACGATCGATTTTCAACGTTAAAAAGAAAATCTCTCATACCAAAGCGAATTCGCGCTCTCACGGGTGTAAATCGGCGCAAGGAACTAAACGCAAAGTAGCACAACGACGCTTTCCTAAAGCAAAATACGACAAGTTCCCTCGATATCGACCCTCGAGACTACTACAACTACAACGTCGTCGTCGTAGTCGTCGTCGTCACCCATGGCAACAAAACCCTGCGAGCGTCGTCTTCTTTTTCTCGCGCTAACGCGCTTGTATACACGTATAGCAGACGAGAAGGCTAGAACTTGGAGTCGTACGGGAAATCCGTAAGAGAATTGTTTTACATCTACGGTCCATTTAACAAAGACTTCTTCCAAGATTTGTTGAACTTTCTTGAATTTACGAAGAAAACATAGCGCGCATTCTACGTGATTTTTCGAGTTATTTTGTAAGCGTGTATTCGATGTTTGCGGATTGCGAAACTTCACGCGAAATCGTACTGAAATTTAATGTGAAAAATAAAATAAAATATAAAAAATTAAGAGTTTTAACAATAATTTAAGTATTTTTAATAAATATGTTAAAATGTTACTGGCGATACGCAAACTTTTAAATACTATTACACGGTTACAATTCATATATCCGTAATCCGAAAAGGAGCAAAAATGTTAAATATTCGTTTAAATGCAACCTCGAGATAACAGATACGAAAAAAAAGTAACAAGATAAAAGTAGCATTAAATTTTCTGACTCTTTATCTTTTTCTAATTGAAGTTTTTTTTTTTTTGTCGTTACTTTCTCATTGTCCTTTAAATCGCAAAGAAACATTTTCAGTTTAAAAATAAAAAAAAAAAACATCCAAAAAATAAAATTTAGCTTTTACTTTTGAACAATATTTTTTTCGACAAAGTAAATGCTTTTCCTGCAAAAAAAAAGTGCCTTTGTTGTTTTTAAAAAATTAAAAGTTCTATTTTTTTTTTATATTTCACTAATGAAGTTTATTTCTTAATTAAAATTAAGTAACTTTAAATTAAGCATAGCACATATGTCATATTTTAAATTAAACCAATCTCCTAACTAATATACAACGTTTCATACGTTTATACGTTATATACGTTGACATCGATTATTCACAATATTCATTTGCATTGACATCTATTTAAATTTAATTAATCACGTTAAATTCAGTTAAGAAATAATATTAAATTTTCTCTTTCTTCTCGAAAAATGTCAATTCCACCGTAGTCGTCTATGCAATCATGGTACCATTAACAAAAATAAAAGCACGACGATAATTCGTTAGAAAAAAAAAAAGCACTTTTGAATAAAAATTTACAGGGAGCTATAGACTTTTAGACTTTTGTCACGTACTTGGCAGAAAGAGAGAAAGAGAGAGAGAGAGAGTCGATGAGTTTTTTGGTTATATTTTTTACTAGCTCTTTTAACGTTTTCTTTTCTTTTCTACCTCGCTGAAAAAAAAAAAATACATCGTGTGTCTGCTGTAGTTGGTGATAAAATACTATCCATATCAAGATGGATAGGCGTTTTAATTTCAGTGTGATGGTCGTTTTTTTCGCGATTGAAATTGAATAAAAGTTCAGCAAGAAAAGTTTAATCATTGGTTACTAAATTGGAATTTAAAATTTTTTTTATTATATATTTTATTAAAATAGATTATTGACGTAGATTATTGACGTGTCACCGATAACTTTACTCGTAAATTTGTCATATTGAAAATAAATACAATGCAAAAATATTTATAAAAATGAATTATATTGAGAGATGAATTTACATTGTTTTTAATCATTAAAAATAATTATTTTCTAATAATAAAATTCAACTTGCATCAATTATATTAAAATCTTTCTAATCTAAATAGAATTAGCTATGTGATTATGATAAATGACGTTAAAACAAAATAATACGATTTATTTCTAATTTACAATTATTTTCTACACACGGCACTCGATTGTACATTTTCACTCATGAATGCAACAACACATTCACATTTGTCAAAATCTATAATATTGATTATGCATATGCACGCAAGCGCGCAACCACTGTTTGACCGCAAACCATAACTCAACGCACGATTTGTGAAGCTCCAGTTGTTAAATGAACGAATGGCCAATGCCACGCGTGATACTTTTGTTTTGTTTTGTTTTATTTCTTTATGGATTGTGCATAAAAATTTATTCGTCATTTTTAATTTTAAATATTTCACTTTTTTTTTTTTTTTTTTTAAACGTTGCTATCGATTTGCACAAAAAATTGTAACGAATAAGGTAGATTATTACTGAAAATTATTTTGCACAGCTTTTGAATCTTATTCTTTACTTGTAATGAACGCTGTAAGAATTGTTTACAATAACAAGAATTTTAGTAAAAATTATCATCTATACGAATTAGTATCATAAATAAATATAACATTGAGTATATTGAACGCTACGACGTAAAAGTTAATAATTATTTTTATTTTAATTATAATAAAGATACTGCAAACCTTATAATGATATATTGAATATTCTTGAATTAACGAAAACGTATTTAACGTAATATCAATTATCCGATTCATAATTTACACACCTCAGGTATAATGCCTTACAAATTTATTATTTTAGTACATAACCGTACACGCAAAAACTGCAATCAAAAATGATAAATCAGAAGCTATCTCTCTCTTTATTTCTTTCTCTCTCTGTCTGTTTGTCTCTCTCTCTCTCTCTCTCTCTCTCTCTCTCTCTTTCTCTCTCTCATTTAATCCATCATTCATTGAGAGTTAATTAAAGAAGCGACGAGCGCATCGTCTGGATCTCTTAAACTGACCGGTGATTTAACGGTGAGCATTATCAAAACGGTATTAGAGATAATTAAGGCCACAGCTGCATTACATTTTCACGGAGCTCTGGCGCAGCAACGCCGAGGATATCATACCGAGATGAATTATATTGCCAAGACGTGTAATGTGAAACAATAGATCCGGGTACATATGTACGTATACGTTTCATCGTTTTCTTCCGCTCTTTTTCTTTTTCTTTTTCTTTTTCTTTTATTTATTTCTTTCGAACGGTGTTTATTTTGTTGAGTACAGTTGTTAACTTTGCTCGGTACTTCGATTTTTTGAATACGTTACGTTAAGCTCTTTTCGGAAAAGATATCGATCTTATGTATATAAATAAACGATTGGACGGTAATTGGTAATAAATGTGAAAAACTATCTAGAAACGTAAACGATTAATTATTAAATTGCAAACGTAGTCTATTATTTAACTCTTTGAATAATTATTTTCCTCGAAACTCAACAAATTTATTAAAAATCCGTTAAATCAGCAATACTTAAAGATTATCGGTAAAGCTAACTAACAGCGCTCTAATATACCCATTATAAAGAATTCATCGCTTCAATTAATATTAAACTCCATTAAACGCTATTCTATATAAAATTAAAAAAAAAAAAAAAAAAAAAAGGGATTAGCTATCCTACGCTATTCCACGCGCACGCATCTACTTTGTGTTTTTTTTTTTTTTTTTTTTTTTTTTTTTTTATCGCAGAGAAGCGTTTATGACGCGTAACGCGTAAAATCGTCGAGAGAAGAATTAATTGTATCCCAGAGTCGCGTATACGTGTATTGGTAATAAATAATTAATATATAAACCAAGATCGAAAGTTAACGGATGTAAATGTAACGACACCATTAATTACCCGCGTGTGTACGTAAGTTTTGCATTGTTAATCGTAAATTGAATTAACTCACGCAACGCGGGTTAGCTTTAACGAGGCTCCGTAGCTTTTTGATTTAGAAATCTTTGCTTTGTAAGAGCCTATAATTGAATCAAATTTTCGAATTAACGATCCCGAGCTATTGCATCCTTTAAAGTTTTTTCATACGATTCTCAACGGCCGTACGTTGATGTCGAGTTCATTATTCGCTGTTGTTTACATTTTTTTTTTTTTTTATCTGACTCGGGATATTTTTAATGGTATCGTGATGCGCGCTTGCATATTTTTGCCAGCGTTTCTTAGAAATATGTCCGATTATTTCTCGTAAAATGATTTACTACGATTAAACATGTATGAAAGTTTCTCGGTAATAAAACTTTCTTCAATTTATTGTGAAATAGATTTATATACGTGCGCAAAGAAAAGGCGATTACGATCGTACGCGCATTTTATCGTATGATTAAAGCATTCGGTGGTAGTTTTTCAAAATATCATTCTAACATCTTTATGAATAATTTTTTTAACTCAAATAAGTTTATTAATTTTTAATTTTAGAAAGTTTATTTAAAATAAATTTTTATTTTTTAAACTTCTACTTTTAAATTATTTTAAAATATGCCAAACTCTGTTTTTTGTACAATTTTAATTCTTTTATTTTACATATTATTTATGCGCTTTGATGAAACTTTTTATTTAAAACTATAATTGCGGTATCGTCATCAGAAAGATCAATCAATTTAATCATTTTAGATTTTGCGTTTATTTAAGCATAAAAGTGTATACACGTGTATTTGCACGTTAATTAAAAAATTATTTTACATTCATAAATTTTTAAAATGCTAAAAATCAATTAACCATTATATTAAAAATATGTTTGTTTGCGTTGTAAAATTTTGAAAATTAAATTACGTGTAACGATAAAACTAAAAGGAGAATAGCGCGAGCTGTACGGTCGTGAGCTCATAAACAAACTCAAAAAGCACAAGCGAAGCGAAGCGAGCTTCTTACATACGTCGATCCTTTTGTCTACATTAACTTAATTACATATTTTCTTTTCTTCTACTATTAAATAATATTGTAATAAATAGTTTTGTTTATTGAAATTTAAAGAGATTAATACTTCACTATAAAAATATGCATGAAAAAAAAGTTATGAATATCGTAAATAGAAATGGCAAATAAATAAAAAGTTACGTTTTAATATTCATTTTCTGTTGATTGATTTTTAAATTATTGATCTTCAAATGTATATTGAATACTAGCTACATGTGCGATACATGCTTGATTAAATTAAAATATTTTAATTGTATATAATAATAATAATAATTAGATAAATAATAATTTTTCTAATTAGAAACTATTCAACATTCTTACCTTCCATTTTCTCTCCGAATTAAATTCAATGGCTGATCGTATAGGAAAAATAATTGCAATAGTAAGGACTCACCTGAAACAGAGCAAGAAAATTTTCATTTTTAGTTGCTAATATATTTTTGATAAGATTTATCAGTTATTACAAGTGAGATATCATAATTTTATAGAAAATGATATTTCATTTTTATATCTAATTAACACGTTTGGAAAGTGCCTGGATGTTAATGATTTATTTAAAAAAAAATGATGACGAAGTAAGATTAATATAAATTAGTTTGAACTTTCTAAATAAAAGCTATTGGCGAGTTTTGAATATTTATTTGCTTTCGCTTTAAAATTTAATGCAAAAATTCAATATATGTATCTGATTTGATAATATAATATTTATGTGACTATAAAAGTAGAAATGTCAAATAGAAATAAAAAAAAAAAATATATATATATATATATATATATATATCATTTACTATAATTCATTTACTAATTTATTTTTTATAATTAAAATAAATTTGTCGTAATACTCAATTCGAGGAGAATTTAGAATATTGGGCAGAGGTAAATCAAATTATTTAAAATTGTCAATTTTACTTTTTTAATTACAATTTATTTCACCAAATTGTACTTTCTTTTTCTAAATTACATAAAAAGATCTTCAGTTTATTGGTTAAATGAAATAATGACTGCTTAAACGATAAACATCTCAAATAATAATTACATTTTTGAATATTTAAAGTACGTAAAGATTTTTTCATATCCAAATTAAAATTTTCAATAAAAATCGAATAGCAGCGAACAATCCTACAAAAGTATTTCTAATAACTAACATACAAGTAAAAAAACAAGAAATGCTTTAAAATATAAGAGTAATTCAAAAAGCGACGATTTCGATTTAACGGAAGTTAAAGAAGACGAAGAGCTCCTTCAACCGTCCAACTTTCCAACTACGCCGTCAAAAGTTACAATATCTCTGTAAAATCTAAACTTGCACCTGTGCCTCGTCAGATATCTACACAACCGACCCAAACACTTATCTCGAAAGACTTCTTTCTACATTGTCTAGATGGCGTTAGTTCAGCAAGAGCACTTTACCTTTCTCTCTCTTCTCTTCTTACCACTACTAGTATCAAGCACATACGCATGCGTGTGCATGTGTACGTATATGTGTATGTGTATATATATATATATATATATGTAAAAGAAAAAGAGAATAGAGAGGTTGACCCTCTCGCGGGAAATTCGCAAAGGTTTTGGGTTATGCGTGCCCCGTCAAGTATGCCGGATTGGCAATGCAGCGCGTCCGCGTGTTCTCGCTTGCTTTTATCGCGTTTGGCCGCGCCTGGTGTGATTATTTTTTTTTTTTTATTTCCTTTTTAAGATCGCGTGATGCGAGAGAATCGAAGGAATCGATGTACATCATCTGTGTGTGTGTATGAGAGTCTGGAAACGCGAGGGGATGGGACTTTGGTTACGTGGATAAGTAATGTTAAATTCACGCGTTCACAAAATTGCTTGAACTTTCTTTTTATGAGGGAAAGAGGTGTGACCTGAACTTGCTGTGTGTTGAATTCCAATTTTATTAATGATTTCATTCTTGAACGAAAACAAAAAAAAAAAAAAGAAAAGAAAAGAAATGAAATGAAAATGGAACGTAATATAAGAATATAAATTCCGCTGATGCAAAATGAAGAGAAAAAATTTAATTTAATTTTGATTACACAAGAATTGTAATAATTTGTGTATATAATTATAATTAAGACGATAAAGCAATTCTTATTATTTAATTACTCTACGAGATAATAATTATCGAGCTATCATAAATCTACAAAATTTTAATAGTCGTTTATAATGAATTCTCAAAATGAAATTCCAGTTTAATTATTAAATCCGAAATGATTTCTTCATTAACAATTAAAAAAAATAACAATCATGTTCACTTAATCGGTGTGTTCGGCTTCAAACAGATGAATTAATCTTTCTTCGTACAATTACTCAACACACAGCTAAATATTGTTTGACAAACTTTTCGTGAGGTACATATTAAATTTACCATTTTCACAATCGCTCTCGATTTTATTACTATGGAAAATAAACTGCCACAAAAGTTTCATTGTAAAAATAACGAATTATCGAATCAAATTGTCAACTCTTGTGCTTATCTTATCCTCATTGCCCAATACGACGACCACGAAAAGTAGCGGTGATTATAATTAAGACGTCAAAGTCGTGCTAAAGTCGATTTCGTGAAAGATCCCGAATTATAGGTTGAACTACCCAGAAAATTGTCGACTGTCGTGTTCTTTTCGTAAAGGAATAATAAACTTTAAACGAGACAATTGCGCATCGTGATTTTAAATTGCGGAAATCATGAATATTTGCGTGATTTTTAATGTTGTTTAGGTTAAGTTTTTTGGTCACTGCACGAAGATATTTTACCAGTAAAAATAGTAAAATGATAATATAACCGAGGAGCTTAAAGTAATTTTACTGGATTTTACTATGCGCCGTTCAAAAAAAAAAAAAAAAAAAAAAAAAAAAAGAAAAAAATATTAATCTTTTTTTTAAATAAAATTCATAAAAAATTTAATTATAAATGAGGTGTGTACACTATTTAACATTTCTTTTAAATCTAAAGATTGCGATAGATACGTTATCATAAAAAACAAATTATTTATGTAATTCGCAAAATATAATTTTTAAAAGTTTTTAGTAAATTAAGAGTTATAGTAAATTAATAATTTAAATTCAATTGCGTTCGAGATACAAACAGAAAGTTTACATATCGCGAAATAAGATTTTATTTTAAGTATACAGCACAATCTATTATAGTCAATAATGCGACTAATTATGAGATAACTTATCTATTTTGTTCTTTTTTCTTTCGAGGAGGTTTATTAAGTATTGAAAATTCTTTAATCATTATTCGATACATTATTAGAAATTGAATATACATGCTTATTGATAAATAATGCGCTACGATATATCTACAAGTTTTCTTGTGAAAATCGGAACACTTTTCTTGATTAGAAAACTAGTTTGTGAAACTATTTAATAATAAATGATTATATATATGATTTAACTAAATCTCGATAAGTCGCGCTATATATTATTATAAAATTTTTTTAATACCTTAAGAATGCAATTAAAAATTTTAATTTATGGTTGAATACAAATTTATTTTTGAAACACTGCTAATATAAGAAAATTACATTTCAAACGAGAAATAAATTAGATATTTTTTTAAAAAATTTTTAAGATCGTAGTAGCGTATACATATGTAATTTTGCAGCGTACGAAATATATTTCATAAAAATGAAATTCTCAACTAATCGTTATAATCGATATATGGTTTTTTTTTTTTTTTTTTTTCATTTTTACACACGAATTTTACAATAAACTATAAAAGTATGTGAAACTTTATACGTAAAAAAAAAAAAAAAAAATAGAAAATAAATAAATAATTTCCAATTTTCATTGAACAAATTACAACAACGTAAAGACACAATGAATCATGAAATAATTTAAATAAACATGAGACGAAAAAGTGAAAATTCATCGAATCTCATCGATGCAACAAGTGCTATTAATTCATGAGAAGAAAAAAAAAAAACAAACAAACCATCGCATCATCAATTCCAGTCAATATTCAATTCGAAATTACTTTTCGAAAGAACAAACCCCACGCTGTGGGCGAATCTATTAACCGTTCGATGTAATACTCAAGCGAGTTTCTCCATCCGCATTGTACGCAACGATACACGTCGTCTCAGCGGTAAACCAAGAGGCGGATGGCTTTTCTTTCATCCGATCGAGCAATACAACGACGATCGAGGCTTACTCCACGACGGCTCACCGAATTGAAGACGGCATCCGCGTTTATGCAAATCACCGCTTCTGGTATATTTTCACGATAATTTATGCAGGCTTCGATTACGTCGTCGGCATGAAACCGCTAGGTAGGTAGATCAAACGTTTTATATATTTTTTTGATTTTTCCGAATTATCGTTGAATTAACGTAAGCGATAACGCGTTTCGCATTCGTCGTTTGTTTAAATTGTTGGCGACGTGCGTGTTGCGTCTTACTTGCGACTTTTTACGAATTTGTTATTATATTTTCAACGCGCGGTAAACATTTTTTATTTAATGCGGATGATTTAAAACGAGACGCGAGATTATTTCGCGTTATGTTTAATTGTCGAGAAAAATTAGCGAGATAAAATGATGTGTATGTGCGTGTCGGAGTAAAGGTTAGTGTGGTATTAAGATATTAAGGTTATTAAAGTTTTAACGATAAAACGGTACTTTTATCGCAATTGCAAACATTCGAGTTGATTCCGTCGTAGATTCTCGTAACGAAAAAATATATTATTTAATGATTCTAATATTCAATAAATTTAATTTTGTTTTATTAAATTTTTTTTTTTTTATTTTGAAAAATTTATTAAAAAAATACTCATTCTTTTGTACAAACGTATTATTCTAGCATACGAATATAATTCCGAGCAAAATTCTTCAATGAGACACTTACGTCGAACGAAAGATTCATAACGAATTTAACGAAACGCATTAGTATATCTAAAATCCACGCGGAGCTTAAAAGCGCGTAAAAGCGCACTCGAAGAGAAATTTTTTCAAAGACGTACAACATAAGCAAAACGTCCTGTTTTTCAAGTGCGAAAGTCTCACCCACACACGTTTATCATACGTACGTGCGCAAAGAGGAGGTAAAATAAAAGAAAAACGATAAAAAAACAAAGCGAAAGAAGAAAAGAGAACGCGAGAGGGAGAAGAACTATTAGGGACGCGAGTAACGTTGCAGCGCGAAGACCATAAACAGCGACATAATGCAACGATCTAAATTCAGTCGGGAGGGAAGTGGAAAGGAGCGAAAAAAGACAATATATATACATATATATATATGTGTACAAGATTATTGTAACGAGTCAGTATGTGCAGTTTATTTTTCTGACGGTTTCCGTTCGGATGGTAAGCTCGTATAATCTGCACTGTGTAGAATTTGTCGAAATCGTTTTGTCTTTTGAAATTGGAAAAATTACCGAATGTGTGAACAGTACATCGATAGGTTTGTCGAGACACCATTTGTATATTTCAAGCTTATACGTTTTTTTTTAATAAAAATAAATTGGAACGATATTCGGCTTTTGTAAATTGGAGATTTGAGAAAATACGTGGTACACGCGTATCGTGTGAATTGAAAAAGATTATTGATAAATAATTTTGACATCGACATTATTTTAATAATTCAATTTTAGTCGATTACGTTTTCGTGAAATTTACGTAAAATTATTATCAAACAATTTATTCCTCGCGACACTTTCGTTAACCCTCAACGATTTTAAAAATAATAATTAGACCTTTATAAAATAAACGTATTTTTATAAAATATTAACGAATCGATTAAAAATTTTGGCTGACTTTTAAATTGAATTAATACTTTAGGAATAAGTGGAAAAATTATCCAACTAAATTTTTAAAATCATCGACAAATGTGCAAAAGAAAAGAAATGCATAGCAAAATAAGTATATACTGTAACGATATCGAATTAAAGGAAAAAGTAAAAAAGAAAAAAGTTTTAAATTTTGGTCGATCAAGTATTTTATTGTAAATACGAAGCGATGAAATCAAATAAATAAAGTGGATTTAAAGATAGATAAGTAATAACGTTGCAATACAGCATCAACGCACAGATGCACATATATATATACACACATACACACGCGTATATACATCCTCGATTATCGATGTACACATACTTTGTCGCCTTTGTGCGCACACACACACACACACACACCCTTGGATTATTTTGAAGAGTTAAACGATCATAGCCGTGTGGGAGACACAATAACTCAAGTTTTCTCTCTCTCTTTCTCTCTCTGTCTGTTTTTTCTTTTTTAACCCTCTCATACGTTTCATTCGACTTCTTGTGAAAGAATTTTGCTTTTTAAGCACGTTTAACGTGCAAGCGTGTAAAAAGTATACGCGCGTTATGATTCATCTGTGAATTTTAAATACTTTTTGCGACACGTTTTGCGAAAGGTAGTTTTGTAAAAAAATCGTTTTTTTTTTCGTCGCCCATCCCGAGTTTGCGTTGGAAGTATGGAAAGTATGACAAGCTGTCCGATTATGTGGCATTTTATATATATATATATATACCTACTTATGTAATAAGAATTATTCATCATAATATAATTTATTATTTTACTCATTCTTTTCCCCTTTTTTTCTTTCCTTTTCTTTTTTTTTTTTAATGTCTAAATTCGTAGCGTACATTTTCTAAGGCAATCTAAATAAAGGCAAAGGAGCCGAAATTTCTAAAATAAATTGCTCACGAAAAACTTTCTCCCTCTTTGTTAAAAGGGAAGCCGTCTGAACAAAAATAGATTAAAGCTGGAAAAAGGGAGAGAAAGAGAGAGAGAGAGAGAGAGAGAGAGAGAGAGAGAGACAGACAGAGAGAGAGAGACGAGCCTGCGAGAGAGCGGATGTGACAAATATTACTGTCTTTTATTATTAGCCTCGATTTATTTCTTTACTAATTTTTGTTTCCATTAACGGAATGGTATCAATTTTTAATTTTATTTAATTTAATTGTATGTTAATGGGTTCTTTTTTTCCAGTATTTTTTCATCCAACATTTTATTTACATTAATTACGATTATTTTATTTATAATTTAAATAATTCTGATTAATATATATCTACATATATTTTAAGAACGTTTGTAATCTTAATTCAATATACAATCAGTCTCAATCGATGCAAATTTGATTAAATTATTATAAAATAAACTATTATAAAAACAGCTTTTTCTATATTATACGATACTGTTTTTTGCTCTACATTATGCAGTAATTAATTTTTTTTATAAATAACTATTGTAAAATAAATTTATATTGTAAAATAATTTAAGTTATTCTGAAAATTTTCCATTTTGATTTTTGTATGTATAGTTACAATAATTGAAAACTACATTTGCAAATTAAATTTAAAAAGCATAATATTATTTTAATGCTCGATACTTTGAAAAGGGATAACGTTTTAATTTACGTATGTTCAATTTACATTTACAAAAGTACCTCGAATAATTTAAAAAATGAAAGTAATAAAAGTATTGAGAATAATAAGTTAAGTTTTCTTGAAAAAAAAAAAAAAAAAGAAAAAAGGAAATGAATTTCTTAGAATCCAATAAAGACATAAATTTATCCATAAATCAACTAAACTTTCTTATTTTTATCAATTAGTATAAAATAAAAAAGTGTACCCAACGCACGTATTTTTCACATACTCATAAGAGAATAAAAAGGAAAAAGAAAAAGGACAATTGATACTCATAAGAGAAAAAAAGGAAAAAGAAAAAGGACAATTGATTTTAAAATTTGATAGGTTCGCTCGACATTTTGGAAAAAAAAAAAAAAAAAAAAAAAAAAAAACAAAATGCCTGAAGGCAATTTAATGCGTGCAGTGTGTAACACCTATGAGAGATAAGTCCACGCCGATATAAATTGAGAAACTATACTCGCGGTGCCGATGTGTCTGCGGTACGTGCGTGGAAAAAGAAAAAGAGAGAGAGAGAGGGAGAAGGAGAGGAGAGAATAGAACGAAATAAAAGAAAAATTTATACCGATAGGTACATGGAGCGAGAGGTTAGAGGAGTTTGGAGTTTTTTACATCGAGAGAACGATACGGGCGCGTGTAAACGACTCGAATAATATTCGAGCGGATGTAGCTATAATTAAGGGAACGTTTTACGCCCGGCGTGCAAACGTCGACGTTTGCATTCTTATTTTGACTTGTACACGCTTTGAACATTATTTAATGCCGTACGACGTGTGTTTATGTGTGCGATGGTATACGAGAGTAAATGTAACGTTAATTCCGAATTTTTTCGTATATATATGTATATAAATTTATTGCAGAGAGAGAGAGAGAAAGAGAGAAAACGAGATTAGATATGCGTTAATTTTTCGCCATTACTCGAAAATTTTTATCCATTTAAATTTTAAACGCGTTGCTACCTTGACACGATGTGTATATTTTATGGTTAATCGATGAGTTAACGAAAATTTTGTTGAACGCTTGCCCAGTTTTCAAAAAAGTTTTAAGAATTTTGCGTTATTTATTACATATTAACATTTTAAATTTCTGACTTTTTTAATATTTGAAACGAATATGCAGTATTTATTTAAAGATTAAAAAATGTATGGATTAATAAATTCAATTTGTCAATAAACATAAAACAGATTTTTTACATAATCGTATGATTGTTGATAATGATAAATAAAATACGGATAAAAATGCGTTGCATTAGCCACACGTAAATTTGTAATGAAAATTTCAATTTTTACTAATTAATGTAAATTTATTTAATAAATTGAACATAAAATAAATTTTTACGTGTTAAGCTAAAATTTAAAATACGTACACATTAGGGTTTAAACCAAAGAAGTACGCATCCCTTTGTTTTTTAAAATTTCTTTTCCAATTAAAGTAACTTAATCAATGAAAAAATATGAAATGAAAATGATATAACATAGCAGCGGTAAATCACAACAACCAATTGGCAATATCCGTAAATATCCTTTCAAGATAAATTCCTTTGAAAAATAAAAAAGAGACAAAATATAAAATTCACAACCCGCATTATTTATCGAATAAAATTACAACCATCCCATAATAAATCGTCGTATTTTTCTCATTCACACTCACACGACACACGAACGCTTGCGCGTTCTTTGCTTTTTCCATACGCAAAACATTTCGCGTTTACGTATGTGCGTGAATAGCCGGCTGATCTATAAATACCGGAAATACAATCGGAAAACGAGCGGGTACGACACTTTAACGTTTTGTGCATTGTTAAACTCGAGATTCTCGCAGAGTTGCTCTTTTCCATCAAAGTCGATAATGATTGTTTCTTTTCCTTTATTTTTTCCTTTTTTTTGTTTTTTGCGTTGATATGATTCGATTTTGAAATTCGCTTTGGTAAAATTTTTATTGGATAAACTTTATTTTAAACTGATCTGTTGCTTCTTAATTCGTTAATAATGTGTATTGAATAAAATTTTGTTTTTTTTTTTTCAATATATTCCGGTAAAATATAAAATACATCGCTTGGTTGTCATCAACGTGGGAAATCAATAAGTAATTGCATGAGAATTTAAACTTTTTGTGAAATAATCTGTTTTATAATTTAAATACAAAACGTATTTCGATATATTAGTCTATTTATTTTAAGCAAAAATTGTTTTTTTTCAAATAATTGTACACAAACTGTAATATTTCAATGCATCAATTATGTTCCTACTACTAAATTATGAAACTAAGAAAATCGATTATCCGCTTAATGATCAATTCATCAAGAAATGCGAAATATTCGAAATAACTACGACATGAATAAATTAGAAAAAAAATATCGATCATACAAAAAATATTTAAGCCTAACGAAATATACCTTAAATTCGAAACGATAAAACGATCGTAAAAAAACTTTTTACTAGAAAATAAAAAAAAAAAAAAAACGATCGTTTAAAACGTAATGTTTATCAAATATATTTTACTTAAATTATCCCGATCCAATCGCGGTAAGAAACATGGAGACGAACTATGGAAGAAAAGGCCAAGCCTATATACTGAATGGTGAATCAGCCGCGACTTTGTTGTGCCGATAAGACCTGTAAATAGAGATAGAGAGAGAGAGAGAGAGAGAGAGAGAGAAAGAAAGAGAGCGAGGGCAGAAGAAGAAAATCGATCCACCTGCTGACTGGCACGGGTTCATGCCGTACGTACACACATACATATACATCGCTTGCGATACTTCCACACAGGTTTTCTTCTCTCGTTCCCCTTCCCCCTCCCCTCTTTTTGATCAATAAATCGTCCTGTGCAGGTGAAACGCGAACGGTTGCACTTTACACATATTTACTATAGTATATATGCACGTTGTACATACACGTACATATACATATATGGGTGTGTACCCTAATCGTTTTTTCCCTGCAGAGGTATACAAACGCTCGGGAGTTATACACACATCAATACATCGCCAACGTTGCTTTTTCCTTGGATTCATTTTTATTATCTTTTTCATTTCCAACGAGAGAGCTTTGTTGTGTAACTCGCTTACTGATAATTCCCACATAAATTTATACCGCGAGTGCGTAAGCGCGCGCTTTAACTCTCTCTTTCTGCCTTCATTTCTCTCGCCACCCCGAAAAGAAATAAAAAAAAAAAAAAAAAAAAGTCGAACGTATAGCGTACGAGTCGATTACATAGAAACTCGATAAACGTTTTCCTGCGTCTCGAATGTATCGAGACCGATCAAAAATTTTATTCTCACGGGAGTTTAGAAGTGAGGTTGGCTGCCAACGCGTGATATTCCTTGTGAAATATTCGATTTTTAACCATTCGGTTTTTTTGTTTTTTTTTTTGTTTTTTTGTTTTTCTTTTTTTTTTACCTTTGTTAATTAAAATGTTTTATCGTGCGATTTGAAGAGAAGCAATAGAAACGCGTTAATTGTGGGTGTGTACCGAAGGTTTACCATACCTCGTACGTGATCGACAGAATTGGCTGAGAGAATGATTTTTATTGTATCCTATTTGACATATGAAAACAAATAAATTTGATGTTACCTTAAATATATGAAAATTTATACGAAGCCAAACGTACAATTCTCGCGTTACGTCCGATATTCTTAAATTTTTTTCTCCATTTACCGTATACTCAAACTTTTACAAATTCGTCATAATCGATGCATATAAAAGGGGAAAAAAAAAAAATATAGAAATAGACAAAAAGCAATTGAAGCTCAAATCATTCGATTCATTTTTTACCTTTTATAACAACGGTGACAGGCCAATCGGATTGATCCACTCTCTTGCAACACCACATTATACAAATATATCTATATCTATATCTGTATATATATATACAAGCAAGTTTACCAGCTGCACGCACACGTAAATCCCGATAAACAGAAAGGGAAAGGACGATCTTTAAAGGAAGGACACGGAAAATCGAGACACAATGCGGACAAGACGACACACCGCGGTGGAAGGGAGGTTAGACACGGAGGAGTCGTTCGTTCGCGCAAAAGAGGTTATGTTACACACCGCTGCGCGTGTACGATCGTCTCGGTGGTCGTCGTCGCCGTTGCGAGGGTTTGCTTGACGTCAGAGTGGTAAAGTGGGGAAGTAGGGGGGAGAAAGACGGGCAGCGGGAGGCGAGGCTGTCGACGGTGAACTTGAGTCTTTCTCGCGATTGTATATATATATACATATATATATGTATATATATAAAACTCCCCGGCGGTCGTTGTTGTGTGCGACGTACGCGGCAGACAGCGCCGGAGGAGAAGGGGTGGTTGGGAAACATGGCGACGACTCGGTGGAGCCTCTCCGAGTCGTGTATATATATACATAGGATCGTCGGTATGCTCGCTAAGGGTACGCACTATACGTGTATGTAGAGAGTTGTAACACACTAGCATGGGGTCTGGCGTTGCCACGTGGTAACGGGAGAAAGTCCAAATTAGGCGCTGGCTGCCGATGCAATATATATATATATATAGATATAAAAATTGAGTGGGGATGGAAAAGAGGATCGATGTGTATCGTGCCGTGACCTCACGGATGTCGAATTCGAGGGGCAAGAGTGTGACCATCCCCAAGGGTTAGCCTCGCGATGGACGGTTGTGTATATGCGGAGAAGCGATTTGTTTGCGGATGATTAGAGAAAAGTATAATGGTGAGCCGCGCGTTTGTCGAGACACACCTTGTATGACGAATGATAAGTCGAAGCTCGACTTGGATGGAAATTTGCAAGGGTCGATGAACTCTTGGGGAGACTGCGAAGCAAGGTGCGAACTTGGTTTTAAATTTGTCGTTTCTTACTATTATTATTATTTTTTTTTTTTGTGGTTTTTTGAAACTTTATTGGAATTTTGATAGTTGATATTAAAACGATAAAACTATATTCAATAATGCATGTTAAAATTATAAATTTTTTTGTACATAAAAGTAATAATATTTTTGATATAAAATGTTGAAATTATTATTATAGTATGAAATTTATCAACATTATTATATTATATTAAATGACTTATAAAAAAAAAAAAAAAAAAAATTTATATTAATGAAAACTAAGTAATAAAAACGTATAAAAATAAGAAGGAATATTTTTTACTTTCAATGTGTAAAAAAAATGTATAATATTAAATAACAACAATTTAAAAAATTTTTAACCTGTTCTTGTTTGCATAGAAGCTCATAAAACGTTAATTATAAATAGCGTGAAAACGCTTCTTTTTTTGAACAATCGAATAACTTAACAAGTGCACAATATTATTCGAAAAAAATTTTCAACATCGGAGATATAAATCTTTGCAAAGCTGTAAAAAATTTAAAAACACGGCGGTGATTCAGGTGAATGCCTTTTCTAAATCAACTCTTTGTTCATCGAGTGTCGATTGATTTTCCAAGGCTGATAGATCGACGATGAATAAATAGACCGCTCTCGAACACATTTTTTTTATTTTTTACTTTTTTTATTTTTGATGTTTAAATTCGATGGATTATAATCAAAAATATATCTTTTTTATTTTAATATAATCTATAAATTTCACAAACATAAAATAAATGAGAATTACTTCATCAAATTGTGAGTTATGAAAAAGAATAAAATTTTAAGCATTAAATTGTCAATTTAATTAAAATGAATTAATTTAGTCAATTGTTAATTATTAAAAATGTTTCCATACGTTCTTAAAATTTAAATAAAAATATTTATATTTTTAATTGTGTATATTATTAAATTCATTAAAGTGTAAAATAAAATATCATTATTTACTCTCAGCTGCAAGACATCATTTACTCAGCAATTTTATGATTAATAAATAAATGTTTTGAAATACTAGTTTAACAATTAAAAAAAAATTAAATATATTATAAAAATTTTTATATCGCGAAGAATATTTGAATAACGTGCATTAAAAACATTTCAAAAATTTTTAAGAATCAATCAAATAATAAAATGAAAAATTCGATCGAATAATAATCTAATGTAACATATATTCAGAGGGGCGCTAAAGCGATAAAAAAAAATAATAAAAGAAATCAATCGAAACGATATATATATCTTTTGCAAGCCTATCTGGAAAGTCGCCCAAAACTCAATCCAAATATAATTCGCGAACGGATTTTTAAACGAACCGTTCATCCGACGCATGCAGATAAAATCGCTAAGTGAAAATAAAAAAAGAAAAAAAGAAAAAAAGAAAAAAAAAAACACCGCCCCACCTACGCGGAAGCTACAAAAAATTTCTCGCGCAACCTGTCGCACATCCGCGATAACCTTGAGCCTGACCTTCAGGATTTATCCGCATTTGCGCGCACGCATGCGATATTTTAACGTATGGTATATAATTACGTTTTCAATTTGAACGTATTTTTTTTTTTTTTTTTTTTTTTACAAAAACTATGATTTTGAATAAGTTTGATGTAAGATACATAGGTTAAATCGTTAAGTTATGTCTGAATTCTTCTTATTTGGCACTTTTATTTTATAACGATTAGTAAATCAAAATAATAAAATTTCGAAAATTAATATCATAAATGATTTTGAATACAAGAAAGAGTTTAAAAGAAAGAGAT
Organism: Chalcis sispes; assembly: GCA_949987625.1. NCBI lineage: Eukaryota > Metazoa > Arthropoda > Insecta > Hymenoptera > Chalcididae > Chalcis > Chalcis sispes. The sequence continues at coordinate 67,008,207 of OX465096.1, forward strand.
AAGTTACGAACTAAAAAAACGATTTTGCTACAAGAAAGAGTTTACAAGAAAAAGATTAAACTTGCTCTTCAATATTATTACATTTAAAAAACCATAGCACAAATATTTCATTCAATATCCTAAAATCATCTATTTTATAACAGAAAAATTTTCAAGTCTTTAATATATCGAGATACTTTTTAACGCTTTCAGAAAAATAATAAATTAAAAATTGTAGATTCGGTACGGTTTACAAGATTTTTTTTTTTTCTTCTCAACGACGGCAATCAGCGCTCGCAAAGTATACCAGTCGTTGAACTCTAAGATGCAACGAGGCGCGCGCGAGAGAGATATAGAGAGAGAGCGAGAGACGGTTAAAAAGTGCATTCGAGATTAAACAACGAAAGCGGCAGGTAGAGAAGTCCGTACGCGTAATCATATAGCGTATGTAGCATCCGTAAGTAGAACGGTACGATTTTACATAATTTGTTGCATTCTTGGAAGATCGGATGGGAATCTCAATTTAGAAATACGGTGATTTGTTATTTTTTTTCTAAAGAAAAATATTTTCTTGACTCAAAAATTTCTACTTTTGGGTTTAACGTAAAGATAAATGTAGATTAATATTAAAACAAAAAATAAAAATTCTTGAGTTAAGAAAATATTCATCTTTGGAACGATCAAAATTATTTTTCTTGAATAAAGTTAATTCTTTTATCGGTGTACATATTTAGCTTAAGCAAACTATTTACTGTGTAATATTAACTTTTGCATATTTTATCTTATTTTCTCTTAAAGTCTCGTTATCACATTTATTACTGGCAAAAACGTATAATGGCATTGTAAAAAAGATTAATACAGTAAAAGAAAAATAGCGTCAAGAGTTGATTTTCTCTTTAAAGTATAAACGAATTCCATCATCCGTATTCATCGTTCAGGAGTTTTTATGAGTAAAAAATAGCCTACTTTGGTCCCGAGAAAATCGACAAATATCTTATCAAACTGAGAATATTCAAATAAATCTAAACGAATAATTTTCTTTCGTAACGTAAATATTAAAACACTCATACATAAGTATACTTTTCTCATCGACTCTTAAAATTTTATATCGGTATTTTTTTTATTATAAAAAGAAGCATCCTCAAGAAATAGAATTTTTATTCCAAATACGATTAAAAGTCTCCTTTTGATTGCGCAAAAATACAAAATTCCAATAGATACATACCGAGCGAGTCTTATTTTTTTTTTTTTAAATTTGTGTCAAGCATCGGCTATTCCTCGACATAATGTATAAACTGCATCAAGAGGTCAACGAATAAATTTCAATACGCGTACATAACTCCACTCTCGCGAACTGTAATACACACACGTACGTGTATATATATATGTGTGTATCTCAGACACGCGGAGGCGGAGAAAATACGGAAAAGTAGGCCGAGCGCGCGAAAAGCTTTTAAAGGCTGCGAGGCGCTAATTTATTAGATCGCTTACAGTTTGTTGCTGCCACCGCTGCTGAAACTAATTGACGTATGATCACGTGCTAGTCTACGCGTACGTGTTTAAGTATTGGTCGGTGTTAAATTTTCATATGCACGGTAACGGTAAGCGACCTTTAAACGCGCGAAACAGAGCGACTAGTAAGTAGTTTTTCTCATTCTTTATTATTATTATTATTATTATTGTTATATATATATATTTTTTTTTTTTTTTCTAAAGACGATGGTACGGACGTTCGTGTGCGTATTGGATTAACACGCGAACTGCTCGTTGCGGTTTCGAAGAGGAAGAAATCCATGCACCTTTGAAATATCGTGTACGAGTATAACGATGTGGAATATTATCGCGATGTTTCGAACTAACGAGAATTTAATCAATTTTATGGTTTATCGTTGTTCGTCCACATATAAGCAATGGTTTTTGTTTTTATTTTTTACGTCCAGTTGTGCACACATTGTTAAAGTGGTGTGTTTTTTATAGTTATGTAAAATGACATTGTAGAAAAATTTAACTAAATTTAATTAGGTACTCTACTAATTATTTGAAAATAAATTTAATGAAAAATCACTGTTTTAATCATTCTAATATTAAATGAGATAATAGAACGATCGACACCTAGAGAACAACTGGAAAAGTTAATTTTATCGAATTAATTTTAAACAATTATCAGATAAGAAACTATTTTACCAAGAAACCGTATATTCATTAAATTCCTATATTTCATGTGACATATTTTTTTTTGTTCGAACTATTGCTTTTACAAGTACGGTAAACTTAGAAAAGAAAAAATTAGATATTAATTTTTAACTTGAATGATATTATTTGCTTTACAAATTTTACATAAATTTAATCGTTTATAAAATATAATAGTAGTAAATATTAGTATATAATAATAAACTGTATTCAAACTTTAAAACGTAAAATAAAAGAACTACAAAGCAAATAATTTCATTAAGGCATTTTTCACTTGAAAACTCAGTTCTACATTAAGTTTCTCCTAGCTTGAAATATTTTTAATGAAGCTCTTAAAAAAAAAAAAAAAAAAAACTCAAACGCACGATAAGATACTTGCAATCTCTTAAAGTTTAACTCAATTTCAAAAATATAGCTGCAAAAATTATGCTTGAAAAATAAAAGAGACTTAAATGCGCACTTAACCCTAATTTACGCTTACGATACACAATTCAATACTTTCTTATACATACAAAACACAGATCAAAACGATCGTCGATCCATTTCAATGCAACAGCGCAGTGTTACTTTCACAAAACCGTACAAAACATATTATTGCAAAACTGTAGGTATAAAGAAAAGCAAAAAATTGATATATATATATATACACGTTTAATTTTAACTATTTATAAAGCTTTTCGATTAAAGTTCAATTGCCTCTTACCCGGTAATAAACAAAGTGAGAAAAAAAAGGCGGAAATCAACTTTATCGGAGCGCAGGTAAAAGAAATGTTGACCCTAAATTTTGCTGATTGACATTGAAATTGATCAAGTATCGACTTGAAATGATTTAAAAGAATTTGATTTATTAATGAATTTAGAGGTAGATTTTAACACCAATTCCATATTTTTGATCTATATATTCGATGTTCGACTATGTTACGTATTTATCTTCTTCAAAACTCGATCTCAATTTTTGTTTACATGTAGCCATATCGACCCAAAGTTCAGAAGAATTAGCTGTGTAAATAAATCGTATTCTTTTTGAGGTTAAAATTTGAACAAAACTTCAAACATTTAAAAAAAAAAAAAAAAAAATTTAAGATAAAGTAACGTTATAAAAATAGTTCTACTATAAAAAATATATCTCGCACTGAACATTTTTTATATTCTTTTTTAATTTTTTCTGTTTAATTAACTGAATTGCAATTGATCACTTACTTAAATATCTGTACTGTCTACGTTATACGACTGGCTATATCAGCCTGAATTACCTTATAAAATAAAATGTTTTGAGTTTTTTGTAAGATAAAAATATGCTGATATTATTCCTGAAAATAATAATTTGTGTTGAGAAAGACAAATGATTTTAAAAAATTGATCTAATGCAATATACATAAATTGAATAAGTTTTGAAAAGGAGCAGAATTATTTTCATTAATATTTTATAGATAAAACAGTTTTCTGTACAAAACTCTCAATTTATTTAATAAATATGGATATTACATAATGTGTTGAAACGTTACATGTAATAATAAGCTTTTATCTTGATTGGACCGATGTAATTGCTAATTTTCATAGCGTGATTATATACGAGTACATGTTTTAATTAAAAGTCGAGGAACTTTCCAAGTTGCAGAAAACGCTTTTCATTTGGTTTTATCGCTCGTGTTAACGAAGAAAGATATATTTCATATTTTATATATACAGGGTGCGGTAGCATAACTTCCTTTTTTCAAAACTTAATAAAACCCATTGTATAAATCAGAAAATTATTTGTTTTTATAATGTAGGCGCATACCTAAAGTTTTGTTTTACATAGTTTTGAAGATCAAAACAGGTAGGTGACGTCCCCAATTCTCCATGCACTGAGTAAACCGATTTCTGGCGTTTGTCATGGCTTTTGCCAGCATAGCAGGCGTTATGTTGGCAATTTTTTCCCGGATGATGGTCTTCAAATCTTGTAGGGTCCTTGGACGAATCACATAAACACGGGATTTCAAAAAACCCCATAGAAAAAAATCACAAGCGGCGCAAATCGGGAGAGTGCCGTTGCACCGTCTTGTTGGAATCAAATATCCTCCAAGTCCAACTCATCTAGCCGTGGGAAAAAAATTCCTGTAACATATTTACATACCGGTCCGAATTCACTGTCACTGCGACTTCATTCTCCTCAATGAACCAGGGACCAATAATTCCTTGATTAAACAACAGAATTGAAGTCATGTTTAGAAAGTTAGTGCACAATTGCCATCTTGTCAGGATGGAAATGAAGATCATCATGAAGAATTCTCCTCATAGAACGATCGGAAAGTACAAGGGCAGATGCATGTTTGCGCGCAGAACCACGTGGTGATCGCAACATTGAATCTCTCACTGCCTCAATGTTCTCAGGTGATCTAATGGGCCGAGGGACTCCAGTTCTTCATCTTGTCGCACTTGCAGTTTTTCTGAACGAAGTGACCCACGCAACAATTGATTTCCGGTCCGGGACACGGGCCAAGGGGGCTAAATTAAAGCGATTCCGAAAGGCGCGCTGGGTTGCAATCACAGAGCATCCGCTCGAAAAGTAGGCCTCAACGGCAAAAGCACGCTCCTCACTATTCCAATACATGATGGCGACTAAACTATGCCAGGACAAAACTTTATAGTCCCGCCTCTCGAACGAGACCACTAGCGCTCCGCTACCACATCAACCGACTGAATGGCGCGCATTTTGAAAAAAGGAAGTTATGCTGCCGCACTCTATATATGCATTTAATTTGAAACAGGCCTGCATTATTATCCGTTTTTGAGATTTAGTTTGCAGTTAAATATGATTAAAAATCCATTGTTAAACTTAACAAGTGCGTAAATTATCACAATACAGTCGAATCCACTTAACTTTTGTACGTACTATGACATTTATAATTTCAATAAATTACTAACTAAAATACACATAAAACATAATAAATTTCCGTATGAAAAAGAAGAGTCTACGACATATGCTTTTCAGGAAATTCACGATGAAATCGAAACATGAGGCCATCATATTAAAAATTATCGTGCGTTACTTCAAAATTGTACGTTTTCTTATGTTAATTTTTGTAACGATCAATGTTAAACTTTCTGTGGTGTTCTATAATTATCATCAATTAAACCGTCCTACTACCATTTAATAATTTTTTTTTTTTTATAAGAATCATTTTATGCATGTTAATGCAGACTGTGTGTTATAACGCTATTACACCGTGGTTTCATTTTCACACACTTATCATGAAATAACGATAGATCGTTAACAAAATTTGCGACAGTTTCTATGTAAACGCTCGTATTAATACTTACTACGCATAAAATATTAATTGTAATAATTTTTTAAAACATATTTAAATGGTAAAAAACTTATAAAAAACATTTAACAATACATTAGTAGTTTCGTAAGACTTGAATCCTAACGAATTCAATTCGATCGCAATAGAAGAAACAAATAAAACGTTCTCGCGTTCAACCATACAAACATATGTTAAAACAATCTCAACCGCAAGTGAAAGAATCGAAAAAAAAAGAAAAAAAAAAAAAAAAAAAAAACAATAGAAATATCTACAATAACATACCTACGTGTAATATGTCACATTATCCGAGGCTCGAGAACCATCATCGCGCAAACACGCAGGTGTCATCAAGCGCGCCGTTATCAAACCGAATTGGTAGAGTGTACTTGTGTTATAAAAAGAAGCGCCGGTGCGCGACCTTTACATACGCGTCTGTGTGTGTGTGTGTGTTTGTGTGTATAAATGTACATGCGCAGGGGAAGGAAGAGAAATGGTTTATTCAATGCTACGTGTCTCAGGGTCAAGGACCGAATTTTCGCGGCAATCGCGATGCGTTCGATTCCTGTACGTTGGTATATATATGGTATTGGCAGAAGATTTTTTTATTTATCGAAAGGTGTGTGATTTTTTTTTTTAATGGAAACGAGAAAAATAATTTTCTCACAATTATTTGGGAAAATATTATCGAGTAGATTCAGTTCCATTATTTTCAATATACTCAGAGTAAAGTTTAGAGGACGCTAAATTTTCTGTAATCTCACTGAACGGGAAAATTGATTATCGGGTAACCGATTCGTAAAATAATCAGCGAGTTGTCCAAAAAATCTTCGTTGAAAAAAAAAAAAAAAAAAAAAAAAATCCTTACAGTTCGCACTCGTTACCACTGAAGTTCTACGTGTACACTCATCCTCACATTTTTACACGTATTCAAATAGTTCAAGGTCATCTGGTTTACGTACGCGAGCTGTACATAGCAGCTGAGCGGAAATCCATGCTACGATGCGATTTAGCAAGGACATATGTATTTATACACATACGTAAAGTAGTATGGAGTATTGTGCGCAGATGTATTTTCTCTAAATCGTGAGAATTGTTGGGAAATCGGTTAAGTGTTTCTTCATCGAAAAGGGGAGAGGGGAAGGGATTTGTTGGTAGGTAATTACTTTACGTTACGGCATTCTAGTTTATTTATACTTTATCGCGTTCGATAACATTTCATCGAAGGTTGAATGAGAAAAGTTATCCAACCGAGGCGATTGTTGTAAATGAGGATGTCAATATTAGTTTCGGTTTCAAAATCGCTTGATTCTCGTTTTCTCTTATTGTTTATTAAACTTGTTCTTATTTATGAAGTTTTTCCATTTAAATTAACGAAAATATTGATGTTATTAATAATTAATATCAAAAACGAAAATCAATTTCATTTTAGTTAAATATTGCGAATGTTCTATTCAATTTTAATCGCAAAATAAATAAAATGTTAATATTTGCATAACTTTTACTCACGTTCTACATTCGACCATTAAATTTCGCTCAATGTTGCTTGATTACTAACCTGAAAAAAATAAACAAAAATTATTAGAAAAAATGTAATTATAATAATAAGTTTATAGATAATTTAATAATAAAATATTCCAATTACTTTTTTACTGCTTTATTTATAATTATTTTTTGAAGGTTCACATCTTGATAAAATTAAATAATCTTTGTATGCTTGTACAAATATTTAATTTACTGTCTCAAAATAATGACAAAATAATTTCAATAAAATTTAAAAAATTATTATAAATTAAATTTATAATTTTGAAATATTAGTTACAATAAAAATATCTGCAACCAAATTTATAATCTATTTTAATCATCATATAAGAAATTCGTGTTACGTAAATAGGTATTACTAAAAATTGTGTACCCTCTTAAATTCAATAAACGAATCAAAAGATAATAAAAAATAAAGCCGATAAGTAATAAAAATATCACAAATATTAAAAACATATAAGAATAATATATGATTCACCGAATGTAAATATAAATTTTGCGTCATATCATTAAAAATCTTTTAAAACCATAATACAAAGTATCTTTTATCGCAATTTTCCCAAGTCCCATCTAAAATACCAAACGAGCCGACCGAGAAACCCAAACACCGTAGAAAAAACATATTCACCAACGTTAAACACTCGCGCGATTACATAATTCACCCTTAATTAACTCATCGTTGAAAGTTCGCGATGCGAGAGCGGCTTAATGATCGTCCAACGTCACACTTGTGTGCGCTTAATTAACCGACTCTCCGCTTACGAAAAATCTCGCGAGCGCTTTAACGTCCCGTTCTTATTTTTTATCCGTATGTATGTACTTCTTTATTGCTTTATATGCGCCGTCGGAAAAGTGTTACTTATTTTACCGACAGAGAGAAAGAGACTAGCTAAGAGGTTTAAATTTTCAAGTACGGAGTAAGCAGAAGTTGTCGCCAAAGAGATAGAGAAAGAAAAAAGAGAGAGAGAGAGATAACTTCGAATGATTACAACTAGAAATAATTGACGCGATATCTTGCACCGTGACGGTAATGGACCAAAGATGTTTGCTGTTGTATCGGCGGCTGTGCTAAACTCGTCTCGATTGTGTAATTTAGGATCGGCGTATAGACAAATAAAATTAGTAAATCGGATGCTTTTTTAGGTTTATAACTATTTGAAAAAATTTTTTTTTTATTTATAATATTATTGTTTTGACATTTAAAAAGCGAATAAAATATTTAATAGCAGGTGTGTACATTAACTGTTCGGGTAATTGCGTCATTTATCACACACAATGAATATCAACGATTTTTTAACGAGCATCATTTATCAAGTAAAAAAGAAACGTGAAAAAAATTAATGCGGCTTTTAATAAACGTTTAGTTTATTAGTAAATTTTAGGATTTATGCGATTAAATAACGGATCATTATCAAGAAGACGATAACAGAAATTCTTTTAGATTACGAAGCAGATATTACAGAATGTGCTGTGCGGTTTAATGATTTATTTTTATTAAACACCAAGAATAATTGAATGATTATTTTATCCGTAATTATAAGTCATCACGGATTAAAATTAAAAAAAATTATTTAATCGTTTACCTAACATAAATTGTGTCTTTCATAAGTAGAAAAGTTATTACGATTTTATACATTTACGACTTTGTATTTTTGTAATTTTTATTTATTTATTTTTTATTCTAAGAGCATAGGTATACATTTAAATTTTAAAAAATTTTAATTTTACAAGTCTTCATAATTTTAAATAACTATCTTCGATCTAGATATTCATGCAACTATTCATTTACCGTTTACATAATAATTGTAAAGTTTTTAATAAAAAGAAACAATCGTTGACGAAACAAGAGAACTGCTAATTAACAACAAACATTCAAGTAAATTAAAACTACCAACAAATAATTAAATAATCAATCCCGATGTACAATCAATTTTCGTCAACTCGGCGATTCGACCAACGGAAAAGAAAACGTATACGTTGATGTAAAGAAAAAAAAAAACTGACACACACAAAAGTGTTTCCCAACGAATTAACCGAAGCGTAAGAAAAAAAAAAAAAAAAAAAAAAAAACGTCACGCTGTTGAATTTAGAGCCGCGATAGTTGGAAAGTGAAAATCCGGAATCGAATATAACGTACACCAAGTGTCTACGTAATTTTATAAACTGCATCGTATGCATCATATATATATAGCACAATATCGAAGGCTTTCTTACAATCGTCACCGACAGACCTACTTAAAAGTTTATATCTGTACTCCATAAGCGTGCTTACATTACCGAGAAGAATATAACGAGTATTATCGTTCGTTCCGATGTGTAACCGGGGAAACTCTTAAAGCCTACTCGGCGAACTCTTTTGCGGACTAATTTATCTAGTCGAAAACCTTGCGAGCTAAATTACTTCGTATTCAATTGAGAAATTTTTCATGTTTTATTGTCGCTTATTGCGAAATTTTCGCTTATGAATGAAAATTTTGATTTACGGAATGGCTAAACTTACGTTATGAGATCAGAACCACGCGGAAGGATATGGAAATGGTTTGCCTTAACGAGGATAAATTTTTTTGACGATTATTTTACTATTTATTTTGAGTGAAATTTTTGGTTGAAAAATTTACAGATGGGCTAAGGATATGTTGAATAATAGTTAACTCTTAAGAACGGTTAGTGTTAGTAAATTACGTTACGGTAAGAGTTTGGACTAGTCAACGAAATTTCATCAATAAATGATCAACGTTTTGAACGATTGCGCTAATTCGAAATGATTATTTGTAAACGATTGCAAAATTGACAAGGTCATGAATAAAAGTAGCGGTTCGTAAATTTTAGATTCAAACGTCATCGTTAAATATGGTCAATATTTTTTACACGAATATATTTTATAAGTTTCTTTATGATAAAAAAAAAAAAAAAAAAAAAAGGGTAACGCTGTGAATAAAATTAAAATAAATTCAAACGAAAGAACGCACATAAAAATTTAATCCAGGTTCGAGAGCATGTTTTCTAAAAATACCGCAAAATAATATCACAAGATATGTTAATAACGCATTCTTTGTTCTTAAATATTCTTTTCAATGAGAATATTGTCTCTGTGGCGCAGACCACACGATGTTGTAACTCATTTCCAGTCATTAAAGCCGTAAGCGTGCAATTAAAATTATGTAATGCAAGTATTTAATACATCATTTTCCTTCGAAAATATTCACGAACACAATAGAATTCATTTCATTCAATAAGATAACGAGTAAACATACGCGGAGGTAAACTCGTCTCTCTCTTTCTCGCTGCGTTGTGACAGTCTCATTTACCGACGACGCATTATCTTTGGCTTTACGTTATATTACAGCTGAAAACTATATAACCCATTCTTAACAATGAGCGTATGCGTAATTGTCTTTGGAGTTTTAAATCTATTTGAAAGGGAATCTTGGTATTTTAAAAGTTTTTTTTTTTCTTTTGATAAAAACAGTATTGGATTACGTTTTGAAAGGAGCGTTGGCTATCGTTATTTATCGCTTTATCGCGTACAAAATAGAAGAGACGATAGATGTAAAATAACTTTACGTTATTTTTAGCTACGTATAATCAGATGTTATTTTATAAATAAAATTGAACGAAATTTTGATGCAAGAACCCAAAATAAAATTAATTGTACAAAAATGTATGATGCATCTGACTGCATTGCCATAAATTTATATCGCTCGAGTAAGTCATGATTGCATTGGTTTAAATTCGAATAAAAAAAAAAAAAAAAAAAAAATTGATGTCCCTTGGCGTAATTTTATCGGACGTTTGACAGATGTTACATTATGTGCAAGGCTTAAGTTATCTACTATAGTAAATGTTTTAAATTGACGATCGAACTAGTGTAACGAAGAATTGTGGCAATGTTTAAAAAAAGTTCTTGGATATCTTAATGGTTCTTTCGTTAACTTTTAGTTAACTTGTAAAAGAATCATTAATTAATTATAAGATACATAATTGTAGATTCACGGGATAGTTTAAAAAAAAAAAAACGATTGAAGAAAGTTTTATTTATTATTTAATGTCATATAAAATATCACTATAAATTTTTATTATTATCTGAATTGCTGCAATTGAATTTTTCAATTGCGTTTGATTCAATTAAGTATTGAAAAATTAATTTTTAAAGAAACCTATTATATACTTTACAAACAAAATCTTTTTCATTTACATAAAAAGTTTCGAATTGTATTTTAACAAAAACATTCATGCATTTTTTCTTTCCTCATTTATCAAATCAAAGAAATAACAAGAAAAATGAATTACGCGAGTAATGCCGCTTACATAAAATTAAATTTAATAATTTCGAGTGTTATATCAATCGGCTAATAAAATTACAAGAATTTTCCGAGAACTAAACAAAGTTATTAAACTATACTTACAACTTACAAGTACAAAGCTTTCCATCAAGAATGCACGAATCGAAAAAAGAAAAAAAGAAACTAAAATTCGAAATTCATTTGCGTGAAAGATTCCACGAACGAAACGTTCACCAAAAATATTAAAAAATCGTTAAAATAAAGCCCAAACTATTTCTATCGTCGATACAAGGACGATAATTTTCCTCCAACTTTTAATTGATCTCTTCCAACGATCTTCGAAACGTTCACATAATACTTTTCACTCGACGAGTTACCGAATATCTCTCTCCCTCCCCCGAAGAACGAGTTATCCGTTCGGGTAACGACGATGACCTTCGCCTTGACCTTGAACGAAGAAAGGGATCCGCGAGCTCGCTCGCTCAAAATGTGAAGGGAGAGAGAAAGAGAGACGCGGTAGGTATGTGTATCGTATATACGTGCATGTATACGTTTGTGCACACGGCTGCGGAGGTTAAACTACCGACGTGGTGCAAGTGCAATTCATGATTTACCCGCTGCTACACATATACATATATGTGTATGTGTATGCGTATTATATAAACGGTTTCGCTGTCGAGTATCGTTTGCATTGGTTATATATGGTAGATATACGGTCGATTTATAAGCGACGAGAGCTCTTTTTTCGCGATTTTTTCATTAGGATATCGAAAGATTCGTAAAAAGTCGATCGTAGAATGAGCTTTTGTGCTCGAAATTTTTGAGGTATACATTTAATACATTTAATGCTCCGCTGAAAATTTTACGTGAATGAAAACGTTTAATAAGACGTTTAAATCATGCCTACATGGATAGCGAAGATTTGAATTATAAGAGCGAAAAATGAATAATTTGCAAATAATAAAAAAAAAAAATTAACGCGAATTAACAGGAATCAAAATAAAAACGCAAAGATCAACCGGCAACGAGTAGACGAAGTATTTTTCCTTTCTTATTATTTCATCACCATTACATTTTTAGAAATAGCCAGCGCGAAAAAAAAAAAATTCATTCACCGTCCGTATTCGCGAATCCGGTCGCTCCGCCGCGCGAGAAGAATAAAACACCGGCGGCAACACAGCGACGATCGACGATGGCGGCAACGACTGACTATGTCTATAAAAGAAAGATGACGTAATCCGGCAGCTGAGCCGGTATATATATATACACATACATATACACACATTATCCAGACGCAAAATAGATAAATGTAAGCCCTCTCGCGAAAATAGCTTTTTCACTTTCTCTTTCTCTATTTTTTTCTTTTGCTCGCTTGCGAATCGACTGAAAAAATTCTCTCGCGTTTTTATCCCAGCATTAAATTTTTGCATCAATTTTTTTTTCCTGTTTTTTTTTTTTTCCCTTAATTTCGATTATTTTAATAATAATAAAATAATATGTGAATGTATAAAAATTATTTCAATGTTTGTAATGAAACTTTTCATAATATAATAAAGCTGATATTATCATCTTAGGTGTATTAATTTTAATTTTGACGATATTTTAAGTGTGTCGTTTTACATTTACTTAATGACAAAAAAATATTCACGTTTGAGAATTTATATAATAATGACATTTAATTGAAAAAATGTTAAACATTTTCAAAAGCTTTTTAAATTTTATACAAAATACAATTGAATTGTTCAATAATCAATATTTAAGAAATCAACGGCGTAACTTACTTAATTTTTCAATTCTCAAGATAAATCACTAAATTTTTCAAACCGTTCGATAATCGAATTCCCATTCAATTAACTTAAAAAAAAAAGAAGAAGAAAAAAATCAAAAAAATAAGAAAAGTCAAGCCGGAAGAATGAGATATTACGAAAGAGAAAGAACAAGTAAGAAAGAAAGGGGGAAAAAAGAACAGGTGTCGAAAGAAGAAACGCGACTTTCGACGAATGTGATCCGCGTGAGTGATCCTAATGAAGATCCATAGCTTTTGCCTCTTGCGTGCAATCAAAAAGCTGAAGTCAATCGTATCCGTAATAACGGTTGATTCTCATCTTTTTTATGTGATTAAACTTTTTTATGGATAACTTTTTACGAGCTTGATGTTTCATTAACTCAGTGTAATAATTACAGTATCGCGAAGATTTATTTATAATTGTAATATTATGAAAAAAGGTATGATAATTATTGCGTGCGATATATAATTAGTAAATAATTGATGAAAATTTAAAATAAATTATCGATTGTAATAATACAAATATTTTATATTTTTATTTGACATTCATTTATTTAATGATTTTTCATTATAAAAACATTATCAGTACGTTTTTTAAGTTTTTGTAAGTTAAAAGCTTCGAGAATCAATCTTTCACTAATCAAAATCCACTAGAGAAGTATTTTCTTTTTTCTTATAATCGATATTCGATAGTAGAATAAATATTTTAAGTTCTATAAAACTTTAACACTAAAAGTTTCACTAAATGAAAGTTCGCAACACGTATTTGTCCTTTGTATATTGATTTTTCAATAATTCATGAAATTTTCATTACTTTTTGTCAATTATCGCGTTTAGTACCAGTTTGTTGATTAAGGTTTAACTAAATATAAAAATTTCGTAAGATCAACATTGTAGAATTAATTATTAAAAAAGGACTTCGAGTCGAAATCAATCTGTAAAGTAATTTCTAATACCAAATAAAATCAATTTTATTCTAAAAACGAGCTTTTGGCAAAGAGCATACGGCAGGTAAAGCCTAAAATTAAAGTCGAGTATAAGTGTAATACTTAACTAGCTCAATGGCGTTAACTCTAGCGCGAGTGTATGAATCAACGATACAAAAATAAAATTAAAATTATTTTCATTTACAATCGTCAACATTAGCACATTATCTTTTTAAATACAAACCCATGCGTTTCAAGCTATGAAATGAAGAAAAAAAATATACATCATTCGATGCGATGTACAAAAAAAAAAAAAAAATATATTTTAAATTTCTCAGAATTAGTAATTAACACGCTCGTTTTTCCACGTTCGATTTCAATCAATTTTCAACAGCGGTGAAAATAAATTTAACCAGAAAACAAGATCACGCAATCGTTGCCGTTAACCGATCAAAGCTACAAAACATTCGAGCTCTCGCGGAATGGATGGAAATAAAGAAAAAGAAAAAGAAAAAGAAAAAGAAAAAAAAAAGACAAAAAAAAAATAGGTGACGATGATTTATAAAACAGGATTTCCTTGGGATGGAGAAAAAAAAAATACGGCAAAAGTAAAAAGAATCGCGAGTTCGAGATTCTTCTTGCGAAATTTCATTCACCGCTGTGTGTTATACTTTTTTTCGCATTTTTGCACGCATAATATCGACAATATAATAGGCCGGTGATTCGTTCCTCTTTATTCCCAGAGAGCTCTTGAACGTTCGAGTAATTTAAAATTAACATGAAAGAGGAGCTTCCTCGATTCAGAAAATGAATAACACTCCGCATAGCAACGGATTCAACGTTTTCACAACGATGATTTATCATCTCTTCGGTGTTGAAGAATCGCTAGTTTATTGTACAACTTTATTTTCACTAGGACTTTTCATTTTTTTAAACATTTTTAGGATTTTTAAATATATTTTAAGACAAATAATTTTGAATTAAGATAATATTTCTAAGGACAGCTATATTTTCTTGACTTAAGAATTTCTGCTCTTACTTTTAATGTGAATGTATATCTTTATATACTAGTATATTAAAAACAGGAGCGGAAATTCTTGAGTCAAGAAAATATTTTTCTTTAGAAAAACCAAAAATTTTTTTTTTTTTTTTTTTTCAATCACATTTTTCTGTTTCAAATTAAAAAAAACGTCTAACAATACTTACAACAGTTTGATTATCAAACTATTTTTACATACTATACTTTATAGAATAATTCATCTTTAAAAATTTTTTTGTATTTAAAAAAAAAAGCAGAAAAAAAATATAAAACATGAACATGAATTTTCAAACGATCGAATAAGAACTATAATTATGACAATAAAGTTTAAATTAATTATACGAAGTACTTTGCATTTTTACATGCATGTAAATTAAATCGTCTAAGAAAGAGAGAGAGAGAGAGAGAGAGAGAGAGAGAGAGAAAGAGAGAAACTTAAAATTATACATGCGTTTTACGGTTTATGCTAATACCTTTCTTCATTAGCAAAATAACGGCAACCCAAGTGCATCTTGTATTGAATCGTAATGGTTAATTTTGTGGATAAATCAATTAAGTGTAATTGGAATGAAAATAAGGTTATAATATCAAACGCTTCTATAAAATTCAAATAGTTTTATGTATGAAGATTAAAAATTCAATTATAATTTCATCATGACTGTAGATTAATGAGTTTGAATTTTTATATGATTTTATGCAATTACTGGAGAAGATAAAAAAAATGTTTGTAAAATTGCGATAATATTTACAAAAGAAATTGAATGAAAATTTGCAAACTTTAACGATCAGAGTAAAGTAAAAAACCATCACAAATATTTAGTCAATTGAGTCAATCTTTACTGAAGTTCTCTCACTTAAAAATTACGCTTGCAATCGTTCATCATATTATCACAGATTGTACACTACGTTTGAAATTCGATAAGAGATAAATTTTCTCAACGGATTTTGATTAAGTTTACAAAATATTACGGTTGTATAGGAATTTCGTTACATTAATAAAATATGATTATTACTTTAAATACTTTATTCATATTTCGCCATGTATAGTATATTGTATTTGTTTCTTTATCGAATTATTTATTAACAAATTAAACAGTTGCAACGATAAAACATCCTATACATTTTTTAAATGTATTACTAAATACATGACACATTACGTTACAAAAGTTTCTTTTTTCATAAGAACCTAACACTCACAACGTAACTAG
The DNA here is from genome assembly GCA_949987625.1 of Chalcis sispes. NCBI lineage: Eukaryota > Metazoa > Arthropoda > Insecta > Hymenoptera > Chalcididae > Chalcis > Chalcis sispes. The sequence goes on from OX465096.1 coordinate 67,024,447, forward strand.
ATTAATTTTATCAAGAATTTCCGAATCTTACCTAACCTAATCGTCTTTCAAAATAAAAAAAGACTATTCTACGTGATCCTAACGACATTTGTCAGGAAGAAAAAATATATAGTATTGATAATTCGATAATGGAATAGATACGATATATAATATTAATTTACGCCGATTACGTCAGACATTGTTAAAATTGATCTTTTTTGCGCTACGTAAAAATTGGAAAATTTTCCAACCAATGAATTTTTATAATTTTTATAAAAACATAATCGCCGAAACAAACGTATTAAAATTATGTATCATTATTATAGTACATAATAGCGTAACTTTTATTTATCAAGATTGAATAAATTATTTTAAAACAATAATTTTTTACTTTGATCTAAACGAAAACTGATAATATATCGATAACTTTCAACAATAAATATGAACAAGCAAGCGAATGAAAAAATAAAAAATATAAAAAAAATAATAATCATCGGCCAATTAGAAATACAAATGATGAGGTTATTTTTATTAATAATTCTCATTGAACTTGCAATTCAATCCGTAGACGAGTGATTTATCAAACCGTACAATGGAAAGACATGACTGATCTTTCATCGGTAATTTAAATTACGCTTCTCGCGAAATAATTAGAAAATAAATAATAAAACGAAAGCCGCCATTAAGAATCTCTTGGTATTTTCACCGTAGGTGGCCATCCCTTTGCCGACAACATTAACAACGAGCCTCTCGATGCTATTTCACTTGTATCAAACAGATGACCGGTAAATGTCAGAGAATTATATTTGTGAATTAAATGGGATTGATTAAGTTTAATTATATTATATATTTTCTTATACTCCATATTGTTATTATTACTTTCCCGCGTTTGGAAACAAAAACCTTACGTATCTCAAGGTTTTTTTGTTATTGAAAATAATTTTCGATTTTTTAGTTTTATAAACTTGATATTATGAATATCAAATTTACGAAATACTTATTGCCTTTATATCGAGTATATTTTAATATCGAGTATATTAATTTTAATCCAATACACTTTAATTTGTCACTGACTTTATAATCGATGTGTATTTTTTTTTTTTTATTTTTCATGGGCACGTTATTAGGAGTTGCAATATATTTTAAGAATTAATAAAAGAAGAATATTTTAATATAAAGTATAAAGATTTTTTCAACTTAAGAAATCAATCTAAATAATGTTAGATAAACAGCTTATAAGCACTGAATTTTCTCGACCTCGACTAAAGTTTATACCATTAGCAATGACACAGAAATTTTTTATTTCGCTCTCGTTGTTTGCACATTTACTATTATTATTATTGATTACAAGTGAAAAATGTTTGTATTTTGTAGATAAAATATTTATTATTTGAAGAATATTAATCCATGAAATATTCGATAAATACAATAGTACTAATGAGATAATGATTTAATCGAACTAATTATTTTTTGCAATTATATGTAAAAATAGCGATTTCAGAAGGTTGTCACTGAATAATGTTATCGATTTACCATTGACTAATATGTTTAACATGTTCAGTCACTGAAGACAGCCACACTCAATTCATTAAGTGAACTCACAGCATAGAGAGTCAGTGTGCAAAGTTACGCCACCCCGGTCCAATTGAGCGAAACTCTAACTCGTCAGCCCCAAGAAGCACCAAGTACTCCTCGTGCTTCTCAGCCCACAGTGTCACGTGAGCGACAATTACTGCCTGCTCCTAAAGGAACACTCCTAAATATCAGACCAGTAATAACGGGAGGGTACAAAAAGAAATAGAGCAACTTAAGATATAAAGAAACAAAAAAATACATAAGATTATTTGGCTTAGCAACAGTTATTAGTAGATGTAAAGCGCAAGCGCAAAAAGACGCGACTCGAAGGAATTGAGGCCCTTAGGTTGGACATTAATGGGAAAATTATCGCAACGACATAGGAACGATGCGGCAACGATTATTATTACAATATTCGTGCAAGAGGCTAATCTGAGTAACTTATGGTCGCTAGATGTTATAGGTATTAAAGATCCTAACGAAAAATCCACGTTGGAAACATTATCAGAATACATTTTAAGAAATAATCATTGAGTATTTGACGCTATCTGTGCAAAATATCTTCACATAAATTAGTTTGAAATGTTTTCCATAATCCAACTGGTTGCGATGGTTGACAGACTACTAAAATTATAACAAACAAATCTCTTATTTTCGATGGCGGCTGTGATAATGCAGCAAGAGTGTCTTTCGATTGATCGTCATTTTCCAAAAGTCCTAATACTTGGCAAACTGCTTTGAAAGTAGGTTGAAGTTTTCCATACACTATCTTCAAACTTTCAAAAGATGTTGGACCCCGAACATGATGCAGTAACAATCTCAAATGGAAAAATTCAGTTCAATTAGGATGAATGGTAGAAACTCTGTCTAGTGCAGCATCTTTTATGATTTCTGGAAAACCTTCGGGATCTAGCCCCATTTTCTTCTTGAAAAAGTCTTATTGATCCAAGTGTAATTATTAGGAACTTGGTAATACAACAATGGTTGAAAAAAGCATTAAGAGTATACATGTATATATACAATACATACATTATATATATAATTTTAAGTTTCTCTCTTTCTCTCTCTCTCTCTCTCTCTCTCTCTCTCTCTCTCTCTCTCTTTCTTAGACGATTTAATTTACATGCATTACATGCCGTAAATTTTCAACAACATTGTGGATATTTCCTTCTGTAAAATAAACATGTTGATGATTTTTAAGATGAACAGCAAGATGTGTAATTGCTGGATGTCGATCATGAATTGAAAAGTCTAAAAATCTCCAGATGATTTCAGAAGTGCATATATAGCGACTATTAACGTAATTAGTTATTTCATCAGAATTTTTGTTGATCAAAAATGTTGCCTGATCCGTCCCTTTGTTAATGTATTTACATATGTATCTTATAGCTTAAATATAATTACAGTATTCTATATTAATATGAGCACCGAAATACTGTGATAACATGGAAGAATATAGGATAACCCAACGATTATCTATTTCAAAAGTTGTTCCATGTAGTCAAAATAGCAGTGAATCCATCTCGATATCTTGACAATATAAAACTATATCTCTTAGACCTTTATCTTTATCCACTAATAAAACTGTTACATCGTTGCAGGTAGGAGCATTATATCTTCCACGATGCTCATTAGCTGGAACACGATCGGCATGTATCATCAATTGCAAATTGTCATTATTGCGTGTAGACCTATTTTCTAAACTATAACAAAAACTCTGAATGAGTTGATTATTGTATTATAAGGATGTTTGCAGTAATTCTATAAATCAGTATCAGATAAGAAATAAATTTGAAGGAATTGATGATTTTGGTTAAAATTGGAGAGTACACTACCTATCAAATGATAGACTTGATCTTGAATTTTATAAGAAGGTATATAGTTCTCTTCTCTTATTTGTGTGCATTGAAAAGATGTTATTTGAAATAAAGTACTGTCTTGCTTTAGTGAGAAAGTTATTGAAAATTAGATTATCTCTGGTGATTAATTTAACGAGTGGTTCAGGTGCATTCTGAATAGATGGAAGAGTTATTTTGCCATTTGCACAACAAAGGCCAGGAGTTTCATCTTTCTATTTCTTCGCACCACAATGAGAACAAACTCTATCCATAGCATCTATTTTAATGTAGATGTTGTTGAGATAGTCTATTCTCGCCACTAGAACCTACTCTTGTTGTCTGATTTGGAGGTTGGAGATTTCCACCTTGTTCTAATTGATCATCATCGGTATTTTCAGTTACTCGATTTTCGCTTGATAATTCGTTCGAATTAATTTCAGAAGTGGAAGTTGTATGTGATTCATCGTTATTGTGATCCACAACTCTTCTTCTTGGTCTATTAGCTAACCACCTTACGTTCGATTTTTTTTTTTTTTTTTTGACAAATTAGATTATGCTTTCGGCATTTTGCCGTTTTCAATAACATTTGAAATAAAATATTTTTCAAAATCAATCTAAATTCATTGAAATCTGAATTTAAATAATCTTATATATCAAACAATATTGAGTTCAATAAAAAGGATATTAAAAGACTAACCGAATAATCGTCAAAGGAATTTAAAGGATAGGAAAGTACTGGGTTGTATAAAATAAAAAGAGTAAATTAATACGTTGACTGCCACGGCAATTTTTAGAAATCTGGCCTAAAATGACAATTTGATTTAATCACATTATATTATTACGAGATAACTCGTAGTTGGCGTCCTAGAAAAGAACGCAATCTGCGAGTTATCTCGTAGTTGGCAGTCAACGTGTTAAGTAATTTAGTAAAAATATACAATTGTGAAAATTAGTTGTTGATGATGGAGAAAAAAAACGAAAGTAACAATACTGTAGTTATCGCCAAAATAATTTCGCAGCAAGAGATCCAAAAATAAATTAATAATGAAAAGACAATAATCCCTATGGAAAACTTCCTAGTACTTATGCTCTTGACTTGCTTATTTCTCTAATGGAAAGCCACCCATTGAACGACCTTGGAACTAACGTCAGAGGTACAGTTTGCCCTCTCTCTCTCGTCTGGCGTTAAACGCATCAATTCCTACGCGGGCGAAATCTAGACCCACTATTAATTTTTTACGGTTAACAGTTCTTGGAATGTTTTTTTTTAATAGCCTATGCTACTCCAACCACCACTATAGAAGAACTTCTAACGAAATTTTGTATCGATCCGTTGAGTAGATCCCGAGATCTTTCAGTGGCAAGAAAAGTGCTGTCTTTTTATATACTATAGTAGAGGTAGAGATTGTAACATGGATTTTAAGGGACGGTAACGTAGTGAAGTTTTTTTATTGATTATGTAATAAATTATACCTTGTGACACGTTAAACAATCCGACAATATCATTTTCTTTACCTTTAATAATTACTCTATATTGTCAAGTTTTTAATATATTTAAAAAATAGCAATGACAATAAACTTAATTTATCATTCAAAAGTAAAATGTATTTTACATTGAAAATATCACAGAAAAATAATAGAAAAAAAAAAAAAAAATACTGGCAATTAAACACGTCGATGATTCAAAATAACCGTACAGGAACTATCGACACAATTTCCTTCTCACAAGCTTAACGTGTCCCGATGCTAAATTTAAAGATATACACGCGAATGATCCATCCGCGCTTAAGAATATATATCAATCCTTCTTCTCGCATCATTTCGGCACACTTCCCATCGTAAATAGCCATGCAGCATCGGCAAACTTCGGTTTTGATTATATGCAAGAAGGAAATCGAGAGAAAGAGAGAAAAAAAGAATTAAGGAGAGGAAGGTGCGTACATACACAATGCGTTGTAAAACGTCGTGTACACAGGCACTCGGTCAACGCGATAATCTGGACTCTCTTGGCTCCTTTTTTTCTTTTCATTGTCGTTGTCGCTTTTGTCTCGCTCCCCTTCCTTTATTTCGCAGGAAGCACATGGTATGTAGACTTTTGTAATGTTTAACGCGAGTCCGTGTGCGGGTGTAACGGAATGCACTCGATATATGTACGTATGGCAATTAACGTCATTGATGAAAGTAGGATTAATTTTTTATCGATAGAATGGATGTAATTAGTAAGGACGATATTTTATTTTCCCGGTTAGAGATAAGGTATATTGATATGAAAATGCAAAAGAGATTTGATTAATATATATATATATAGTCGTAAAAATGATTTTTAATTGATGAATTTATTTTTCTCAGTTTCTTTTATAAAATTGTAATTCAAAATAAACATTAAGAACTTAACCTTTAAAAAATGTATATAATCAAAATAGCAAATGAATGTAATTTAAACTTTACATTTTAGACGATGAAAATTTTTGTAATATATTAATCTGCATTAAAAAAACATTTAATCAAATAGGAATAATATATAAAATAAATTCGAAACAAACACCAGAAATACCTTCTCCTAACGTAACTTTTGACATTGGATCTAAATTTGCGTTTAGAATTTATACTCGAGAATTATAGAATTTCAAGTACATACGAAACTCAAGCAAGAAAAGATGCAAACATTTCTTTTACGCTCCTTTCGAGTAATACTGCAATTAACCTGTAATTTACATTTTCATGCAACCTAAAAGCTTATTATAAACGTTAAAATTAAAAAAATTGAAGTTTACAGTTGTTTAGTATTATAAAAATTAAAGGATGAAGAATAAAAGTTTAAAAATGTTAATGTGCTGAAATGCTAAAATAAAAATTAATCTCAACGTAAAAAAGTAGTTATAAAAGAATTGTATTATCGTTTTTTAACGCCTTAAATTTAAAATTGTAAATTATAAGAAAATCGGTAAGTTCACAAACATCGAAAAAAAGAAAGATCAATTCTCAATCGGTAAATTGTCTAATAGGAACATCATCACATAGCTTCTTGTAAAGCAATTCGCATACGGTAACTTCTCCCCTTTACAATATACGTCTAAGCCACATCATTTTTTTTATCCATCGATCCTCCCGCGCGCACTATACACGCTCACCGGCTCTTTTGCGCAATCGCGCGTAATACCATCGCATGGTACCGAGTGGGCGAGGGCGAGGTCGACGTCTCTCTCTCTCTCTCTCTCATTGTGTGACTTAACTCAGCACACTTAACGAATAACGAAGAGAAAGGGGAAGGGGATATCTCGACTACTGCACCCTCGAAAGTAAAAGAAAAATCGTCGATAAATGTATGCATAAGGTGGAGTTTATCAGGTGAATGTCAACGACGATCTTCGTATTAACGAAAACTAAAAACTAATTTTAGTTTTAGAAATGGCTTTAATTTTCAAAGCGATAATTAACTTTTAATAAGCGTTGAGTTCTACAAAGTTGCTTAAAAATTAATGACAAGAAATAAATAGAAGTATATGGTTACATGAGCTTAATATACGAACGTATGTATATGTAAGGATCTCGAAGTTTCAAAGAAATCAATCCCGTAGCGACTGCATAAAAACAGATGAACTATTTTTTTACATTATTTCTTATCACGTTAGAAAGATATTATTAAGTAGATATGAGAATGTGTACAGAAGAGAGTTTCGAGAGAGAGAGAGAGAGAGAGAGAGAGAGAGAGAGCGAATTTAATCACATGTTTAATGAATAAGCACGCGATTGTTCCCTGACGATGTTGGGCGTTTTACGTTTCTTCCGTGTTTGTTTCTTTTGTTTTCCTCGTGATTTCCTTTGTAGTGAATGGAAATGACGATATTCTTTTTTGTAATCGAAGATTTTTATAATTAACCAGAAGTCCTTATTAGAAAGTTTTCATACGGAATTAATCCTGCCTGTCTTTAAATCCAAAGACTAATGATAATTAGTTTACATTTTTTGTTAAACTACAAAAATTTTACTTCGTTGATATTCACTTAGAAAATAAAAACTTTATTATTTTTATTAAATAAAATAATAGAATTTTAATTAATAAAATTAATTTTCGTGCAAGCAAATTATGAAATACATGTAACTTATAATTGTCAAAACGCTTTCTTCGTTAATTTATTTTGAAATGTTAAATTGAAGTTAAAGAAACTGTGTAGTGTTAAAAAAGTTAAATTAACCGAACTTTTCTAATTAAAAAAAAAAATTATAACTTGACACTACTGAAAAAAAATTTGTAGTTAAAAATGACAATTATCGCTTTTTGAAATTTATGCGATATTTAATTTTACTTTATTTAATAGTTGTTCATTTTAATGTAACACATATATTTTTAAAACAATTTTATTACGTTTAATGTCGAGTAAAAACTACAGATAAATGTCTTAAGGACACAGTTAAAATCATGAAGTGCATTTAAATGCGAGAATTCTTCGCTGCGTTCTTTCATATTTAAATACGATGTAGGTATAAGCAGTCTTGAAAGTGAGTCATAATAAAGATGGGAAGTAGCTTGTAACCTTATTTGTAAATTAAGTTTAAATTACTCGCGCAAAGACTGCGAAGCTACAGAAAACGTTCGCCTTATATTTTGAAAATTTTCTTCTTTCAAATAGAAATTCTGTCAACTTTTATGTTAGATTATTTTAAAAAATAATTTTATAATTTTTTTTTGTTTTTTTTAATCGTATTATTTTCATGATGAATAATAATATCATTTGAAAAATAATTAATTGCAAAAAGATAATTTTTTTTTTACACTATATTGTTACTGTAATAATGGAATATATCTATTAACCCTACATGATCATTTTTATTTCTGTTGACGTGAAAAAATAATTTTTTTTTGCATTTGTTAAATGTTTAGTAATATGAAAAAAAATGATTAGAAAAAAATAAATTGAAAATAGCGCTTGTGTACGGGATAATAAGAATGTATATTATCGTTTCTACTCTGAAAAATTTGCAGAAATTATTCACATATGCATTTACAAGAGGTTTTTAAAATGATTTAGCTAATCTGCTACGTTTCGTCATATAGCACGCATAAAAAATATATTTTTTAATTCACATTACATAGCAGTGCAACATTTATTTTCCCATCATTACTCCAAGCTTACTTAGAACATACATATATAATAAATAAAATTAGTAAATTTAAAAAAAAAATTAGCAACGATTATTCTGTTCAACGTGTGCAAAAATATTTGTAAAACAATTTTTTTTTTTTTTAAATAAAAGAGTATAATTGTGCTTCATATTATACAATATAAAAGAATTACTCAACATTTTTTACATTTAGATTAATGTATGTTGCCTGATCATTTGCTTAATATATGTTATCCATAAACAAATAATTAACCCCAAGAATTATCTTAAATTACGTTGTTAATCTCAGAATTTTATCAACCAAACAATTTATTTTCTTCTCTTGTTGTTTATAAATAAAGAAAAAAAAAAAAGTGGCTCTAATTGAGAAAGTACTACCTTTTTCATTTATAATTAGAATATCATAGCTGATAGAATTATATCTTAAACACGTCATAACACATGAGATTTACGCACTAATCAATTAATATTCGTTACACCAATACCAATTGAAGTCTCTTAAAATCTTACTGAAAGTGTAAAAACATGTACGCTTCCGCAAATACAAAATCCATAAGTACACATCGACAACCGAGTTATATTGTATACGAAGAGCGAAAGAGAGAAAGAGAGAGATAGAGATGCATCAACGTAATAAGCTCACATGCTTGCCCGATGAAGTCATCCAGTCGTCGTGCAGCTATTACAACTGACACACATACACGACGATGATACATAGCTTTCCTTGGCTCTCTCTATTCCCCCCCCCCCCCTCTTCTCCGCGCGTATGTCCTTTTTTCATTTTATTTTATTTTATTTTTTTTTTTGTTTCAAACGATGCGTTTTAACATTCATCCAACTCGCTGTTACACTTAGCCACGGAAAGACGATATATACCACTCCTTCCGTATGCAAATGCACGAAACGTTCTAATTGGCCGACCGAGAGTGCAAGAAACGAGCATTGAATTTATACACGTTTTAACGTGTATTTTTTTTGTGTTTTGTTTTGCATTATGATAACTTAGATTCTATCGAGTTTCTCATCTAAGCTTTTTTAAATTAAATGCTTTATTAAATTATTCAAACATAATAGGATGCACGAGTAGCGTGCAATGTACCTCGTTGCCTTTTTTTGATAAAAAATTTTTTGATTTTTTTGAAAAAAAAAAAAAAAAAAAATTAACACAAAATTCTTATTAAATATCAAATTGTATTACCTTTTTCATAAATAATTTTAAGTTAAAATGCGGTCAAAATTTGTTGTCTCGTAAACATCAATTGAAGCGAATTGTAATTACCATTTATACTTTACCAACTAATGGCTATACTTTTCTTATTAGACCTTCAAAACTTCTTTAATAATCAAAGTTTCTACATTACGAATTTTCCAATTTTAAACACGATGAAACTAAACTTAATAGTTCGATATTTATGTTGCAATAAGAATAATGTCTAATTCGATTTGATCGTATTAATATTAAATAAACGTTAGCTAAATAAAAATTACGTTATACCATTGGTAAAGCCAATTAATGTATATTCTTTAAGTACGTCTGGCGTCGTGATAATATTGATTGTATATGGAGATAATAATTAAAGCGTAGATAAAACATCAAAATAAACTTATTGAATGATTAAAGAATTAAATAGCCACGTCGATTACGTTAACATTATGTAAGAAATATCGCGTTACCAAGTGAATATCTATCTAAACAAGTAACCTAATTCTTATTATCGAAATTATTTGCAGTAAAATTTGTGATAATACAAGAGGATAAATCATAACTATTCGTTGATTTTGCGATATCGCCTTTGTCTTGAAAAAAATTGAAATACGCGTAAATTTTGCGAAAATAATTTTTGCTATAAAAATTATTTACGCGTATAAGAATTTATTTTTTAACCAGGTTAATATTCAAAATATTTTAATTGTAAAAATCTTTATAAGGTCAATTATAAAAAGCTTTGTTACTAAACAATTTAAAATAATAAAAAAAAATAAAAAATGTTAAACTTACAAAAAATCAAAACTTAAAATTTTAATACAAAAAATTATTATACTTCGCACAAGAGGCGACGAAAAAAAAAAAAAAAAAAAAAAAAATTAAACATCAAAATCAAATTTACTCGAGGAAAAATCTTGGCATGCATCTTCAGTTATAGAAGCAAGTGAAGTAGCGCATCAAACTGGAATGCGACTATACGTACGTGTATGGTAACGCCGCCCATCATTCGCCACATCTCAACGTATATATAGCTCTCGCGAAAATTCATAAATCATTGTCGAAAAGTTTAACGAGTTGTTTTCGAAAGTGAAAAAAATTTTGCCATTTTTTTTTTTCGAACTTTGGAAAAAAAATCGCGAAACGCAACGCTGACATTGAACAAATTTTCATAGTTTATTTTTAGCAAGATTCCAGTAAAATTTTACGGAAATTTTATTATAATTAGAAGTGAATAAAATTTAATTATTTTTCATGCTTTTAAAAAATTCAGTTTATTGCATTAAGAATCTCGGGACTCGTTTCTCATTTTTTAAAGCATTACTTAATTATAAAATGCGAATTATCCACATTAGTTTTTTCATTAATTAATAAAAAGTCTAATAATAAATTGTTTAAAATCCAAGGTAACCTTATTATTATTTGTACACTCATCATTAAACTTCAAGATAATTATATCATCAAATAAATTTCAAAGCTATTGAATTCATGTCAGTTAAACTATTATGAAAGAGCTTTTATTGACTTTTCTTTTGCATCATTCCGGTCGATAATTTTCTTAACGGTTTATTTATATTTTACCTTTCAATGAAACCAAGTTAATTATCATCTATATAAGCGAATACTGTTTACTATAATTCAAAACTGTAACGAATTTGATGCATCACTGAAACGTATAGAGAAGCAACTCGATTGCGTGTCAAGTTTCAAGAATGTTTCCGATCAATATCATCGATAAGAGATATTCAGTCTCATTGCTATTTTCCTCTCGGAGTCAGAGGCCGATAATAGATTTGCGCTTTTTCACATTTAAGAGCGTGGAAACGTTTATGCATTAGTCATATTGTTTAGCATATTTATTTCTGGATTTAATGAAATATACTTTTTTAACTGCAACGATTAAATAATTGCGTTCGCTTCTAATGTTTACACGTAAAAAATCATTTGCATGAGAAATTAAAAAAAATTCTTTCCAACGATTCCTAATCCTTAAAGGTCTTGACTAAACATTTATTTTAATCGAATCAAACCATTCAAAGTGAGATTACCATTAAAGGAAATATTGTTTAAATTATTGTACATTTTCAAAAAATTTTTTCACACCTCAGCTCGATGAAAAAGAAAAAAAAAAAAAAAAAAACAAAAATTGATATTCATTTTCTCTCACCTTTCAACAAAGCGAATTCTCAGACGTAGACACCGAGAGAAAAAGAGAGGCGCGCGCGCACGCGCGTGCGTGCGTGCGTGCGTGCGTTCAAATTGAATGAAAAACGTAACCCGATAATTCAATCGCGAATAAAACGCCTTGCCCACGATTGAAACTTCTTAAATGGAAAATCACTCGCGCCATTTTGAAGAATTGAAATACACCCAACCGAGCTTAAGTTAAGGAGAGAAAAGTTTATAGGTGAGCATGAGTGGCTTGGTTAAGCAATTTCTGTATACGTACGAGGATACGAAATAAAGTTTGCGTCGTTATAATCTTGGATTGAAATTTGAAATATTATCTTGATGTTTTCCGTGTCGAGGAGTTTTTTTTTTATTTATTAAAGAACGATTGATGATTTTAAAATCAAATATTCTTTTATTAATTTAAGATTACAGAGAATCGAAGCGTAACGATTTTTTTTTTTTTAAAAGACGCGCTAAAAATGATTTATAAAAGTTTATTGAAAAGTTCAAAATATCCTCAATAAAATAAAAAAAAAAAAAAAAAAAAAAAAAAAAAAAAAAAAAAAAAAAAAAGGTATATGAATTACAAAATGTTAAATCATTATGATGTCACAACAATTAACCGCTTAACATTATGGCATCATATCGCTGTTAAAATATTCAAAAACTCTTAACGAGAACATTCTCGTAAAATACGAAATACTGCTTGATACTTGGTCAGTGTATAACAAAGAAATAATTTTTTAATTAAATTTTATGCGCTTACCTAAATCAGACTGCGGCTCGTCATAATCCGAAGGCATGGCGACCACCATACCGTTCTATAAACTCCAGTTGAAAATTTCACAAAATCGATAGCTCTTATCAACCAAGAGTTATTCATACACTATCTCCGATTTATCGTTCAAAATGACTCAATTTTACTCACTGTCCTTTAAATAAAATCACAAAAGTAAGAAGATAAGAAATACGAGCGGACTCAAATTTCGTCGAAATCTTAAAAAATCCGCGCTAAAAATAATCCTTGATGCATCGCGTCATCTCGTATATATCTCTCTCTCTCTCATCGGTCATATCTCCACATTGTCTCTAAATAACTATCCGCGTAACCTCAAACGATGAAAAAAATAAAATTCCACGACGCATCGAGTAGAAAATTAAACACGCGCACACTCTCTACACCCGGCACATGTATACAAACACACACACACACATACACAGACGATAAAAAAAACGAAATGTACGACAAACAAAATAACAACGAAGCGTCGTGTTAACGCACGGTGAAAGCGCGATATATATATATATATATATATATATACACGTGATAGAGGATGCGGAATAACGCACAACTCGGCGCGACTGCACGAGGCGGAATGCGCGCAGTCCGCGTTCTAACCGTCTGCGGAGGTAGCGATGGCAGCGGCAGCGGCGGCGGCCGCCGGCTCGTTCAATCAAGCAGCCCCCTACCACCGCGCGCCCCCGGCTCGGGACACTTCCTGATTACGCGCCGGCGAGGATGACTCCTCTCCCTACCTCTCCGCCCGCTCCCGGAGATACGCGGAAACCTCCTCGTCATCGCGGTCGTCATCATCCTCGTTGGATCTCTGCGGTAAACTGTAAGTTCTGGCAGTCTGCCGCGCGCCGCCACAACTTTTGTTTGTATTTATATGAGCACGAAAGAATGAAGCGAAAGATGCATTTGTTGCGTGTATATGTGTATCTGTGAGCGCGGGTGTCCGGGTGCTGACACGATCGACTTTTGTTTTGGACTTTGACAGAGAGTTTAATTGTGGAATTATTTTGAAGGAGTGGGTTATTGTATCGAATTCGATGTGTTGGAATGTCTCGATTACGCCTAGCGTTGGTCGTTCGATCGATAAAGCACGCGTGTTATATGTACACGTAATAAATAATTTATCATTTAGCTATACACCGAGTAAAATTAGTTCAGTACAGAAGTCTTTCTGATTAATTGAAAGTTTTTGGTTTAGCAGAATAAGTTTAAAAAATTACTTTGATGTACTATTTACTTTTTTAATTGCATTAAATTGCAACTTTGTGATTTAAAAATTTTTTCAAAAATTAATAAAAGCAATTTATTTATTTTTATACTAGCAGTTTTTATTTATTTCAAACTTTCTTTCAATACAAATTCTTGTTAGTATTAATAATTTAGTTAAGAGTTAATCTACAATTTTGTGTGCACTTAAGTTAATCAGCATGAAATTCATATTTCTTCAATATTTTAAAATATTGATTTAAAAATAATAAAAAAAAAAAAAAGAATGGCGCATCCATAGTATCTTTAATAATATTTATTTAATTCTATAAAATTAAGAACATCGTTATAAGAATCATTAAAACTTTAATAGCTTGTGAGATATCAAATATAAATTTACGTAGTATACACATTTAAAGTGTAAGCAGAATTTAAACGTTACGTTTCCTTATTTAGTTGTGGAAAATTTCAAAATTTAAAACTCGATATCTTGAAAACTATTAAAAAAACGCTGCAATAGAGGATTCTATTGACACTATAATCACTTTTCTTACACAAAAATTTTTAAAAAACATTTATTAAATTATGTCGCTTTAGAATCTTTTTATTTTCAAAAAATGTATTGATCAATAACAATTAAAATAACATACAAATCATTATTTAAATGCACCTAATTCTTTTCTAAATAATAGAATAAACTTTAAATAAATTATAGCTTTCATACACAGTGTGTCCCGTGGAAAACGGAACTTTTTCAAAATAAAGACAAAAACTCAATATTCCGGTAAATGTCATTTATTTTATTCAAAATAGTCTCCTTCCGCATCAATACAACGTTTTGCACGATCAATTAACATATCGAATGAGTTTTTGAGATCATTTTTATCCATCGACTTTGGTATGTCGGTCGTCGCGCTTTGGATGGCCTCTACGTCGGCATAACGTTTTCCTTTCATAGGCAAGTGCAATTTGGAGAGCAAGTAGAAGTCGCACGGAGCCAAATCCGGCGAGTACGGTGAATGGTTGATGGTTAAAATGGAATTTTTGATAAAAAAATCCGTGATCAAGTTCGATCGATGAGACGGGGCATTATCATGCAACAAACGCCAGCTCCCTTTTTCACGGTATTGTGGCCGCACACGACGAATAAGGCTGAGCAAACGCTTCATAACACCAAGATAAAACACAGCAGTAATCGTTTGACCAGGTTGAACGAATTCACGATGAATAATACCCTCCGTCCGAATCGTAGAAACAAATCAACATTGTCTTCACTTTTGACTTTTCAAGACGACTTTTTTCGGATTGGGCTCGGTTAGGTGCTTCCATTCAGCACTTTGACGCTTGGTTTCGGGATCATATTGAAAACACCATGTCTCGTCACCAGTCACAATTGAATATTTCAAGTTTGGGTCCTTTTTTGACTCTTTAATCAAATCCTTACAATGTTAAATTCGGAGCAATTTTTCGTAATCGGTCAATTTGTGTGGAACAAAGCGTGCACACACCTTCCGTAGATACAAATGATCGGTCAAAATGCGATGAATTGAATTTTTGGACATATTCAATTCCATTTCCATGTATCGCAATGAAGATTTTGGCTCATTTTTTATAAATTCACGCACTTTTTCAATGTTACTTTGAGTAACCACGGTATTCGAAGGACCTGGATGTTCGTCGTCCTGAATGTCTTCACGACCTTCCTGGAACCGCTTATACCACTCATACACTCTGGTACGGGATAGACAATTATCGCCATAAACTTGTTTCAGCAAATTATGCGTCTCAGTAAAGGATTTACCGAGTTTAAAACAGAACTTAATATTTGCTCTTTGTTCGAAGTTCATTTTTCGACCGATGCCACAAACACAATGTCACTTTGAGCGCGATATTTTGGATTCCATTGAACCAAATGTCATACAATTTTGACAGGATGTCAGTTAAGAATGGACCTTTCCATTGCTAACATCCACCAATAGGTGGCGCCAATATAAATCGATGTTTTGAAAAAGTTCCGTTTTCCATGAGACACACTGTGTATATAAATATATTAAAAACTAACATAACGAAATGATCAAATTAAAAAAAAATTCTTATAAAATTATTATTATAAATTATAAAAGCTTAGAAATAAAATGAATTAAAAATATAATCCTTAATGATTTTTTAAACAATGTAATAAGAATCGTAATCAACACAAAATAATAATTTTTCAAAAATTAATTAAACAATTTTAAATACATTAGCTTAAAGTACTTAACCTAAATGTAGAAAACATTTTACGAAACTGGTATAATCACGCTTGAGTATTATATGTATAATTAATGAATGAGAGTATGATTGAATGGTTTTTTGTAAAACACCTTGACACTTGATTCAAACTACTAACGCTATATTATAAAAAATACACAAAAATGTAGTTGAATTAATTATATTACGATACACAAATTAAGAATCTCATTTATCATGTAGTTTTTATTAAAATTAAGTTTATGTTTTCTTGTTTATTTTAATATAATACATGAAATTATAAAACTTATGAAATATGTTATATTAATAAATAAATAGAACTACGTAAATAAAACTTTCCTCACTAAAAAGTGGATTCTTTTATTTTTTAATCTAACATATTAATTAAGTAATTTATGATTAAAATAAAAAATCGTTTTCATTCAAAATTTCTTGTTTATATTTTACAATAATATGTAATTTGTGTTTAAATGATCTTGACTGACCTTGAAAACGATAATTTTTGAATGTTACATTTTTTCAGTAACATAAAGCGCGCTTGTATACTTAAAAAAAAGAAAACATCACAGATTTCATTCGAAATTCTCGATCTGTAAACATATATTTCATTTCATAACATATTTCACGGTAATACTGAACAACTTATATTTTTGTTGTGCTGAAAAAAAAGGACAGAGACAAAATATTTTGTTCTCAAGTAACATACTACGTTCCTCTGCATATAATGAAAGAAAAATATAAAAATATCCTTCCGTGCCTTGTTTTTTTTATAATAAGTAACTTATTATAATTATTTTTTCTTGTCAACACATAAAAGAGCTAAACAAACTAAATAAACACTAAATAAACGAAAATTCTCAAGCTACATGCTCACGTTTCGTAAAAATTTTGCAAAACTGCAAATTTCGATTTGTCATCTTCGCAAATTTCCCAGATTTATTTTAGTATAAATAATCTTATCGATGAACAATTCTATGAAATTTTGCCAAATTTTGTTTTCGTGTTATCAGCGTTTTTACGCTATAATAATGCGTAAACAAAGTTTTGTCGTTAATGTATACTTATATTAATTACAAATAATAAGAAATAAGTTTTAAAATAAAATATAATAAGTATAAGTTGATGCGGGATTCAACATAAACATCAATTTTAAAAATATAGGAATACATTTTTCTAAGAAATGTTAGGTAGAATAACTTTTGTCCATCGCAATTCAATGATTTTTTAAATTACCAATTAAATAATAAGCACAGATATTTTTTTAGCGTCTTTTCTATCTTAATCTTTTTTTTTGTATTTGGAATAATGTTTTTTTAATTAAATTAATTTTTTTCCACTACAATGAAGAATGAAGAATGTTTTTTGAATTAAAATATTTTCCTTTCAAAAATTCGTTAAGTACCTTATAAAATTACAAGTACATAATAAATTAGTATCATAGTTCAAATAACTAAATTAAAATTTTTCTTCAATGACATGTCATTTACAATATTTTTTTCGTTTTTAAAATATATAATAGGAAGTGCCAAAACGAGATTTTGAAAAATTTTACAAACTTGTTATACATGCACACTTGAAAATAAAAATAAGTAAATAAAAAAAAAAAAAAAAAAAAAAAAGAAAGAAAGAAAAAAAAACAACATTCTAATAGAGCAGAGAACGAAATTCTCTTTGTTTTCGGAGCGCAACCATTAGTTATGCTATCCCACCATGAATGCAAATACAATACGAGGTGTGGTCTTTATGCGCATAAAGGAAATGTACTACTTTCTGTTGCATTAAAACTACGTGGAGCATAAAGATTTATATTTCACATTAGGATAATTAAGAATTCTGATTAAGTTTTATTAACGATCGTTCTTTCACTTATTTTTAAAATATAAGTAAGAACTATTGTAGATTCTTTATTAGTCTTAGAAATTTATTTGAGTTAAAGTTTGTAAAAACTTAAAAAGTAAGTTTGTAACTCATCTTCAACCAGTAATCTAATATCAAGCAATAAAATAATTTAAATATCAAAATTCTTAATAGAAAATTTATTAAATTTATTAAAAACATTACACCGATATGCTTATTACGCAGATGAAATGTAAACGAAAAAATTAAATAAAAATACGATAAATTTAAAATCAACGATATTAAAAATAAAAATAATATTAACAGTAACTCATCTTAATTTCTAACATTATTTAAATAATTAAAGTCTCTTCCTGTTAATTAAAATAATAAGAAACAGAACCTCCATTAATTTAATGCCTTTCCTCAGTATGTAAATATGAATATGCAAAGCAGATAGTTTTGAAATATAATACTTTTATGAGAAGAGACGGATTTTATTTACCTAATTTATATAATCATGTTAACATAATGTCATGGTATTAAATAAACTATTCGATTTACAATTGTTTTTTATGTAATTCAATAAATAATTTCTTTAGTTTCTTCAATATTTTGAAAAAATTTAGGTTTTGATAAAAATAGAGGTAAAACCAGTTAATCAATAAATAATTAATTAAAATAAACAAGGATATAAAATTCGTTAGAAAATATGAGTATTATGTATAAATTATATATAAATTAAGAAACTTTACAATAAAAGCTACACTTTGGTACACCGCACATCGGAAAATTTGAGTTTTTGTTTTATTTCACACATCGCAAATTCTAGGCATTCCGGATGCCAGAGAGATTCAAGAATAGACCTCTAAATAATGGACGAAGCGCGAGTTTCGAGTTAAATTCTTCGGTACTTTCTGGAATGCTTTTTATACGTTACGTTACAAAAATTATACGTTAAATTTTATTTAATTTATTCGTTAATTCGTAAAAAAAAAAAAAAAAATCGGTCGTTTTTTTTTTTTTGTTTTTTATTAGATAAAGTATCCGTGTTCATTTAATATCAGCTTTTAATTTAAAATAAATTTACTTCGGTTTTTTTTTTTATCGAATTTTTAATGTGTTTCTTTTCTTTTTTTGTTTGTTTTATTTTTTACAGCATACTTAAAAAAGCGAAGATATTTTTAATTTAAAACATTAGTATTTATCATTTTATAAGACTCATTTTTTATGATGTAATTAATAGAAGTGGGATTAAAAATAATTTTCAATAATTATAATATTAAGTTAGTGTAATAGTACTTTACTATACACAGATATGTAAGAGTTACCTTGATTCAAGAGAAATAATTTTGAACCAAGAAAATCATTCTAAAGAAAAATATTTCCTTGACTCAAGAATTTCCGCTTTTGATTTTAATATTAATTTATATCTCTATACATGGAGAGAAATTCCATAGGAAATATTACTATTCACATAGCAAAATTTACTATATAACTAATAGTCGTGAAACAGACTTGCACATTATTAATTTGTACTACCAAACAAAGAAATATTCACCAACTCATTTAGTAATATATGCCATATAAACTTTGTTTTCTTAAAATTCCAATATATATATATAAATATTTTTTTTTTATTGTATCACAATAGTAAATCATAAAATTTAAAAAGTAGGATTTACTTTCACAAATTAAATAAAATATATTAAATTTTAGTATATCCGAAATAGCAATTCTATTGCTCATGCGTACGACATTTCGAACAAATGAATGTTGATTTTATATTTACTAAACGGTGACAGTAAAGCAAATGAGGTTAACTCTTACTGAAAATGTAAATATAAAAAGTACTCGATGCTACCGCCAGGAAGCGGAAACCGATTTTTTTTCTCGCAAGTGACAAAACGAGCTCAGGATTATTATATAATAAAATTTCAGATCATTAGATGATAGCAATTGTTGCACAGCGATATTTAGTTTATAATAATAAATCAATGCGATGAATATTAATGCAAAATATATCATATATGTAATAATAACAATATGTAAAACCTTGTAATTTTCTTAACTTTCTGCTCATGAAGTTACTCTGATATATCGATTCTTCTCTACAGATTGGTCAAAAGATCAACCAGAGCTTTCCTATTATCCCATGTTTGATTACGTAACGACGCGAAAAAAATAATAAGCGCGATTGCACATCTGTTATTGAAGTGATGCGTTTAATTTTTCTATAAGGAACTGTGTAAAACTCTGTCTTTTATAAAATAGTAAGCATAACTAATTTGAATGCGAAAAAAAATGCGTTTTCAACTTTGCTTTTAATTGAGTAGAAAGCAAATTTTCTAAAGTGATAATGATTTTGAGTAGATTTAATATAGGGAAGCGGTAATAATGAGGCGGTATCGATACCCTTACTTTAATTTAAAATTCTATGCGTGTGTAGTAAAGTTATACAACAACAAAAATAAAAATAGATAAATTATTTCTTAAAAAAATTTGAATTTATCAATTAAAAATTAATCACGCGTTTAAATGCATTTAAAAAAAAACTCGAGAAACAAAACATTTAAAACTTCCGAAAGTGCCTTATTGGAGAACAAGCTCCGTCACTCGGTAACGATTCATTAACGATCATGGGGTAACGATCGGAACGGTCGTCGAATCTTGACACTTATATATTAAATACTTCGCTAACTATTTATATATAAAATTACACCTTACACCAACAATAAATTGACTTATAATTAACTTACATACTAATTTATTATTCGTGGTAATACTTTACTTTGACCTATCATACATGTTGTGTTGTGTTTTGCTCCAAATTTCAACCTTCTTTTATTTATTTATAAAATTTTTTTTTCTAGGCGTAAACCAAAGAGGGAAAAACAGTAGTTTAATATTTGGGGTGTCGGATGTACCTGCCTATCGGACTCCGCCCCATACTCCCCTAATATTGTTCAGCATTGCATATATGTACGAAATTAAAGAAGTTAAGCGATCAGTAAACGCAATGTATAAATTGCTTATAAAAAGTTTATCATATTTTCAATCTAAATATAAAATTTGTTATAATACACCCTACGAACGTTTGACAATTATAATTATAATCAAATATTTTAAATAAAATCGTATAAAAATCGAAATATTGTTGCAAGTTAAAATAATATCATGTATGAAAATACAAAAAAAAATCTAAAATAAAACATCGCATTTCAACATAGTGTTGCTATTTGTTAAAAAATTCGTGATCCGTAGAAATAATTCTAGTTCGTCTTGCACTTTGGGTTACGTTGAAATCAGATGCATAACTTCACGCTAGAGTCCAGATTTAGTTCTGCTCGTTAGTGCTTCTCATTAAATAGCTCTTTAATTGCACACGCGTATGGGATGTATATCGGAATTTTATTTAAAACCAACCGCATTGATAGTTCAGGTAATAGAAGGAATTTAACTTATATATTTGTTAAATAATGGATAAATACAATTGGCTATCGATGATAAATAAATAATGGCATTTTGATACGACAAACGATTATTAACAATAAAAATTAATGTAACAAATAAAAATATCTATTTTTTTTTAATGTTTCTTTTTCTTTTATTATTATTATTATTTTATATTGGCTATAAATGATCAGAAGCCATTTCAATGATTGAAATAATACGAAGCACTTGACTATTTGTGTCACGGGTAATCCGATTTCTTTTTTTTTCCTTAGTACATCGACAGATTGATTTAAATATAGAAACCATCTAAAATTTATATTAAAATTCATTGATGCCATTTTTATACACGCATAAATTAATAGAAGTCAGAAAAACAGCTTATAATTATTTACAAAGCATTAAAAATTAAATGTTATGTTTTCTCCGTTAATCTTTTTAACTTTATTATTTATCGCATGCCGCATATAAATATTTAATGTGTGAAACTCAAAATATTTTAATCACATGCCAACATTCATATTGTCACGCAACCAATTTAGAGAAACGTTTATATTTTCGCCGAAATGCTGCGACAGCGTCAGAGATAATTTCGAATTATTGTTGAACGAATGATCCAAGACGGATATTTCCAGATTTGTGTAAATAAGTTTGTTTTCTTTTTTAGATAAACCACGCTCAAAAAGTAGCAAAACCGGTTGGATATAAGGAAGAATCAACGTAGTGCTCGCTAACTTTCTTTTTTCATTATGATCTAATCCTACGATAAAGCCATTCAATGCGAATGGCTAATGGAAAGCGAAACAGCGTAATGAAATATGTAATAAAATAAATGTGAAGAAAAAAAGTTTCATTAAAAATTGTAATTGCTTATAGGTTAATATATTTGAGCAAAACATTTTAAAATGCATTTTAATATCGTTTTTGTTTGTAAACATTTTTCGAGCAAAATATGTTAATTTCGAGCTACAAACGACAGCGACAACAATACAGCTTTAAAACATTTGTTCCAAGATCAAATTTTTAATTTTACCTCACGTGAAATTCATGTTTGTAAACATTTGTTATTTACAAACATATACGTACGCAAGTTCAGCATACATCAACAGTTTTTGTGAAACAATCATTCATTTTTCTGTATATTTAAAAGTCTTTTATTATTCAGAAAAATCATATCTCACAAAAACAAACATTGAGAATATACTTTTTACTTTTTTAAGTCAAAAAAAAAAAACAAAAACAAAAAAAAAAAAAGTATCGTTAAATTTTAATCGCGAACATATGCGATTACTAATACATCTGTCCTGTTAAAAGAAAATGGGCACAGCGTAACCTCACCTCTTTCTCTCTCGCTCTCTCACGGTTCCGTTGCAATGGTATACATGCCTCATCAGTATCGTCAGCACAACTATTATACGCACTCGTCAAACTATCAGGCTGTGACCACAGCCGAGTTTAAGGTTATGGTTATACACGCTTGCGCGCTATCTAAATTTCCATATATTTCCTCGTAATAACCGGCAACGATAAACGCGACTACTTTCTTTCTTAGTGCGGTATATAGACGTACGGAAATTCAAGGGTAAAAAATAGGATGTACGATTGTGTGTCTGTTTTATATTTCGTACAAACGGTCGACCATCACGAGCTTAAACGTGCGCGATTAAAGGCTGCGGCGAATATTATAAACATTTAGTCGAATATCTTTTAATTAAGAAAGAGTGAATTCTATAATTGCGGTAAGAAATTTTATTTTGGGATAATGCAGTATTTGTCACATCAAACTTATTTATGGATATAATATTTATACGAAAAGAATTATGTATATTTTTAGCAAATGAAAAAAAATTAAGCAAAACTAAATTACATAATGTAAATAAATATTAATAATTGTATTTAATAATTTTAAATTCTCAATAATTATAACCTATAGGTTATTATTTTATTGTATATTTTTGAAAAACATTTTGAAATTAAATAAATGCAGTTACTAACCCATTACAGCATAACGTTCTGATCTGATAAACCAGATATCCGTTTATTTTCATTTTATATTAGAAAAAATATTCCTTTTGGTACTTTTTTTTAGATCAAAACTTCATTTATTGGACGGGTCATTATTATTCATTATTTTTAAAAGCAACTTTAAAAAATTTAAAAGACACGACTGATTAAATTGGATTCTAAATGTCATGTTTATTTCCATATATCATAAGTATGCTATATATTTTTTATTAGTTTAACAACAAAACGGCGGAGTTAATTTTTTTAACGATACAATAATCGTCACTCTAATGGTATAAGTGTTTTATATTTTTAAAAAAGTCATCGGAAGATCTTTTATTTGATACTACAGTCTATAGATTTTGATAACACTTCTTTTTATCGAAAATCCAATATTATGTCTGTAAGTCGCCATATTGGATTGGTTAAAATTTAATGTGCCTTATCTCACTCTGGAAGCTGTAAGGATTCTAACAATACCACACACTTGAAAATCAATTCAAGCGTTTTAAAATTACAGTGGAATAAAGATACGGACAAGCATACATAAGTGAATCTTGAAAAAAATATTACTCCTTTTTTTTGCAGTCCGCGTAATAAAAGTTTTAAAAATTTTATGCTTCTTGAGTTAATTAAAAATCTATTGAAATTAGAAATCTTCAAAATTTAATATCTTATTTTTTTTTTTTTTTTTTTTTTTTAAATAACTTCATTAAAAAATATTTCGATTATCCGTGATAATGCATTTGACATAATTTTCTTAATAGCTTATTCCGTAATTTTCTCTCGTTTAATTAACTTATTGGTTTAATTTATCGTTTCATCGCTTTCAAAAAATGTTTGTAACGAAACAAATATCAAATTAAAAATTTAACTCTTATCAAAATTGTGCAACGTATTTTGAGAATAAAACTGGAATATTAATATGTTTTACACAATATTGTTAAAGAGACATTGGAAATTTTTTAAATTACGTCTGATATTAATTTAAAAAAAAAAATTAATAATGAATTTATATTAAATATTGGAAACGTCAAGCATTTAGAAAATAAATCAAGTAGAAATAGAACATTCAAACAATAGAATCAAACTTAAAAGATTATTGCAATGTCAATCATTAGGCTATTTAAAATGACACAAACATAAGAATAGCTAAATACATTTATCCTTGCGAATACTGGCCTAATAACGGACCTCAGTGCCGTCTCCGTTTTGCATAGCTCAAAGAACGTTCTTATTCACTTAAAGCCATTTTCAGCGCTCTCATCTTCCTTCCTTTTCTCTCTCTCTGTCTCTCTCTCTCTTTTTTTTTGCTGCTTCACTCGAAGAATATCACGAAGAAAGAGAGGGAAGAAAAGAGCACGAAGCTGCTGCATAATGTAGTCATCGGACGTCGGGCTCAAAAAGACTTAAGAGCGACGTTTACCTGCACTTCGTGAAAACGAGCAAAGCTTATACGTATGTGTATGTATATGTGTGTGTGTGTGTGTATAACAAAATCGTAAGAGAAACCGAGATAGAGATAGAGAGATAGAGAGATAGAGTACGGGAGAGAGAGAGAGAGAGAGAGAGAGAGAGGGAGAGGGAGAGGAAGATAACGAGGCAAAAGTAGCGTAGCGCGTGCATGACGAAAAAGAGAAAGAGAGAGAGAAAGAGAAAGAGAGAGAGAGAGAGAGAGCATTCGTCAGTTGTATAATCTTGTTGACACGGATAGCATGCATAATCGAGGCGCGCGCGTGTCGTTCTACATACATATATATACGTACGACGCGCACGGAAGATCGGCCATTTGCACTCGTGCGTATACCGTCACCGTTTTCTCTATCTGTCTCGCGCTAATACACGCGTGGGAAGATGAAATAGCAGAGCGAGCGGATTAATTTTGTGGTGTATTTTAAAAGAAGAAAAGAACGCGGATTCAAACGAGAAACGATCGCGAAAAAAGTATGAGAGAACAGAGAGGTTCTTTGCTTTGATGTCGATAGTGCTGTGTGTATGTGACTAGTTCGTTGTCAATTTTTTTTCGTATTGGTTGAACAAAATGCAAACTGTTCAATTTTGTTTTTAGTTGTTACATGCAACATTTTGTATAAAGTTTAGTATGCTTACGGTAAGAATGAATTTTGATTTTAAAGTAATATTTGTAGATATATTCATTGTAAAAAAATTAATTTAATTTTAACCAATTGTTGTATTAAATTTTTCAAAAATTGGTTTTAACTATAATAATAATAAAGAAATAGAGTAATGCCATTCAAATTATAGCGTAAAAATATTAAAATTATACTAACAATTGATATTTAAAAAAGAATCTAATTTGTAAAAAAAAAAGTTTCATTGTTCCTAATCTTTATTTAGTCGCATAATAATCTAAGGTATGAAAAATAAAAAACTAAATAAGATAATAGAAAGATTGAATAAAAATAAGCCTTTTATAATAATTGTTTAAATAACTACCTTTCAGTCATAATTAACTGCCAATACGTTATTAATATTATTAAAAAATTACACTTTCCTTCAGTTATAAAATCGATACACATAGTATAGCTTAATTCGAAACTTATCAATATTCAAATTTTAATTATATATTACATTTGTTTTTAACTCACCGTTCATTTTCAGAAAAGTACTGTTCAAAAAATGACTCTCACCTGGAACATAAAAATATTACGTTAAAAGAAAAATTTATTAATAAATAAAAAACAATAATTTTTATTACTTAATTAATTTAATTAATTAATTAATATTTAAACCATTAATAATTAATTAATTCATGATTTTTTTTCAGAATTATTAGAATTAAGTCCGTCGAAGATTATTTTCACACACATTTTATATTTAAATATTAAGATTATAATGAGATTAATATTTAAAACGATTTATTAAAAAATACACAAAAATTTGATTTAGTGATTAAATGGCTTTGATTGATATTTACATTCAAATATAATATTAAAATATTTTTAATTGAGTAAAGTATATTATTGACTTTAAATAGATTTATCTTACAAAAAACATTTTTACATAAATAAACCTTTCAATAATTTTAAAGATTAATTTTTAAAACATCAATGGAGAATATAACAAAACCATTAACAAACGTTTATCGTCTATCGTAAAAAAAAACTGCATTTTCCGCATTAACATAAAAATAATCAAAGCGCTCCAGAAAAATCGACGTACATACTCAAACTTCCGCGGCTGCGCGTACTATACGCTCATTGTGACGTAACGTAAGAGAAGAAAAAAAAAAAAATTTAGAGCGACGTCGTACACGGTGACTCATCGAGTCGTCGTGTGTCCATTATATGATCGACGGCAGGTGTACGCGACTGTATAAACTCGCTGTACCTACGTTTGTATTTCGAGGAGGGGGAGGGGGGGAGGGCAAACCAGCCGGCAAAGAGGAGAACGGTACGTTTCGTCATGGACGAGAGATCGCCAATCGGCATTGGAGGAAAAAAGAAAAAAAAAAAAAAAGTTTTCAAGCCGCAACTGAACGGGAAGTTTTGGTTGTGTCGTATATGTATACTTGAACTTGACCGAAAGAGACCGAAGCGTTTGCGGTGATTTTTCTTTGCATTTTCTTTTTGAAAAAAAAAAAAAAAAAAAAAAAAAAAAAAAAAAAAAAAAAAAAAAAAAAAAAAAAAAAAACGCGAGTGCGTTCATGTAGTTGATATGAATTATGTATTGTTAGAAATGACTTTCATATATAACAAATTAATGAAGAATTAATTATTAAGAGATTAATTTTTGCCCCCATAGAATATTGTATTTAAAAATAGAATTTTAATAATAATAATAATAATATTTTTCAGTAAAATTTACTTTCACAAATTAAATTGAAAATCAATTAAAATGTATTTGTATTATTTTGTATTTAATAATACTTTAATCAATTAAAAATTGGTACTATTTGGATTAAAATCAGAAAATTCTACAGTATTTTTCTATGCTCGCCATCATTTGATAGCATTTTGGGAACTCTTATCGTTGAAACTATTGTATATAATAATTTAAAAGAAAGGACAAAGATTG
The DNA here is from genome assembly GCA_949987625.1 of Chalcis sispes. Taxonomy (NCBI): domain Eukaryota; kingdom Metazoa; phylum Arthropoda; class Insecta; order Hymenoptera; family Chalcididae; genus Chalcis; species Chalcis sispes. Next base: position 67,051,922 of record OX465096.1, read on the forward strand.
GGATTAGAATAAAACATTTTTTTTTATACGTTGTTTAAGTGCTAAATAATTTTGTAAATTCTTTTATATAGTACCAAATTACATTATAATGTTATTATGATACTAAAAATATTAAAAAATATAAATTTTGACAATAAATTTACATATCATTAATTTATATTAACAATTACAATATTCTCTTTTGTATAAAAGTAAAAATGTTATTATCTATACACAATTTATCTCATAAAATATGACAGATGGCTACTATCTAATGAAACTGTCAATTTATCAGTTATATATAAGTTTTTTAACTGCATTTGAATATTTGAAGTAATTATAATTTAAAAAGATTGTTAATACTAAACTGTAGGGAAAACATTACTTATTTTTTTTTTTTACAATTATCTGTCGCAAAATTAGAAAAAAGTTCTCCAAAATATATAAACAAGTAAAAAAAAGAAAAAAAATATTGTTCAACTCTGCTTCATTTGAAAGGAAAAGAATAAAATTTCGTGAGCTTTTTGATATTTTACCTATAAAACTATTTTGATATTTATTAAGTAGTATTATCATTTAGGAAAATAAAAGCATTAATTAAAAAAAGAGTTTTGTTAAACCAATACATACCAAGAAATTAATATTTAAATTAATAATCCCAAGAGTTTCGTATAAGTAGTTAAAAAAAAAATTAATAAATAAATAAATTGGTAAGTTTCTTCGCGGTTTACGAGTCTGAACAACAATGAGAACAATTAAAATTCATTGTAACGGCAATTAATTCGTTTCCTTCCGGATGGTACGCAATTTGATGGACTTTTAGACTCCACTTCAATAAAAATGATACTATTTCTTGGCATCGTTTTATTTGAATACTTTGTACAAAGTTAGCAATAAAATAAGCTGGAGTTATTTTTTTTATTAATTTGGAAAGTTATAGACGAAGAGAGACTAAATAAAAATCATCAGAGTCAAAGCATTGGTATAAAAGAAAGAATTTATCTTTGAAACTATACACCGTCAAAAAGCTCAGCTAACGATCAACAAGAACATCTTTGCGGGGGGATTTTCGTATTACTTTTCTCTCTTTTACCGCTTTCATTCATTTACGAGAAAGTTTAAACGAGTACCGCGTTGTTTGAGATATTTTTAGAAAAGACTTCCAAAGTGCATCACCAAGGATTCGAGCTGAGGGAAGGCAACTGAAGATCATTTAAGAAAATCACTTTCTGCAGAGTCCACAAAAATTTCGTAAAAATGTTCGATGTTTTAGTTGATTTTTTTATAAAGGTTTGTTTATATTTTTTAATTTAATTAATAAAAAATTATTTACTTTCTAAATAAGAGAAAATTATCAAACAGAACCATAATATAGTTTATCTATTTTCTAAAAGATACCCTATGTACAATATGTAAATTTAATTTATTCATGAATATTCAATAAAAATTAAAAAATTGTTAATACTATAATAATGCTTATAAAGTCATTTTTAAATAACGTTATAATTTAAAAAGTATTGTGCAATATCACATTGAAATTGCTTAATTATATATTCAAAAAAATTTTATTTTTTAAATTTAAAGAGAAACAAACTTGAAACAAATAAAATTAAATGTAATATAAAATTATATAATAATAATAATAATAATAATAATAATAATAATAATAATAATAATAATAATAATAATAATAATAATAACATTCACCAAGAAGAGCAAGAAAAATTTTTTCTATTATCTTCAGAGATTGATTAATTAAATGAAAATTTAATTAAAACCTTCCATGACTGTCGCGAACATAAATCATTTTTACCGAAATAAAAAAGAGCGTGCTAAAAAGGATTGAAAACGAACGAACACGCATGATATGACCGCGCTCGTGTTGAAAAAAGAATCAAACACGGAAATGAAGAAAAGAAGATGGTTGGAGTTGAATTTTTAGAATGAATTTTTTATTTACGCGATATGAATACGGGTGTGTACTTTTACTGACAGTTAAAAAATAATTTTTTTTTTTTTTTTTTTTTTCAAAAATAACTTCCATTTATTTGTAAACATACCGTTTATAAAATTTTTTGCCGTTTGTAAGTATTTGATATATTTTTAGTACATTATTGATTCAGTTAATGAAAAATGAGGTTTTAGTAAAATTAAATATGAGATTAAAAAATAATATTTAGGTAAAAAATAAATATGATAAAATATATGAGTAAATAAAATTATAATTTCATCTCTTTTATTTTTGTTTTGGTTTACTTGATTGAAATTACAAATTTTATTGAGCAATAAAATAGTTATTACTTTTAGATAACAATTATTTTATTAATTCTCATCCATTTTTATAAATGTGATGTACTAATTTCGAAAATAAAGAGCATATAACGTTAACACAAATTAATTGAACAGATTTCAATAAAAAATGGTCAACACTTATTATAATATTACAGTTGTAACAAATATTTTCTTTTTTGCTGTTCATTTATCACATATAATGAAAAAAATGTTAATATTAAAATTATTTTGTAATATTTCAAACCTAACCTCAACGATGAAAGCCTTGTTTCTTCTGTTACAATTTCTACTTATTTAACTATTCAATACAAGTCCACGCACTGAGAAAAAGGAAAACATAATGTGTAATGAAAGAAAAGAAAATCCATAATAGAATATGTAAAACCTATAGGGGAGTAAATGACAAAAGAAAACGTGCCAATGCATAGGGTCGAGGTCGAAAATTAGTAACGAGAAAGCTCACCGCGTATATGTGCATGCCAATGATCGATCCGGTGCACGCGAGTCGTGCTCTCGTCGTCGTCGCACAACTCTCTCACGTCTAGTCGGAGAGGTGGTCATCCACGCGTCGGTGGACAGTACGAAAATGCTATATGCTACAGTTTATTATATTGCATTACAAAACAACGACAGTGTAAATATGACAAAACGTTTTAGAAGATAAATGTTTTACAAGTAGTATTAGTACATATTCTTACTAAGAGTATATAAGTATTCGCATATTCTTACTAAGTGCATAAATGCAAAAAAACAAGTGTATAAAGAAAAAACTAATATTTGTTATTATAAATTAATACGTTATTTATGGTTAAACTTGCCATTATATTTGAATAAGAGTCAAAAAGTATCAAGAGATTATTTAAATTACTTAAAGTATATTCGATTTCAAAAAAACGAATCAAATCAAATATACTCATTATTTGAATTTATTTCTATTTTAATTTACAATTTATATTGAATACCAAGTAAAATTTTCTGTTATTTGTACAGATATAAATTTTATATGTGAATCTGAATAGTTAAACTAAATTAACTGACACATAAAAAGTGAAACGGATAAGAATTCAAATTTTAGAATTATATTTTGTAGTATGAAAAATTTTAATAGAATAAAAAAATTACCTGTAATAATAAAAGTTTTATTCTCTTAAATTTCAAACAAAAATTAACTTTGTTCATCCTATAAAATTATTAACATAAATAAAATTATATCCACCAAAATTTTTTCGAACAACTTTTTCAATCAAGATATTCGTTGAAACTAATAACCGAAAGAAAACAAAACGTTCAAAGAAACTACAAACGTTTTTTTGCACGCATAAGGGGAGGGGATATGTATGTATTCTACCTCACTTCTTCGCCACGGTTGCCGTAGGGACATGTGAAGTCGCGCGATTCCGCGAGTTTCTGGGAATGACACGAAACGAAACACCTGCACTAACCTCAACTTAGCAAGCACGCGAACGACAGCTCGATTATAATGCACAGTGGTTACAGAGGATTGGCGCTATAAACATTTATACTGACTAATACTGTCCAATGTTATAACGAATTTCTAACGAAGGGTGTGATCACCCAACTTGACATGCTTAATTGGAAGTTTCATCATGATTAAAAGTGTTTCAATTCCGTTATTACGTGATACAGATAGACTTTATTAAATTTAAATAAAATAATTTAATTATATAAATTTTTTGTTCTGATCAAGTTAATTTTTCAACAATAACAACTGTTTTAAATATGCGAAACGAAGTCTGTATTTTTCAACTAAAATTTTTATCTAATCTTATTTTAAATTAAAAATGATAAGGGATTATAAAATTTTATTTTGAGTATTTTTTTAATTTAAAATAAAAATACCAATTTTTAATGAGAATTAATTCAAATAAGTAAAATTGAGAAATTATAATTATAAACATTAATAATATAAGAGATTATAATATTAAATAATGTATAGCATAAATATTTTTTAGTATTCCCCTAATATTCGTTTTTTTATTATTTTTTAGTTTTATTTTTTTTAGTTTTATTTTTTTTAGTTTTATTATAATAAAAAATAAGTTATAAAACATAGATAATGTCTATACGTAAATTACGATAGCAAAATTATTTTTAAAGTCAGTAGTATAAAATAAACACCAAATTTTATGATAAAAATAAAACGTATTTCCAAAGAAATCAAAATCTAAATAAATTTAAGAACCATGTTCATCTCAATATTAAGAAAATGTTTATACAATTGTAAACATCACATACCAGCAATTTATTTTACAATTAAAATATATATTAGTAAATCATGAAAAGAGCTTATTCTTATTGTACTTTTGAACATTAGGTACTAGAAAAACATTTATTTTATATTTACATAACAATACGTTGTAGCGAATACGAAGTAAACTTTACGAAGTGGAAGATAAAATCAAGAATCTTAGTGTGGACATAGCATTAAAGTCAAATCGGAGTCGTTGACAACATAAAAGTTCGCATGATCAAAATAGCACGTACCGGCAGCTCTCTACTATATATATATATATATATACGTGGACAAAGCCGAATACTCACGAGAAAATTGCAACTTGGCTTGTAACTACTTATACATATAACCACCATTTTGCATTATTTTTCAGAAAACGAATGAATAATGTCTTTCCGAGAACTATTCGATCGAACGATAAAACGAAAACATTGTCGATAAAAAGAATCTCCACCAATTCACACGGCAGCTCAAACGATCGCTAAACTTTGCTTAGTGGATTAGCGACGGCAGCGGCAAAGGCTGCTACGTCGAAAGTAGAAAGAGACGGGAAACCGCAAGGCCGCTGACTGCATGTGTCCGTGCGTGACCTTAATAAACGTTACGCGCGTGAACTAAATGTCTCGCTTCACCCTCTAATTCATCGTTTCACATAACAAGCACAGATTGAGCTAGCTTCTTTTCATGTAATTATGAGCGTTTAGAACTACCAAAATCACGCTGCTTATTCCTTTCGAAAAACGCGCCTTTCTTTCACCTCCACCCACACATATACACTTATACATAAAGAACATAACCTAATATTCGATAAGAGAGAAATCGGAACGAGATGGAGAGTGAGAGAGAAAGGCTGCGAGGGTACAAAAAAGAAAAAAAAACGGATGAATTAACATAATGAAACGCCATGGGAATATGGAGCAAAGGGCTAGAATTATCGGAGAAAATGGAGGATAGGGCGAGGAAGTGAGAAAAAGGCATAAGGCATGCAGCTGTTTCTTTCGCCGATGGTGGTGGTGGTAACGGCGGTGCCGAGCAGCTCTCCTCGGAACCGCTCGAACCACGAAACTTCGAAGGAGACGAGAGCAGCGGTCGCGAAAAGAGGTTATGTTCGAGAACAGGAGCGAGTTAGCCTCGCTCATTGGAGAGCCCGGTAATGCAATAAAATGTATAAATACCTCGTTGTTTCTCGACGAGCTCCGGGTTGTCCTCCTTACTGTCGGCCATCTTAGCACCAGAACACGCTCACCGTGGGGGCACACACTCTCCTCGGTTCCTGGTCACGACGGTCCTCTCCTTAGATAATACACACACGCCTGCCGAGATATCTGTATTATAGCTACGACTCTCGCGTTCACGACACAGCACACAGATTCACAGCTTTGCTACTCTCTCCTCTCGCAGCCGTCGAGAGCGAGCGGACGATCTTGGCGCACACTGTTTTTTCCGTCTCGTTCGCGACAAGACCAAGTTATATACATGCACGCGCACAAATATAGATATATATATATATATATATATATATATATATACGTGAATATATATGTATATATATTTATATGCACACACAGTCACTGCACGCACGTAATACACTCATTCAGAAGTTGCTTCCGCGGCACTGCTGTTGCTGTGGTATAGTACCACTGGTACTGGTTGCTGGATATCGACGGTTTGTTTTTAGGCGTTCGTGCGAAACCGTATATGCGGCAAAAATTTGATGGTTCGTCTGTTAGGGCGCAGTCGGGGCGAGAGAGTCAAGCGAGCTCTCCCCAGCAGTCGAAAGAGGGAGAGCGACCGAATGTAAGAGTGAAAGAGAGAAACGATTTATGCACACTCCGCGATATTATGGATACTCGCGCGCGAGACAGTGCCGCACACTAAAATCGAGCCGCAGCGCTTCGTGTATATACTTACTTCGTCTGCGCGAGTTTTCTCGTTCGTTCCGTCCTTTTCTCCGTTTTCATTCTCTATGCAGGCTTTACGTGTGGGGTTGCTCCCAAGACTTTTCTATCTCGCTTGTTCACCTACGTTATAAAAATTTGTGAGACTTATCGAGGCCGGGACCAGCGACATCTAGAATAATTCCAAACAACTATTGTCACTGTAATCGTATGACTGTCACACGAAATGCTCAACTTAATATACCTTTGTTGAAATCAATTATACAGATAATTTTTATTAATATTTCAGTTTTAAAATGATGTAAAACGAAATTATTTGAAATTATACAATATATAAAAGTTAATTTCATATATGGAAATTTTTAAATTAATAAAATCATTTGTGTCATATACATAAAAATTGAATACTTTTTAAAAATAATAAACACGATGTATCGTTTTTTAACAAATAAATATTTAACAAGAGTTTATTTTTACAAAAAATTACAGTTAAACTATTTAAAAAGATAAATTTTTATTTATCCTAACGATTACATTAGCAATTAATAAATTTATGTTTATAATATAAAATTATTTTTTTTAAGAAATTTATATATTTGTGTAAAACATAATTAAAGTAATTCTATTTTAAATAATTAAAATTGTTTCATATTCTGTTTTGAAATTTTTTAAATTAGTATTATAAATTTAAATGATTTTTGTTTTTTTGAAACATTTTGATGTATTTTTTTAATAATTTTTAATTTTTTAAATAAAATTAGTGGTTTTAAATTTACTGAACATTTTTATTTAAGCTTAATTATTAAAGATACTATGAACGAATATTTTACATTTTATTTTAAAAATTGTGTATAAAATTTATTGTAAATCATACAATTTACAAAAGAATGTTCACCGCACCGTTTTCATTTTCAAATTTTTTTTTATTTTATCTTTTTTTTTTTTAAATAAAATTGACAAGGCAGTGTTAAAACTCTTATTTTAGTATTATAGTAAATCCGAGGCAACCGATTTTGTGGATACGTTCCTGGCGACTGAGTACCCGACGTAGTGAGGGAAGTCGAACAAGTGGTGAGGGAAGAGCGCAATTCGAGAAAGTCGGCTGCTACATACTGAGTCACGCCTTTTTCATCTCCGGTCACGCACAACGAATGTTTCCGGCTTAAACGTCTCCTTCAAAAAACTTAGACTCTAGAGCTTCGTTCAGTTTGTATTTGACGTTCGCTAAGATATTTTCTCTGACTGAAATTCCAAATTTTTGTCCATTATGAGTGACTTAAAGGACGTGTACATTGTGTCAGCTGTTCGAACACCCATAGGTACGTTGCGTTTTAATAATCCTTTAATGTTTCATTTTTGTTTTACATATATTTTAAAAGTTCAATAAAGAATTTAAAATAAAATATTTTATGCAAAATTTTGAAAGTTTATATATTTATAAAAAAATTCTCCACGTTTGCTATTTCACGTTCCCACGTTTATGTATTCACGTTCTCAAAATTGTTTACAGTGTCGTCAAAAATTCTAGTGAAAAATGCAACCAATTAACTAATAGGAATTTAGATTGTGAAAATTAGAAAAAAATGTGCATATTTTTATAAGCAACCTTGCATTAAACTAATAAATCAAATTATATAATAAAAGGCAAAATTTTAATAATACAATTTAAAGAAAAAAAAAAATTTAATGTGGCATAATTTTTTTTAAGTTATTTTAAACCGTTACTTATAAGACATTTCTGAAAAAATGTATGTCTTCTTTCGTAAACGATTTCTTTTTCAATCTTTTATTTTTTTCCTTCTTCGTTCTCGATAAGTGTGTCGCTATTATTATTTTTTACGAAGACGATTTTGGCTTTGAAATGATAATTTTTTTTCGTTGTATAAAAGTGTTTAGTATTTTTTATTTAAATCTTCCACTTTTAATGTTATTTAAATTTTCAATTTTTATTATTATTTTAATTTTCCTATTCAATTCCTATTGTCATTTTAGTTGATTTTAATAAATTATAATTGTAAATTTTTACATTTTTTCTAATCTCAAAATATTTAAAATGAAAACAATTTATTTAAAATCTTACTGTAAATCAAATAATTTTAAATTTTACTCTAAATCAACATATTATCAGTAATTAATTTTTGTGTTCTTCCAAAAATAAATATTTAGAAGAAAGATAAATGTAAAAAGGATTTATAAATATTTATTCAAAATAAATTGGGTGTATTATCCAATTATTATGAAAAAGCATGCTAAGTAAAATAGTTTTGGATTCTTAAGTTTAACTTATTGTTTGATTTAATGCAACTCAATAAAAAATTAAAAAATTAAAGTTATGTAAAAAGCAATAAATTAACTCTGTTCTTAGCCTTAAAATTATTATCAATGATTTATTTTATTTAACTTGCAGGTTCTTTCTGCGGCTCCTTATCATCATTAAAAGCCTCAGATTTAGGAAGTATTGTAATTAAGGAAAGCTTAATAAGAGCTAATTTAAAACCAACTGATGTATCTGAAGTGATAATGGGACAAGTAAATACTTCATCTTATGAGTTAATATTTTAAAAAGCATTTATTGATTATATTTATGTATTGTTAGGCACTAACTGCAGGACAAGGCCAAAATTCAGCAAGACAAGCTGCTATGAAAGCTGGTATTCCTATTACTGCTCCCGCTTATCTAATCAATATGTTATGTGGATCTGGCCTTAAGTAAGAGCCTCAATTGTTTATAATAATAGTTTGCATTGCTACTTTTTCATTTTATATTATTTTTTTGTAAATTCAACTTAAATCGCAGTTAATCATTAATAAATATCTAATAGATTAGACTTTTGATGCAATAAAAATTTTTAAATTGATTTTTTATAATGATTTGAAATCCTTCTTTTGTGCAAATTTTATGCAAAATTAACAAACTTTTTAATGTTTATAAAAAAAAAAGTACAAAAAATGCGTTTACCATTTTATAAATAAATAAAAAATAACTTTTTTCCTATAATTTCAGATCAATAACTAATGGCTATATCTCAATTAAATCTGGAGAAAGTAATGTTGTTGTAGCTGGTGGTCAAGAAAGTATGAGTCAAGCTCCACATGTAATTCATCTCAGAAATGGAGTAAAAATGGGTAATTGCAGTATGATTGACACTATGATTAATGATGGTCTAACTGATGCATTTAGTTGCATTCATATGGGTGTTACAGGTATTATAAATTTTTTATTTGGTTATAGTTTTATTTTAAAAAATTATTGATTTAAAAATAAATTTCAAACTAGTTTAATCATTTTTTTATAATGCATTTTGATATTTACTTATAGTACAATATTCATGATCCAATAATTTACTCAAAACTACTTACTTTAGCTGAAAATATTGCAAAGAAATTTGGTATCAGTAGAGAAAAACAAGATGAATATGCTGCAAAATCTCAACAAAAAGCAGAAATTGCTATAGCAAATGGATATTTTGATAAAGAAATAGTTTCAGTACCAGTAACTATCAGAGGGGAAACAACAATGGTATCAAAAGATGAGTTTCCCAAATCTGGTATAACTGTTGAAAGTCTTAGCAAATTAAAACCTGTATTCACTAAGGTAATTAAATTAAATATATTTTTGATATTAAATATATCATTTGCTAATATAAAAATATTTTATTTCCTTGTATATCTATTTTATGATAATAATTTGATAGAATTTAATGATAGTAAATGTTTGAATTTGAATTTATAAATTATAAATATAAATTGTATATTTAAAGAATTTGTCCTTGTTGTGCAGCCTGGAGGTACTGTAACTGCTGGAAATGCATCAGGAATAAATGATGGCGCAGCGGCCGTTGTTTTGATGTCGAGTACTGCGGTTGCTGAAAAGGGAGTTACGCCTATTGCACGAATTGTTGCTATTGCAGAAGCTGGTGTTGAACCGGATATTATGGGCATTGGACCTATTCCTGCTGTTGCATTAGTGGTAAGTTTTATATTGAGTTATTTTATAACTTATAAGTTAAATGATAAAATACACGATTCTTAATACAAAAGTTATTTTGATCATGTAAGTATTCAACTTTTTAAAATTATTTCTTAAAGAATATTTAAAAATTTGTTTATTTTAATTATAGTTAAAAAAAGCTCAATGGAAGAAAGAAGAAGTTGATTTGTATGAATTAAATGAAGCATTTGCAGTTCAAGCTTTAGCTTGTTTGGATGATCTTGGACTTGATCACAATAAAGTTAACATTAATGGTGGAGCTATTGCTCTTGGTCATCCTATTGGTGCTTCAGGTATTAAACTATAATCAATTATATAAAATAACTTATAACTAAAATAAAACATTATGGATGTTTTAAAATATATTTTAGAAATAACATTTTCAATAGAACTATCATAAATAGTTTATTTTTTTATACTGTAAATAAGTTTTCAATTATTTTATAAATAGTTGTTAAATTATTCAATTTTATAAATTATTAGTTATTTTTTATTTATAAAATATGTACATATCTAATAAAAAAAAAATATCTTTTATGTTATAGGTGCAAGAGTCGTTGTAACATTGTTGCATTTATTGCAACAGACAGGAGGAAAGAAAGGTGTCGCTTCACTGTGTATAGGTGGTGGAATGGGCATTGCTATTGCTCTTGAAAGAATTTAACAAACATGTGAAAATGTGTCAGTTTGTTTTGCAGTCTGCAATTTTTATGACTAAAATTCATTTGCAGATGTGTACATTAGTGTAATGGATGAGAAAAATCAATGATTAAAATAGTATTTAATGAATATTTTTATTTAATTTAAAATTTTGTACCATGTTTTAAATAATTGATGAACTATAAATCATGTAAAATCATTTTGGTATAAAATTTTATTTTAAATATTATATGAAGTTGATAAAAAATGATCATTACATATGATGCATTTAAATTATGTTACTATTTATAAATGAATATGCGGTCATTACATATGATGCATTTAAATTATTAATGGTTTTTAATGTATAAATATTTTACGATTACATTTATAGGTATTGTTATTGTATTTTTTTTTTTTTTTTTTTTAAATAATTGTTTGAGGTATTAAATTCTATAAAAAAGATTATTATATTTATAATATTTAATATAAATATTTTTATACAGAACATTTGAATATTTGTATAAAAATAAAATTTCGATTATAAATGTACGTTACTATTTTTTCAAGTTCCACTTCCACTAGGTGCAGGTTCCATTTCTTCATTTTTTCGATTTCTTAATATTTTATTTACAGCTGCTAATCCTTCAACTTGATTTGCTTCTGCTCGTTTGGACTTAAGAGTTCGTTTTGATAACGATTTAATGGGACTTCGAGACAACTTTGACAACTGCTCCTTCATGGAGGGAATTATTCTTATCTTAAATACAAAAAATAAACAAAATTCTATCTATAATCTATGTAAATATTATATATAAAAAACTTCTTTTATTTTATTCTATTTTTAAAATTATTTTTAAGTTGATTTGATTCAAAATGAAGAGAAAATAAAATTTTCTTATAGAAATAAAATCGAAATATAATAACTAAATAATTGTATAAAATAAAACCAAGAATAATTTTTTTTTTTAAACTAAAGCATTATTTTGTGTAAATGTATGATAAGAAAAAGAAAATTTGAATTTTTTATGATTTTTATATAACTTATATTGAATTCAAATTATTAAATATAGATTGTTTTGTCAAATTAAATAAACTAAAATGGGAATAAGTAACTATTTTTTTATTACTTTATTAAAAATAAGCTATTTATAACAAAAAGAATTAAAAATTTTTAGAAGAAATAGTTAACACTTCTTACATACATAAATATGAGAATTTTATTTTAAATCACATCTTTATTTAAATTTTGTTATTGGATGGTAATAGGCTTTGCTGGATGATAGCCATTTAATTCTTTATCAGTATCTTCTTGAGTAAAACATTTGAATGGTTCATCTAGAGGTTTATTACTAATAATTTCTAATTTTGGTATGCACATTTTTGAGAATTTTTTAATAAGATGATTCCAGATAGAATCTTTAAAACCATCTGAATCATTTAAATAAAAATATGAACCCCATGCTTTTGAAGCATAAATGTCTTTATGAATATGAGAAAAGTCTTGTTGAAGCATTCCTTCAGCTAATTGTTCATCAGATATAACAATAGTATCACAATTTTTACTAATGCTTGCAGCATATATATCTTGTAATAAATTATCACCAACATAAAGACATTTTGGATTGTTTTTGCCTACAATTTGGGAAAAAAATTCTAATAATTCTTCCCAATTTCCTTGATTATAAATTTGCCCTATTTCAAGATCTTTGCTAGTAACAATTTTATCCTCAAAGTTATCTTTTAGAGAATAAAATGGTCTTTTATCAGTAAAAAAACCTGGTTTTTTTGCATAGCAGATCATAATATCGAAAAGAGATTTCCAATTTTCACCAAGAGCATAACTAGCAGTCACTTCAACAAAATCAGAGTTAGAACCAGTAATGAGAAATATTTTTTTCTTTTCTTTTATCTTTTGGAGCCATTTTACCAAGTTTGAATTACACTTATGAATATATTTATCAGGATTGTTTTTCAAAGCAGGAAAAAAATATCCAGCATTATTTCGAAGCTGTTGTCTTTCATACATATCAGCAAAAGCTTCCAATATATCAGGCCAAATATTATAATTACTTAAAGGTTTACCATTTGCCTCATCTAATGAATCAACCGCTTTAGCAAATATCAAACCAGCAGGCATATCAAAGCAGTCTAATAATGTTCTAATTTTCAAAGATAATGGGCCATTCCACGTCATTAATGGATCTTTACTGAATAAACTACCTAATTCCCATTTTCGATTGGGATAATAAATTTCTATTTCTTCAGCACTTAAAAATTTTGTTCCATGACTGGCACAATGCACATTTCCATCACAAGTAAGTTTTACAATATTACCTTTTTCAAAATCAAAAAACAATCCTTTTTGCAAAAACTCTAAATCTTGATCAGTTAATGGCTTCCTTAAAGATTTTAGATCATAACCTTTTTTGTTAATAAGAAAATTAGTAATTATTTCGTACTCCAATTTTAACAAATTGGTAGAATTATAAGAAATAATTGTACTATCTAAATCAAATCCAATACAATCGTAATCACTAAATTTAAATATACTCATTGTTTTTTGAGGTGATGAATTTAACTCCGAATTTATAAATTTGCTGTATTGTGATCCTGAACGTGTAATCAGAGCATAAAGTTGAACACTTTTAGAAAGTTGTCTTGTACAAAATTTAAATGTACAAATAAATTGTCTTGTTATCATTTATTGAATTTTGATAAAATTTTTAAGTCAATAAAATATCTTATTCAATTGATAAGAATATAAAGTTATATTTATATATATTTGAAGGTGTTTGGGTTATGATATTTCTTTTAAGGTATATTGTCTTAGTATAACCTTATCAAGTCACAATAATAAACGTTTTAAAAATAAACAGCTGCTCGTTCTTTGTTAAGTTGCAAGAAATCGCACTTTATATAAAAATACTCACGTGCGTTGGTATATGTACATAACGGATATTTCGGGCTTGAACGAAAAATATTTCGTATTTAAAATTTGCACCTCTTGGATCAGTAAAAATACAATCTTTCATAACGATATTCATAAATCTAAAAAATAATTGATTATTTAACTTTTAATGATTAAGTGTTATTTTTATCTCAAATATTCAAATTAATATTTTTTTATAGAATAAATGAATAAATAAAAATGAAAAAACAAACCCATCAGCTTGTTCGACAATTCCACAAATCGTTGCTTCATTACGTAAATCAACAATCGTGCGTTCTCCTTCAACAGCTTTTAAAAGGATTGCCAAAGTATTGTAGAAAAAATATCGTTCTTTTTTTTCAGTAACAAATGTATTCATAATGTATCTTTTAACAAAGAGAATATATGTATTTGTGCAGGTTATATAGCATGAGAAGTATCATTTTTCATTTGCCGCCTTTTTTAGTTTGATATGAATAACTAGTCGATAAAATAGGAAATATTCTTATTAACCCTTTGCACTCGAGCGGCGCCGAAATTGCGCCCGGCTGATTTGAAGTATTGACTCGAGCGACGCTGTTGCGGCATTACAGTCTTTTATAACTCGATCTGCTTATTTACGATGTGTGATAAGATATTCCTCACGGAAATACTTTCGTGGATTAGGCTCGGCTTACATTTTTAGCCAATAAGGCCTCGAGTGCAAAGGGTTAATTTTGAACGACAGTTATGCGTTTTAATTTATTCGTTTATTAAAAAATGTTTTTATCGTTTTAATTAAGTTATTTTTAAATATTTTATTTCTAGTAAAAGGTCTACCTATTTGTAAAATTTGAGCTTCCTAGTTCTGCAATTCTTAATAGCGCGTGAGAGCTTCTCGGCGAAAGCTAAATCAAACACAGAAAAATATTTGTGTTTCCTAATTGATGTAAAATTTCATTTATATTCGGCAGCGGAAATTAGTCAACGAGAGTTTTCGCATTCAATCTTCTATAATTTATAACCATTCTATATCTCTTTCGCCTATGAAAGTTCTCTTTCTTAGGGACTAAAACTAAAAAGCATGGACTGAAGTAAGACGAAGTCGAAGATTCTGTTATCTCTTCGTCTAGCAGCTCCTTTATCTGCCTTCGTATTTTTGCCTTGCGCACAGGCGGTAGACGATATTGTTTGAAGGTGACAGGTTCTTCGTCTATCGTAGGAATGTTTAATTTCAGGATGTGTGTTGCTGTAAGTCTCTATCCTAGAATATAAAAAATATCGTTATATTCAGCGATCGATCGATCTATTTCTCTGCGCTCTTCTGCCGTTAAATGTTCGAGAAATAATAATTTTTTTATCTGCTCGATGCGTAATTCATTACATATGCCTTTTTTAATTGTGAGTATTTTTGTACCGCCCTTCTTCCATGTGCAACCTTTTCCTTTGAGTACGCTTTTTACCATTGCTAAATCTTCGAGTATATTGCTTATAATTACTGATGAATTATTTCTATTACCTTTTTTTTTAACTTCGTCAATTTGTCTTTCATGCTTTCTTTATATTTTTTCATTGCATTATTTTTTTCGAAATAGTTAAATAGTATTCCTCCCTGAAATACTTTCGCGGCCTAGGCTCGGATTACATTTTGCAAAAAAGGCCTTGAGTGCAAAGGGTCAATTTTACCGAGCGTAAAAACGCTTTTATTCAATGCTCGTTATTCCTTTTAACTCTAAAATTTTTGTCCGCGTTTACCCTGTCTTATTTATTAATATATTTTATTTTTAATAAATTTGGTCCGGCATCCGAATCTAAAGTTAAAATTATTTTTTTATTAGGAACTAAGTCGTAAAGTGTAATGGTGGGAGAAGCGGTGTTTTCGTTTAAGCGGGGATCCTGCTTTAGGAGGCCCAAAAAAAGCGTTTTTTGGGGAATTTTTTTAGGACAGAAAAAAAAAATAAGTAAGTCTAGCGAACTTTTTAGATTATTTTATTGCATATTTGAACATGAAAAAAAAAAATTTTTTTTTAGAGAAAAATATTCAAACGCAACCGATTTTTATGCACATTTGTGCAACGTCTTGTAATTGCTGTCTCCAATCGGCAGGAAAGATGAAGCTCGTAATTTTCGTCTCAAACAAAAAAACCAAAGATAATTTTAATTTTCATATATTTTTTTTCTATATGAACTAAGAAAAACCAAAAAAATTGTAAAATTAAATTTTTTCTCAGGTTTGAAAAAAAATGTGCTTTTTGTAAAAAAAAAAAAAAATCATTTCAACTTGCTAAAAAAATTGTTTAGAATTTTTTTTCCTGAATCTTTTTAGTTCTAAAAGAAAATAATACAAAACTGAAGCTAACAAGCCTTGACCCATTTTGATTGGTCGTCTAGTTTTTTTGCAATCACGCCCGCTAGTTTAAAAAAATCGTAAAAAACGAAAGCTCGAGAAAAAGCGCTTTAAAGTTTTCCGTCGTTCGTATACCTGCTCGATATCTCACTGCGTTCAGTGCTGTATCTTTGAAAATATTACGAATTAGCCTGTATAACTTTGCATGCATATTCTTAGATACATTAGGAATAGATTTAAGCAATAAAAACAAAAATCGATTTTTTGAGCCTTCTAAAGCAGGATCCCCCCTTAATCGAACATATTCTTCGACGATTGCTGTTCTTGTGGATTTTGCATCGGGCAGTGTGAAAAATCGGCCTCCTTTTATACGCTCTTTTGTTTTGAGAGGAGTTTTTTGAAGTTTTCTTGCCTTTTATTGTTGAATTCGCGCGCTCTGCAAAGCTCGATTGCATGCCCTTCTTTTTTGCAGTATCCGCTTCAATTTTCAATTCAAATTTCAATTTTCCTAAATGTGTATTTTACGACGTAACACTATGTAAATAAAAGTTCGAAGCATGCGGTGTTTGCGGTATATTTGACAAATCTGTATTTACGGTCTCACTTCATTTTGTTAATACTATTGGTTGTTTAAAAGAAAAGAAGGTCGTTTTATCTTCCGCGACGTCCGCGTTTAATTCCAAACTATTTATTTGGTTATTGGGTATTGTTTCCCGTTTACCAAGTACGAAGCTATAATCATGTAAGCGGGATCTATTTTTTGTTCTACAAGATCGTCAAGTGCGTTGGCCGCGTGCTTATCTGCGAAAAAATCCTCTATATCATGCGGATCGGCAATATCTTTTAATAATTCCATGCATTGAAAAAGAAATAAAAAAAAAACCATATTAAAATTGTAATTTCCGCGCGATCGAAGCTGGCGCTACCGTGATATGCGAGTAAACCTGATGGTAACCTCGCGACTCATGGTAACGCGTCGCGAGTTTCGGTGGAGCGCGCATCGCGTCTTAGCGTGACGAGACACGTGACATAACATAATACGTAACAATATATATATATATAAAAAAATGTCAAATTCTGTATGTTTGTAAGAATAATAGCGTAATAGGTGAAGTGTAAAATTTTTTGAAATTTTTCTATATTTTATAAATATTGTGAATAATAGCTTATATTGTTTAAAAATATTTTACATTCGGAGAAATTTTTATATAATATTAAATTGTAAATAAAAGAACATTGTTTGAAATGTATCTTATCATAGAATAAAGTGACAATTGTTTAAATATAATTTATTGCAAACGCTCAACGAATATTTTATTCAGTTTATTTTAATTTTTAGTAAGTTTTTGTATTTTATATTATCGTTTTTGTCCATAATTTTTACAATCATTTTTATATATAATATTATAACCTCTAAATTGTCATATTTTCAATGTTTATCAAAAATTATTAATTCAAGTATACAAATATAATTTATATTTAATTATTGCGTTCAATATTTTATTTTTTTTTTCAGTTTGTTATTTAAAAGAATGGAGCCTGATGTTCAAAAAAAAATATTTCAATTTGAATCATTTATAAATGATGTATTAAAACAAGATCTATTAGAACTAGAACGAAAATTAGATCAGAAAACTTCAGAAATAGCTGAATTTTTACAATTAAAAAGTGTCATAACTGCTTTGAAAAATAGTGAAGCAGATAAAAATGGTTATAAAACTAAAGTAGATTTAGGAAATAATTTCTTTATTCAAGCTCATGTTGAAGATGCTTCACATATATTACTTGATGTGGGTTTAGGTCACTTTGTTGAATTTACTTTAGATGAAGCATTATCAGTTATTGATGTAAGAATAAAATTATTTGAAAGGCAAATAGTTAATTTGAGAAAAGAAATAGCAAGAACAAATGCTCATATAAAATTAATTTTGATTGGTATAAGAGATTTACAAGGAATGGATTAGTTTGTAAGTCATTATTTAGTATGTTGATGATGTATATAATGTATAGAAATATTGTTGCAAGTCTATTAACTTGAATAAAAACATTTTTTTATTATAACTTGTGCAGAAATTTGCTTGTACACATTTATTTTAGTTTTATATTTTTAGAACTGTGATAAATAATTATAATTTTGCAAATGCTTTTTTTCTTTCATTTTATAGAATTATAAAATATTATACAAGATTTTTATAATTAAAATATAAAAATTTGTTTTGGTTTTTAATAATATATTTTTTAAAAAATTAATTAAAATCAATTGAAATTTTTATAAATAAACAAAACTGAAATACAAAGTAATATATTCGATTTGTTTAATTTAAACTTTGGATTAGTCATTTATCGTGTCCTAAAACATTATATTCTTTTAAGTATTTTTCAAGCAATAAATAAAATTAGAACCGATCATGTAAGTGATTTTACAAGCGAGTCATTGTATTAGTACATATAAAATTATTTCAAAATATTAAAAACTCAACATAAAATTTTAAAATCTCGATTTTTTCTTACTAATATCAGTATATAAACATTGTGTTTACTTCCAACAGATTAAATTTAAGATATTGTTTTACATATTTAAACGCAAAAAAACAATCAAAAAAATACCTTTTAATCCTTTTATTTACAATTCTTTTACAAATATTTTATTTTAATCAGTAATCTGTTAAAAACTTATAGAAGTTTACTAAATATATGTTATTATAGAAATTGAAAGAACAAGTCCAAAAAATTTAAACAAAAAATTTGGGTAAGTACTGATAAGTTGTTTACTAATAATTTATATTTACTCATTAGTTCCTTCTGTGAATACATTGCAAGTAGTCTGTTAAAGGAACGTCGGAGTGTAAAGAGTTAATACTCAACTATGGATTGTTTTAAATTTTTTTTTTTTTTAATTTAAAAATTGAAAATGGACTAATAACTCTTAAATATGAGATACAGTTTATATATTTCTCAAAAAATTAAATTGTCCTTTATTAGCTTTCCGTTAAAAAAATTATCAAGATTA
This sequence comes from Chalcis sispes, assembly GCA_949987625.1. Classification (NCBI taxonomy): domain Eukaryota; kingdom Metazoa; phylum Arthropoda; class Insecta; order Hymenoptera; family Chalcididae; genus Chalcis; species Chalcis sispes. Next base: position 67,071,243 of record OX465096.1, read on the forward strand.
AAATTGGATTCCACTGAAATTCCACTATGATTTTAAGTAAATTTTTTTGAGCAAAGTTACAAATAAGACATTGTACATAAAAATTAAAAATAAATATTTAAAATAAAATAAAAATTGAATAATACTGATTTGATATCTATATTTAAAATTTTTTGTACTTATAATATCATTGAAATTTTTTTTAATTATTCTGTTTCATTAGATAAAAATATCGAATGCTCGTGCAAAGGTTCAAAACCATGTGCATGCCTGACGGAATCACGTCGCTGCAGTTACGACAATAATAAGTCATGTAAATGTAAATCTAAATTTAAGAATACTTTATTTGTAAATCCTTGGTTTAAAATTTAAATTAAATTAAATAAATCAATTTTATAAATTTTTGAATAAAAATGGTTTAAAAAACAATAAATTATTGATACCTATCGTTCAATTCGTGTAATTATAATTTATTTAATTGTTATTTTTATTAAATAAGTTACAAAAAAAATTATTTTGTTTATAATAAATGAGTTACGGTCAAATTCTATTCTGCAGATGTTGGCTTTCTTAATGATCGGCGAGAGTTAGTTGGTGAATCGAATTAACGAACGTAAATTTGATTTCTTAATGTCTCGATTCGTTGTTTTTTTTTTTTTTTTTTTTTTTTTATAGGCGGTAATAAAGAGGCGGAAAAGATGTCCAAACTATAAGGCTACCAAAGATCTGATCATCGTCTCGCTGTTTTGTTAGGGATTCTTTCTTCCAAAGTTCAACCGGAACGCGAACCTATTATTGAATTGGAAAGGAACATAATTATTTGCACATCCTGCCGGATTTAACGGCGATTTTTCATGACCCGACCAGGCTCTGATTCCTTTCATTCTATTACACCACACACATTTAATACATACACTTTGGTTGCCTAGCTGCCGATTAACCATAAGTTTCTTTGTCCTTAAGAGATTTCATTCGGGATCGGTTTTCATAGATCGGAAGATCTTTTTTTGTTCAAGAAGAGGCCCATAATCCAAACACACATCGGGGCACAATTCTCTCGGGTCCTTTAATCGCAATTCGCGTCCGTGCCGCATTCCATTGCCAATCTTCTACCGATACTTCATTGTTCTAATTTTCTTAGTCTTCTACGTTGTTACAGACTTTATTAGTCAAATTTGACGCGAGGACAGCAAATTAACTTTCTTATTTAGTTACTTTACATTAAGTTTCTTATTAAGTTCGCTTATTAAGCAACTTAACAAAATTAAATTCTAGCTTGGCAGGCAAAACAGAGTTCAAACGAGTTTCAGGGCGCACATTTTTGTAGTTTTGCATAGATGCTGCAACGATTATTGATCCTGTCGCTTTTTTTGAAAGACTATAAGCGTTTGAGCGCGAGTTACCGTAACAGCGAATATGATACCGCAGAAAGAAACCGACCGTATTATCTCGACGTTAATATGGTAAATCACAACGCGATAATATATTTAATAAATTCAGATATTTTTAGTGGTACGTATAACAAAAAAAAAAAAAAAAAAAAAAAAAAAATTAATTCTTTATGAGTATATAATATATATTTCATAAACAGATGTCTGACAGTTAAAGATATAAGTTTCAAAAGTTTTATGAGTATTAATTGTTCAATAAATTCTTGTGTCTTAAATAAAATGTTTGTCACTGTAAGAAAACAAGTTTAACTTTAACATTATTTAAATATATAAAATAGTATACTTTTGAATAACTATAATTAACATTCTTAATTTAAATAAATTTTTATTTTATTAATCATCATATTTTAGGTTTACTAATGCAATTTTTTTTTTTATAAAAAAATATTTTTTAAAAATACGCTGTAATTTCTACAAACGAAACTATAAAATAACAATTTATCGCTCATTTGTGATATGTATACTTTTAATTCACAGCTCACGTAAAAGAATTAGGTCGGGTTTAGTTAGAATAACGTTTTCTAACTATAATTTTATCTAATAAAAAATTCATTGAAGGTTTGCGAGCTAATAATAATACGTGTATTTTGCTGTACTGTTAGATTAGATTGTTTTTTTTTTTTTTTTTTTAGCATAAAATTCAAAATTATTCAACAAGAAACAATATCAATAGAATTTAAAAAAATAATTGCGTAGTCGAAAGAATAATTCAAAATATTTCATTATTTTATCAATTAATTTTTAACTAAAAAAACTTTAATGAAATAAAGAATAATACTTTTTCAAAGATTATTTATAAAAATTATGAGATTTATAAAATTTAAAAAAACATATTGAATAAAATGTTTAGCTTATTATAAGTTTAAATTTGTATTATTAATTATAATAATAATTATTATATTAATTACTTTTATTATTTATACGGGTAAAATTTTAATAAAAAAAAAAAAAAAATAAAAAAATGTCTCTCTGGTTACGCTTATCAAGTAAATAAATTATTGCCGAGTAGATTCGAGATGTTAAAAAGATAAAGATTGTTATGAATTTTACGATGCTCAATAGGGTTGTAGATTCTGCCGTCATTAATTTATTTAATAAATGAACTAGTATATTTATACGTTAAGTATTTTAACAATTACTGAATTTATAACTTTAACATTTGTTAACGCGAATGGCATCGCTGCTCATAAATCAAAATTTGAGAAAACGAATAAAAAATTGTAAATTTTTATCTATTACATAATAAATACGAATTTTTAAAATAATTTTTCCGCTATGTTAAACTGTCCAGAAAGGAAAAAATTTTTTGCAAACATAATAAATGATCCGATAAAAAAAAAAAAAAAAAAAAAAAAAAAAAATTATCATCCAAATATTATTAAAAGAACGCAAAAAAGGAAATTTTGTATGGGCACTATGTTTCTCAGCATTCCTGTTTACAATTGTATTTTATTATTTCGAAGGCATTTTTTATTCATTTTTACGAATTTATTTCAATAAATTATTTCAAAACTTTTGTAACAGCACGTGAAACGAGTCATTGACGTATTAAAATTTTTAGCATATCGAATGCAACAAGTGAGAGAAATTCAAATAATAACCCGAAGGAAATTTATGAATAATGTTATATATAAGTCGAATTGACGCATAATGTATGACAACAATGAATTCGTTAATTGTCATAATGATACCAACTGGTTTAAATCCGTTGACGTTTTTGTGTATTCGCGACACGCGTGTATAAGTATGTATCAAATAATCAACGAAAGCTAGCGATTAATTAAGGCGTATAAAAGCTCTCCATGGCAACGACTCTTCACTAATCTGTATTCAACTTGCCAACATGAGATTCCTTATCAACTGTTGCCTCTTCCTGGCCTTTGCCATCGGTGAGTAAAATAACTATATTCTTTTTGTTAAAAAAGAAAATAGTTTACTTCAAAATTGAATTTATCCTTTTTTTTTTCTTTTTTTTTTTTTTTTTTTTTGCTTTTCGTTAACTCGTTCACAATGTTTAATCGATTGAAAGCTTTATTTTTTAATACAACGTTTATAAAAAATCATTATTTATCGTTAAAATTTTCAAACCTTACAAACAAAACTCTCTCACCTTTGTACTTTTTTTTATTAAAAAAAAAAAAAAAAAAAAAAAAAAAAAAAAAAAAACAGACGTCTACGGCGAGAAGGAAAAAATCGTCGGTGGTTTATCAACGAGCGTCGAAGCGCATCCGTATCAAGCTTCCTTGAGGCTTTACGGAAAACATTTCTGCGGTGGTACGATAATAAGCGAAAAGCACATCTTAACTGCGGCCCATTGCGTCGATGGTATACTTACGGCGCCTTACAGCAACGCTGCCGTTTACACCGGTAGCTCGATGTCGGTGGGTAACAGCGGTAACCAACGTCGCATCTTACGTGTCCAAGTACACGAGAGTTACGCGGGTAGCGTGGAAGCTTCTTATCATAATGACATCGCTATTATTACGGTAGGTTTTATGTTTATTGGATATTGGTTAATCGACGTTGAAATGAAAGTTTCGAGAAATTTTTTTGACGATCGTTATAGTTGAATTGGTGAAATATTATATTATATTTTGACAATTATATTAACTTTGAATTAAATACTTCTACGAAAACGAAATCATAAGCATAATTCAATAAAAAAAAAAAAAAAAAAAAAAAAAAAAAAAATTCTCAACTCAAACAATCCTTTATCCTCGACAGCTCGCCGACGAAATCAAGTTCGATCGCAATCAAAAGAAAATCAATCTCGCATCGCGCGACGTTTACGATGGCGAGAGCGCAACTGTAACCGGCTGGGGTATAAAAAAATATCCGTCCACCGTGACATCACCAGTTTTACAAATGGCTGCGATGGATGTGATACTGAATCACGATTGTAAGTCGTATATGTTTCCCTTTCAAGTTTATAAGGAGCAAGTATGCGCTTTTCAAGGAAAAGGAGTTGGTGTCTGCTCTGTAAGTTTTTACGTGTATACCTATATATAAATACAGTTAATATTGTTGTAATTAGTGTTAAAAACCATCGTATAGCGTATAAAAATTAAATTTAATATTATTGATAATCGAAATTAAAATTGACATCTTAAAACACAAGTTTAAAATGTTTAAATTTTTTGACACTCACGCACACACACACACACACATACACCGAACGCGATTAAACAGCGATCGCGATAAAAATCAACAGTTAACTAACGACCGCATTTATAATATTTCAGGGCGACAGCGGTGGTCCATTGGTAGCCAATGAAGAAGTCATTGGCATCGCATCTTGGGTTGTACCTTGCGGCGAAGGTTATCCCGACGTCTACACCAAAGTTTACGCTTACAAAGATTGGATAAAATCAATCATTAATCAGAATTCGGGATTACCGAATTCAGGCTTACCCAATTCAAATCCATGGGGTACAGGATTTAATAAAGGGGGTTTAGAATTATGGGATACGGGATTGAAAAACGACCTAGATTTAAATTCATGGGGCACGGGGTTTAATTACGGCGATTCGTGGAAAAATGAGCTTAATAACGGCAATTTAGAATCATGGAATATAGGATTGAATCCCGGCGGTTCATGGGATACGGGGTTCGTTTACGGTGATCCAGGTTTATGGAATGTAGGATACGCGAGCGGTGATACGGGTTCAGTGTTTAGAGACGCTAAAGACGGCAATTAAGTTAATTTTAAAATCCACCGTTAAATTTTTATTTTTAAACGCGTAAATTCATCAAATATTTATTTATAATTTTATTTTAAGAATTAATTTTAATAATCGCTTAATGTCACATTTATTTTCCTTAAAATTATTATAATTTATTTTTATCTTAGATAAAAAGTACATTTACTTTATGTATTTATTTACTCGAAACATCCACGTACGAATAATTATAAAAAATTTTGTATAAATTTAACTTTAGTATTAATTGAATGTTCAAACAAAAATTTTACGAGCGTTTACACGAGTGTAAATATTTAAATAAAAATATCAATGCAAAATATAATAAAACTAATTTATTGCTTTATAATTATCACATTGATTAAAACAGTAATTTTGGATAAAATTGTTTATTTAATTGAACTTATTAGATATACGACATTTTTTCTTTTTAAATATATCAGCTAAGTAAGTATAGAAGTAAGAGAAGAACGGGCAAAGCGGACATGCTAAGGAAATAAAAAATAGATTTGAAAATTCAAATAAAAAGTTGAGTGTCAATATAATATATAAAAATAATTACATTAATTAATTATCGTTTAAATACATAATATTAACAATAAACAAATCTATTGAAATTTCTAGGCTTCGATATAATATAGCCGGACAAAGCGGACATGTAACAAAAATTCAACGAAAATCATTTTTAATTATTAAAATTTTTACAAAAGTAACTGTCAAACACTTTATACGATGTGAACTTATCATGAGCTAAATTTCTGCAGTCGCTGCATTGTATTCAGTCATCGCTCGGAGGCTCCTTGAATTTTTCAGAGCGAAACTAAACGATAAAACTTTTTTTTTGAGTTTTCTATCTTAATTTGCTCGTATTTTAGGAATTTAATCACAGCTATTAATGTAATAATGTGGACGCATGGTATCCGTTTTGCCCATAATGCACCCATTCATTTTATTTGTTTAAATAAATATCAAGAATTAAATTTATTTTGTATTTAGACAATGAATTGTGTTAAAATACGTACATTCAACACGCTTCATGTATTTTTGAAACAATTTGACGTCATCTTGTTACCAAGATTATTACTTCCTTATGCTTTGTTTAAATCTTTAAAAAAAATGCTTCCAAAATAATTTTTAACCTTTTTTTTTTTTTTTTTTTTTTTTTTTTTTTATCGATATTATAGCTTTAAGCGTTGCGCAACACTAAAAGTTACATTGTGCAAACATATAAAGATTATACGTTCAGTGGGAAAATTTTCGATAGCGTATACTTTGACCGGGCTTGCTCTAAAAATAAAAATATTTATTTGTACAATTGTTAATCGTACGTAATAAACATTGATAAAAATGATAAATGACTTTAATAATCAATTGATCGATGATTTAAAATTTACAACAATGAATAAAAATTTAATAATTCTTCGATGGAAAATACAGTTATAAGTAAGGATTCTCCTTATTTGCGTGATTATTAGAAATATTAAATTTTCAATTTATAAATTTCTACTTAATAGAATTTTTATACTATAAATATATATAAAAATAATTAGAATCATGTTGTAATTATATCGTATATATAGTACATATTTCATCATATTTTCAAAAAATGCTATTAAGCCTTTCACGTATACGTACATCACAGAGAAATGAATTAAAAAAAAATGTAATCTTTCATTTGCATACTTTATACTTATTAATTTTTTTTAAATAATCGACACAATCTTATCGAAAAATCACAATTGTTTTAGTAAATGATGTAGATAAAAAAATGTATTATATATCAACAACGCTTCCAAATGTGCGAAATCGTTAAATTTAATTTATTAGTCGAAAAAAGATCATTAAATAAATTCTCTTATTCAATTGTATTTATTTTATTCATATGCACATTATTCAGTCTTACGAAACAATTCATTCCATGCTTAAATTTAAATAATTTTTTTTTTTTTTTTTTTTTACAATAAACATTTAATTGAATATATAAAACAAAAAAAAAAAAAAAAAATAATAATAATAATAATAATAAAAGATCGAAGATAATTGGTTAGTAGCGATAGTAGCATTAAATACTCTCCATGACAGACTTGATAAAATCCATATACGCATAAACTTTAGTATAAACATCGGGATATCCTTTAGCGCAGGGAACTCCCCAAGAGGTGACACCGACGATAACATCATCGACGATCAAAGGACCACCGCTGTCGCCCTATCGGACAATTAATCTCGTTATTAAAAAAAAATAAGAAAATTAAAATTCAAGCTCCAAAGCTTACCATGCAAGAGCCGATTCCTTCTTGGTTAACGGCGCACACTTGTTCCGCGTAAATCGGCAACGGCTCCAATTGCGGCTTACAATCCGAGCTCGTAACGAGAGTCATGTCGGCTTTTTGTAAATTTACGGGATTTGACTGGATTTCGAATGAAGTGAAACCCCAACCGGTGATTATCCCTTTTTCACCGCCTTGAATGTCTTGATTAGGGAGATTGATTTTTTGTTGATTTTCGTCGAATATTATCGGATCGGCGAGCTGTAATATTATAATTATTAACGATTTTAATAATGTGTTTGAATTTTAGTTGTGTTTGTTTTAAAAAATAAATCAATAATTAACGTTATTGTACATAATATAATTTTATACCGTAATAACAGCGATATCGTTACGATAATGCGGTGACTCTTGATAATCGGGATGTCCGACGACCTTGGCGATTCTATGGATATGACCTTGAAACTCGGTTGTATCGGTTCCCGTATTAACGGTAACGTTCTTAAAGGGGTAAACCAAGACGTTTCCGATGCAATGAGCCGCCGTTAGTACGTGTCTCTCGCTTATTATAGCACCGCCGCAATGATCCTGGCCGTACCAACGGATCGATACCTGATAAGGGAATTGATCGATGTATCCGTTCGTACCGCCGACAATTCGGAATGATCCGACGGTGCCTGATGGTGATTAAAATTATTTTTGTGAATAAATAATACGAAAGTTATACATTAATGTTCTTATACGTTAAAGAATTTTGTAAAATTTTTAATTATGAGAAAAAGAAATTATTTAAAATCAATTATAAATTTAGATTTAATACTTTTAAGCATAAAATATTAATAATAAAGTTTAATAAATTATTATGATGATTTAAGTTTAAACTTACTAAAGAAAAAACCAAAAATTATAATACTCAGGTTCATTTTGATTCCTGAAAAGGGTTAAAGATTAAAAAACTAAATGTTAAAAGTTAAGAACTATTGTGAATAATAGTATCGAAAATTTTTAAACAAATTAATTTAACTTAATGTTTATTATTATTACTCGTGTTTTTCTTTCAATTTCCCTTTCTCCTTTGATAGAAGTCAGATGAACTGTGCGAACAAACTGGAATCATCAAAGATCGAGATTTAAATAAAATACTGCAGGTTTACAGTACATAACACCGAGATAATACCGAGATTATTAAATAACATAACGTATTTCAGTATATTTGCATTTCTTTCCTGAAACTTTCATTTTATTTTTGTATAGCCTACTACATAATATGCAGTAACGTTAACATATATGAGTCATTAAGTTAAATACAACTTAGCGCGAGATTCGTGTAGGATTGTGTGTTCTCTTTGCTTTATGCGCTTGCAACTTTGTAAGATAAATAAAAAAAAAGAGAAGTTTTATTAAAAAAGACATTGTACACTGAGAGAAAAAAATCTACAGTAAAAATTATTATATTTGATAATATCCTGAGAAGATATTTCGAAAATAATCATTTTTCTTATTTATGTTGAATTTTTTATTAGCTTATACCTATAATATTTATAATTTGGCGTTCTAATTTTTACTATTTAATATAAAATAAATTAAAAAAAAAATAAAATTTACTTATAATGTATTTAAATTTTACTATAAATTGAAAGAATTGTTTTACATGGTGTAACATATTTTACTATTTTCAGTAGTAAAATTTATGAATGTACGTTAAGCTTTTAAAATTTAATAAAAAAAAATATTAATTAGCGTTCATGAAATAATATACCGCAGAGCGCGCAACCGTTCATTTGTTCTTGGTATGAAAACGAACGCGTACCTTTTAGCTTAGCTTCTTTTGTTTACTTAAATTATTCAGCTTAATGAAATATACGCTAGGTGGCTAAATGAATATTGTGCTTTCTCGCAAGTGACTAGTGATGTTCTCGATTAACGTTATATACATACATTAGTATGCAATATCGATACGCGAAGGCGATTGTGAAAGCAACAATATGGAAATTATAAAATCTTAAAAAAGAAATGAAGTTAAATTGGGAAAGATTGGAGTTTCAACCATTCAATGCTGATTGTATTATAACGTGAACCGTTATTTTTGAAAATTGTATAAATCCTCTTTTGAAAGAAAATAGTTATAAAAAAATAGTTTTGTTATATTACAATTAAAATTATCATTAATTCATTATTTTTAAAAAAATGGACTTATACACTACTTTCAAAAAAATAACGGATGTAAATTTTATGCGGTCCACAAACAAATATATTTAGAATAATAAATAATTAAATGATATCTAATAAATTTTCTTAAAATTCGAGAAGATTATCGAGAAGAATTAATTAATTAATCGAGAAGATTAAAATCGGCAAATAATTGTAAAATGTATCACAAATATCTGATAAGCATTGGTATATACTTCTTAATGCATGTAAACAACATTTTATTAATTTTGCTAGAGTGATAAATAGGAATATAATAATATTTATAAAATTAAGTGTAAATGGATCGATGGATTGAAAGTTAGAAATCGTTATAAAAGTTGTAATCAATAGCTAACACTTTCTTTCAATGCTGAAAAATTTTTTATTTGAAAATATAATAAAAATACAAGAATTATATTATTATACTAAATTAATATATTTAAACAGTATAGTAAATGTTTTATATCTCTTTTATTTCGTTCATTACGAAAGAAATCATTGTACGAAATAGAACATTTTCTTTGATTTTATAAAATAATTAATAAATAATATAATATAATTAAACAAATATATTAATGATTTATTGCTGATAATTGAACTTATCTACTGAAAAAACATAATTTAATTATTAGTATTAAATTCGAAATCAATCAATTGAATCGATCATTGAGATTTAATAAATAAATTGATTTCAATTAATTGATTTAATCACCCTACCCATACGAGCGTACGCGATACGCGCAACGCGATGATACTCTAGCGCGCTAAAAAAAGATGTTCCTGAGATCTACAAAACATACGTGATACGCTTTTAGGTGAAAATAGGGTATATATGATCTTAGATTTTATGTATATGTTAGTTCTTCAAGATTAGTACAAGTGTTCAGTTGTTTTCGTCAAAAAAAAAAATAAAAAAAAAATAAAAAAAAAAAAACTCCAGAGATGGGGCGATTAATAAAATAATTTTTTAATCGATTAATAATTATTTATTGTCTTAAGCTATAGTAAATTTCTACCGAAGAATAAAATATCTTTACTTTTCTTAAAATACTTAAGGAAATTATTTAAATAAGATAAACATAAAGTAAATCCGTGGGATATTAACTGCAGATAAGATAAATGCAAAAATTGGTACATACAACGTAACCGCGAGTACGTAACATATATAATAATGTCTTATCGTCAGTAAATAACTCGTAGATTCATTTTATTTATACGCAATTTAACCCGTTTAAATAATTTTATCAGGTGTTTTAAATAAACTAAAAATATTCTTTTTTTTTAGGAGAAATTTCTTTAAACTTAATAGATAATTATTAATCGATTCAACAAATATTTTATCGAATCAATTAAATGAAATTACTTCGATTCATTAATTAAACTTTATGATAATAATTTGAAATTTAATGTAAGTTATACATTTTCAGAATATAAGTTATTATATAATTACGTAATTTTTAGTATTCAGTTGATAATAAATAGTATTCAACGATGTTTGCTCTTAGGGAATTACTATTTATTTAATCTTCAAGCAAAATATTCCTTATTATTTATCATACATAATCCTCTACCTTTCGGTTTAGGACTTCTTTTCCTTAATACAACTTGTGTTTACAATATAAATTTGCCATTTACATTTCTTAAAACTATTCTTATAACTTTTCTTATAATTATTTCTTATATATTTCTCACATTTAAATTTCTTATTTGGTTTAATTATTATTATTCCACATCTTTTTAGCCCTTTCTTTCCTTTATTATTATTTTTAATACTGGCAGGCCTCTCGCATCTTCATTTAATATATCCATTATATCTTCATCTCTCCTTAACTCCTTCTTACATTTCCTTAATATATGTTCCAATGTTTCAATACTATTCCCACATATCCTACAATTTTTTTCTTCCTCTTTTCTCCAATACATATTCGCCCTTTCTTCACTTCCTACTCTAAATCTAGCCAGCAGTTTTCTCTTCCCCTCTTTTAAATTTGCTGATAAGTACTTTGGTGTATTTTCCGTTATCATATTTTTGTATCTTACACAACTCTTTGACTTTTCTACAAAATATTCCTTATTAATCCAGATCGAATTGTCTATTATATTTATCTTTCAATTAATAAATTTCATTATTATTATCAAAATAGTTTGATAGTTAATTCAAACTATTGCTGTTATTAATTAACTTTACTTTAAAGTTATTAAAAAAAACCTTTTTAAATAAATAGTTATTATGTATTCATATTTCACTATTATAATTTTCTCTATCGACGAGATTATATTGTTGAAAATAAAAGTATAAAATAAATAATAATAAAATAATTAATATTTTAAAGTAGTATTTCTAGATCGTTAGTTACTTATTCTAAATATTTTTATAAATTTATACTATAAATTAATAAAGTTATAAATGCTACTTTTCTTTAGTATTCATATTATTTTATTTCATTCAAATATTTTTTTCAACTTATTTATGTGATATGTTTAATTTTATTATAAAAAATTTGTTTGTACAATATGAACTGTTAAATATTTTTAAATTATAATTATGCAAATACAATTTTTTATTTATAGCTACTGTATGTTTAATATTTAAAAAATTAAATCAAAATAATTATCGCCCTATTAGAAATTTGCACATGCGCATACATGCAATCATTGTAATAAAATAATCTGATAATAGCTAAAGTCATCTACAAAAGTCCCATCTACAAAAGGCTAATACAAAAATATATAAATAAAATTGATTTTTTTTTTTTTTTTTTTTTCAATTTAAAAATTTAATAATTTTTTCATATATTATAGTAAATAAATCAATAGGCCAAACATTTTTTATACAAAAATTTAATTGAGACATAATTCATTAATGTGTCTGTTTAAAAATATTATGATATATCGTAGGAGATGATTAATTAAAGATTTTTATCAAAAATCAACACTAACATATAATTGTTATTAATAAGTTTTTTTCGTACAGTAATAATACATTATTAAAATTAATTATATTTTTAAAAATTCAAATTCTTCTAGAAGTTTATATCAAATTTATAAAAGAAACTGTCAGTTTCGGTAAATATGCGTCATTTTTACTTATGTGAATACACTTGACCGTTATATTTCTTGACCTTCAGCCATATTGCAATACGTTAAAAATCGGTTTTGTGTGCCTTGTTTGAAACATTTTGATAGTCTGAAAATTTCGTTTGGCGAATAAGGTGCTTATCTGAATAAAGTTCTTTGAAAAATTACACAGCATTTAATATTGACATTAGTCAGATATTGTCGATTAAAGATTAAAAACTGCAATAAACAAAAATGCCAGCTGATCAAATACAGTATTCTGAAAAATACAATGATGACAAATACGAATACAGGTTAGTTATTCAATTTATTAATAAGTAAAATTTTCTGGAATAAAAAGAGTTTCGCATTATGCGAATAAACTTTCTTTTAATGCCATTATTATTTTTAGGCATGTGATTCTACCACCGGACCTCGGAAAACGCGTTCCAAAATCGCATCTTATGACAGAATCGGAATGGCGTAATCTTGGAGTACAACAAAGTCCTGGTTGGGTTCATTACATGATGCACGGTCCAGGTAATAATATTGTACATTCAAGTATAATGTATTGTGGATCATGTATTGTGGATAAAAAATTGTAATTAATTTACTTTTCTTTATTTTTAGAACCACATGTTTTGTTATTTCGAAGACCACGTACTGATTTACCAGTAAGAAACAACAATAACATAAATCAACAACCTCAGAATATTTGCGTAGTTTGAAGTAATATTTTACAGTTATTAATATTAAGTTTTTTACGCTTTTTGTATTTTTATACCAAGTATTACAATAATTCATTAAGAATCGAATAGACATATTACTCGATACTGTTCAGTTTTGATACAAAAATATTTTTAATAAAATGACTTAAAATTATTAAATTGCAAATTGTATTGACAATATGAAAATTAATAAATACTGGGCTATGATTTAAGTAATTACAACTTTTTATTTTTGGTATTTGATGTTTTAATGTTGCTTTCAAATTTGAAATAAAATATTTAAGATTTTCACAAGGCGAGTTTTAATGTTAATCAAAAACTGCTACATTTAAAAAATTATGGTTTTTTTCACATTTGAATTTGAATTTATGTAAATAACAGTGTAATAAATTGTACATTTAAATTTAGGATGACGTTAAAATAGGATTAATAACAATAATAATAATAATATATATATATATATATATATATATATATATATATATATATATATATATATATATGTGTATGTATACATATGTATATATATATATATATATATATATATATATATATATATATATATATATATATATATATATATATATATATATATATATATATATATTATTATATTATTGAAGCATAACAAAAAATTATTTTTCACTTTTTTGTATTTTTATAAATATAACACATATGAAAATAGAAAGTCTTTTTTATTAAAAAAAAACCTTTGTACATTCATGTCAATTTTAAATTAAAATCAGTATTAAGTATAAATCAAGGTTATTCTTTATTTATGTGTTCTATTATAATATACTGATAAATTTAAAATTCATCCTTAGAAAAATTACTAGAATAGTTCTATCTTAATGCTTACAAAAAAAATTTATAAATTTTGTAAATCTTTCAATTATTTCTATGATTTATTTATTAAATGATTTGATAATTTTTTTTTGTCTTTTGTAAAACTCTAAAAGGTTGACATTTGACTGTTATAAGTATTATTTTTAATTTACATAAATCTTACCTGTGTATGCTAATTATTGGTGTACTTCAATCAAACAATTTCATATTTTAAATGATGCCTTTATTGTTTTTTTCTATTTTTTCTTACAATACTGCTTTCATAAAAATTTTTTTGTGCTTTTTTAATTTTATTAATTTCTCTCCTTTGATCAATATACATTGTAGATTATCAATGTATAAACTTAGTAGATCTTAAATTGAAATATAGTGTAAAAGATACAGATTTATTATTTTTATATCAAATATCATATTGTTGTTATGAACAAACATTTACCATTGCACTGACTTTAATATTTATTGTTTAGTATATAACTGTTTCGTTTACATTTTGCCTTATTGTAATTATACAAATTTAATCTCTTTCATTGTTGAATTTTTACATATTCAAGATTGAAATTATAAATAATTGTTATATAATAAAATAAAATATTTAAATATTTTTTCAAAATTATTACTATAATAATTTTTAAATATTATAAATATAATTGTTATCCCTTATAATTTTTTATTTTTATAAATAAATAATATAAATAAAGCTATAAAAAAGTAAAATTTATTCAAAACAATTTATTGCAATTTTTTGAATGTACAAATTGTTAATAAATATAAATTTTGCAACTATTAATAAATAGTATAAAATTTACATCATAAATTAGTTTTTAAAATTATTGATGGTTATATGAATCATTATTGTACATATTAAGTTGCTCAACCATATATTTATTTATAAAAACTTTGAATTTATATATTTTATTTATTTTAGCTAATATTTTAATCTATTTCGAATTATATAAATTATAGTAGGTTATCTGTATAAAATTTTCAATAATTTTAAAACTTACTGAAATTATTGTAATTTAATTATACTTTGGTTTATTAATGTTTTAGTTAATATTATTTAAAAATCTAAAATTCATGTTTATAATTATTGTTACTTTTGCAAAGCTTATTTTTTATTTCATATATAAGCTAGAAAATATTCAGTTCTATTTAGAAAATATTATTTTAAATACTTAAGAAAAAATTTAAGTGCAATCATTTTTAAATTTTAAAAGAAGCAATAAAATAAAATGTAATCTTGTTTAAAATAATGGGTGAAATAAATTTTTATAATTAAGTAATAATAAACATTTGTAATAACAGTATCTTAGTTTCATAAATTAGTATTATAAATTTTTTCTCGTTCTTTCTTTTTTTAAATACATAGAAATAATCAATTTATAGGTACTAAATTTCTCTTTTTACTATATATGTTTACATTAAAATTTGCTAAATCTATATATATACATATTTTTTTGTAATGCGCGGCATATAACGTCATTGTCATAAATTGTAATTGACGAATTTGTTTCGATTTCAATTTTCATAAATCATAATAATATAAATAATGATTCTTTACTGTTAATTTTATTAAGCGATCTGTTATGCTTCCAACATAAATAAAATGAAAATTCTCTCGATCCTGATCAAAATGACAATATAAACCAATCGTGTCCGCATTGGCGTTCAGATGACGATTAGTGTGTTCTAACCTTATATTCTTATGTAATCTGTTTCATGTGTATCGCAATCTTAGTTCTTAATATATTTTCATATCAATGAATTGTAGAAGAAATTTTTTATAAAAAATCTAAATGGTTTTTCATAGTAAATTAATAAAACGAATTTTAGTGGCTTGGCCTGGTAAAAAATTTTTCGGAGAGTATCGGCTACTTCCAATATTTTTCTTTGCTGGAGCAGCTTTAGAATATGCTATGATTCATTGGCGTGTAGGAGAGACTAACTTTTACAAAACGTTTAAAAAGAGGAAAATTGAAGAAATTATTAATCAAACAGAATCCATTCTTGAATAGAACTTATAAAAGTTGTCATATACTATTAAAAAAAAAGGATTTAATATCTAAAACAATGCCTGCAGGTGTATCGTGGGTTAGATATTTAACATTTTTAGTTGCTGCAGCATTTGCAACATCAACAGGATCACAAGTTGTACATATTATCTATAAACCATTGGATGACTTAGAAACATTAGTCAAAGAAGAACTTCAAAAAAGAAAAAAAATTATCGAAACAAAATCGTTAGAAAACTAATGAAATAAATTATGTAATATTAAATTGCATGTATTAACATGTAAAAATATTATATTTACATAGAATTTGTCATAATAAAATATGAAGTTCTAAAAAAATTGAACCATTTTATTATTTTAATAAGTAATACCATTTAATAATTAATAATTATCAAATAAATAATGCGATGATTTAATTATTATAGTGATTATTAAAGTATCTATAATTTGATAAAAAATTAATTTATAATTATATAATTTTTAATAATTATCAATTAAAATTTATAAAAAATAAATTTTAAACAGTAGGAGTAAATTGTCTGTGATTGAGAATTAACAATACTTAATTAAGCTACTATGGAAAAATTTTAATTTTATACAAAGTTGTTAGGAAATTTTCAATAAAAGTGTAAATACTAATTTTACAATTAAATGGATTAAATGGAACATGCTTCTTTTTAGATGAATACAAATTTTCTGTAATAATTTATTATTTAAAAAATTAATTTACAACTATTGAAAAAAATTTATCAATATTTATTGAAATACAAAATACATAATTGAAAATTATTTCGGATCAACAAAATTATTGATTTGAATGCTTTGTTATAATAATTTATTGCAGCTTCGTAATTGATTGCAATTATGTCAAATAGTTTTTGCACAACGGATTTTTTTATAGCTGAGAGTTCTTTTTTTATCATTATTTATGTTTTACATTTCAATTTGAATTTTGATCTCAATGATAAAGAAGAGAATTCAACATAATAAAAACTAATTTTTAATGATGCTTAGATGTTTTACTTTAAAAAACAATATGAATAGTGTTTTAAAAAATTCATATTTAAAAGGATTATATGCAATGCTCCAGTGCTGAGGGTACAAACTCAGTATTACATTAACAGTATGTGAAATTTTAAAGATTTTTGTATTGAATGAATTGATTTTTTTAAGGAAAGCCAAAATCTATCAATGATTTAAATGTCATCAACATTTACGATTATATTATGTTTAAACAAGCTAATCGACGTATGCAAGCAGCTAGCGTCGCTTTCTATTGGGAGGCACGACCGTATTATAGCTCGCACTTGCATAATTATTTTTTATTTAATTTTCTTATTGTATCTATAACAAAAAGTTTTGACTTGTTATTCTCAACAAGTATTATATTTACTATTTTTCTCTATGAGTAATTGTTGTCAAGTTAAGAGATGAAAAAACGTTCTCTTCATGACTATCGTAATCGATTTGGCTTATGTATCTTTTTAAATATTATTCCTAGAGAATAATCTAAAACACAAAAAAGTTTCAATTTTTTATGTTTTATAAAATTACGTTTTAATATTTTAAAAATTTATAAAATTGTCTATCAATTTTTATAAAATTGTGTTTTCGACAAACTCTTTTCTGTGCTACCGTTTGGCAATATTTATAAATGGATCTCTGGAAATAGTGACCATAGTTTTATATGACAAGTATTATGTGCAAGTTTCATTAAGATTCATTCAAAATTGTATAAGTATGTTGTCGACAAAAAAGTATACATACATACACACATACATACATTTTGAAAAATGTTTAAAATTAATTTTTTTTTTATATAAAAATTATTTTTATGCAAAAATAAGTTAATTTAAAAAAGGTTCCATTTTTTGTAATGACAAAAATATAAGGCACTTCTATGTAGCAGTTGTGTCTAAAAATTTCATATCTTTTATGCAACTAATCATGTATATACATCTATGCACGAATGTTTTAACTTTTTTTTGGTTTTAAAAGATAATGAACTGATAAAAAATGTGTTTTTTCAGCATCAGAAGATAAATATTTTGTTGTTACCGAATATTATATAGTTCATTATATATAGTTAATTATATATTTCATTTTCAAAGTAATTTTTAAATATGGTAAAAAAAAAATATTTTTCGAAAAATATAACTATTATCTGCAGTTTATACCATCTTTCTTATTAATTAATTTTCTGCAATTTTCTATAATCTCAATTCATATCTACTTTTCAGTTTTCATAGATTTTCTTCAGTTATTTTTAGATATTAACTGTTTCAATGCATTTATTTTTTTCGCTATAGAGATAAAGATAAAATTTTTATTTTTAATATAATTAATAATAGATAGTAAAAATTACAAAATATTAAATCTATGAGTAATGTATATATATATATATATATATATATATATATATATATATATATATATATATATATATATATATATATATATATATATATATATATATATATATATGTACATATGGATATATTTAATATTAGTTTTCGAAAAATAGAACTAGACTAAATAAAAGATATACTATAAATATATTTTTTCATATCTTTGATCAATGATTTGTTTATATATTCGATAGGTTTAAGAATGAATGAAAATTTAAATTATAATAAAAAAAGTTTATTGAGCACTGGTCAGAACTCCATAGACCGTTTTACACTATCTACTTTCTTTTTTTATACTTATATTCATATTATCACGCAAATGTCGAAGCCAACCAGAGCAAGGTATCTATTGCGCAAACTCGATTTCGGCGCAATCCAATTTCTAACCTATACATGTAAACATAATGAAGTGGTGAATAATAAACAAAACCACTTATATGTAAAAAATGTAGAAAGTTTTAAAATAAGAACTAATTTTTAATACATTTTTATAATTAATATATATTTATCTGTATTTAATGTCATATTAATTTTAAAAAATGTATAAAATTAGTAGTAGTAATTCCCAAGAAAAATTAATATTACCTGGTAAATTAAGTAATTGTTTTTAACTATATTTTATTTTATTAAAAGCAACTTTTTTATTTTAGTTTATAATTTACCTATTTCAATCATCTTAATTATTGTTGCTTCATTGTGCTTTTCAAATTCTTATAATGGTCACTTTGTATTTGATGATTCAGAAGCAATTGTAAATAATGAAGATGTACAAAAAACACCACTTTACGAAATATTTCAAAATGATTTTTGGGGAACTAAATTATCTCATAAACAAAGTCATAAGTCTTACAGGCCTTTGACAATTTTATCATTTAGGTAAATAATTAAAAATAAAGAAAAATAATTGATAAATTGATATGCTATTATTCTTTGGAGTATCTTTAAATTTAAATCCGATATATTATTTAACGTTTCAGGTTACATTATTGGATAAGAGGAAAATTAGACCCTATTGATTTTCATATTGTAAATATAATACTACATACTATTGTTTGTATTATAACATTATTTGTATTTGATATTGTCTTAGATTGGAAAGAACCACAAGTTTCATTTTACGCTACTATATTATTTACTGTTCATCCTATCCATGCAGAAGCTGTATGATTTATATTTTATTACAAAATTGTCCTTTTAATCATTTAATAATTTTTAATATTTTTAGGTATCAGGAATTGTAGGTAGAGCAGATGTTTTATGTGGACTTTTTATGTGGTTATCAATACTTTCATATTACAAATGCATTTATTCTGAATCTTTTTTTATTCGATACAATTGTTTAATGTTATGCATTGTAAATAGTATGTTAGCAATGTTATGCAAAGAAACTGGTATTACTATACTAGTAAGTTATTATTTTTTATGAATCATTTATTTTTGTTTACATTATAAAATGTTGATTATTTTTTATATTTTAAAATGATGACAAAACATCCTTTTTAGGGTATTTGTATAATGTATGATTTAATTATTGTGAATAAGATTATACCTGCAAATTTATTGAAAATAGTAAAACTAAAATATTCATTTAATGATGTAAAAAGGCTTGTGATATCAAAATCTCCATTTTTTGTTCGTTGTACAATATTGACAATTGCTGCTATATCATTTATGATTCTACGATTGAAAATTATGGGGTTTACTAAACCAACATTTAAACCTGTTGATAATCCAGCATCATTTTTAGATAATTTTTTTCTTCGAGTTATAAATTATAATTATATTTATTGTTTAAATTCATGGCTAATTATCTGTCCAGAATGGCTATGTTTTGATTGGTCCATGAGATGTATACAACTTATAAATGGTATAGATTTTAGAATTAGTTTTGTAATATTATTGTGGCTCATATTTGGAGCATTCTCAATAGTGATATTTTCTGAAAAAGACTGTTTACTTAGCAGGTATATATTTTGAAGATTAATTAATTAATATTGAAGATCAATAAAAACTTAAATATTTTAATTTAAAGTTGATGCAAACTTACACTTTAAGAATAATATTTAATAATGTTAGAAATATGGTTTCAAGTAATTTAATGAAAAGTTTTAAATTATTACAATGATTACAATTAATTTTCAAAATACTTTTTGTAGCTATTATGATAAATAAAACCTTGATTTTTCATAGATATACAACGATAAGTATTGTCATATTAGTAGTTCCATTTTTACCTGCCAGTAACATATTTTTTACTGTTGGATTTGTGCTTGCTGAAAGAACTCTATACATTCCTTCTGCTGGCTACTGTTTATTAGTAGCTATAGGATTAAAAAAACTGTATACAAATGTGGTATATCCAAAAATAGTAATAACATCTTATTGTGCCTTAATAATAATATTTTTTGCTCGATCTTGGATTCGAAGTGAACAATGGAAAATGGAAACAACTTTATTTCAATCTGGACTTAATGTATGCCCTTCAAATGCAAAAGTTCATTATAATGTTGCAAAAAATGCTGCTGACAAAGGGTATATTGATTATGCTAAATTAGAGTATCAAGAAGCTTTAAGGTGAGTGTGAGAATACTTTTTGAATATGTTATCATTACAAGTACTTTATCTTAATAGAGAAATCTAATAAAAGTAAATGTTTTAAGGTTGAATCCTGATTATGCACAAGCTATGAATAATTTAGGTAATTTATATAAAGATGAAAATGCTTATAATGCAGCAGAAAAACTCTTAAGAAAAGCTGTTACTCTTCAGTTAGTGACATTTTTCTATTTTTAATATTTATTTTGATAATATTATAATTAGACTTATTAATAATAATTCTCTCCTTATAGAAATGATTTTGCTGCAGCATGGATGAACTTAGGTATTGTACTCTCAGTAAAAAATGAATATGCTGAAGCTGAAAAAAGTTACATCACTGCCATATCACATAGAACAACTTATCCTGATTGTTATTATAATTTAGGTCTTTTAGTAAGATTAATCATTTTATTAACATATTAATAATACATTGAATTTAAAATTTGATATTAAAGTTATTTTAATACATAAATTTGAATTTGTCTTTTAGTATTTAGTAACAAAAGAATATGAAAAAGCAATCAAGGCTTGGCAAATAGCTACTAAACAAAAACCCACACATCGTAGAGCTTGGACAAATATGATTTTGTTGTTTGATAATGTAGGAAAAAAAGATGCTGCTTTAGAGGTTGCATATAAAGCATTATCTTACATTCCAAATGACCCTTCTGTACATTTTAATATCGGAAATATATTAGGAAAAAATAATAGTTTTGAATTAGCAGAGTATCATTTTAAAACAGCAATATCTACAGATTCAAGTAATCCTATTTATTATACTAATTTAGGTAATTTATAATGAAAAGTTACTTCAATAAAATTTACTATCAACATTTATTTTAATATTATTTACAAAAATATAAAAATATATTATAGGGGTTTTATATCATCGATGGAACAAATATGATAAGGCTGAAGCTGTATACAAAAAAGCATTAAAACTAAATCCTAATTCAAATACATGTAAAGAAAATTTGCTGAAATTAAAAAATATAAAACTGAAAAAAATGTAATAAATTTAATAAAATTATTATTTGTTCAAGAAGTGTCCATTTTTAACATTTTTGCTTTAAATGACTTAGATTGATCTGATTGAGATTCTTTTTTAGATGATTGAGAAGAAGTTGGTTTTATTCTTTTGGTTTGTCTTATTTGTATTTGTTCAAAATTACTATCATATGGATATGGATAAGCTTTAAAAGATCCAACTTTTTTGCCATTAATATAGTTATATGACTTGAAACAATTATCACAAAATAAGCAAGGATTGTGTGGTAATCTGTTGTTACTTGTTGTAACCCAATTAACATTATATATTCCACAAGTCATACAGTAACGGTTTGGTCTTGGTTTGATTCTTACTATTCTGGGATAACAGTCAGTATTTAATTCATCAGTGAAATTAACTAACCTGTTTAAATAAATAATTTATTTAATTATGCATAAAAATATATGATAAATTTTTTTAATAATTGAGTTTACTTAATAGAGTATATATAGTTAATAATATGCATATAATAGAGTTTAAATAAAAATAATTTATACTCTTACCTAGCATCGCTAAAAGAAATTAAGTGCTCACAATCACCCTGATGTTGATAAACCCAAGGATATCCAAATCTTAAAGTAAGACTATCGATTCTTGTTTCTTCCATTTTTGCAGTTTTATAAGTACCAAAATTTTTTGTTTCAGCCCATTCTCTGATAACTATACTGTTGTCTTTATTATTCGGGTCTCGAAAATCATTGTAAAATGTATTTTCAATAAAAAAAAATCCTGATTTGTAAACATCCTATAAAATAAAATAAAAGTATTCAATCCAAAATAAAAGTATAAAAAGTAAACTTATTATGAGCCTGAAGTTTGCAACGTTAGAGTACAACGAAATAATTTTTCACATTTAAATAAAGCTGCTAAAAATGTACAAATTATATTTTAATCCGTATCTGAATATTAGGTTATGCTATAAAACAATATGACTAAAAAAATATAAATATAAATTTTAAATAAAAACTGTTTTTAAAAAATTTCGTTAGACTCCAAAGTTGGAAACTTCAAACCCATATTTATTTTAAATTTCTTAAAAAAATTATTTCATTTTAGAGGACCAAAAGATAAATTTAATTTACAAAATTATATCTAAGAAGTATTCTGAAATAAGACTAAACTTTAAAATTAAAATTATTTATTAAAATTAAAAAAAATATTATCAATTTAAAATAACAAAATCTTGAATCTTTAAATAATAATAATCCATAGTTATTTTTAAGAATTCATATAGGTATGTATATATTTATTTTTATAAATATTTTTAAATAAGTAAAGTAGTGGCTAAAGTATACAAACTATTAGAGGATAGGAAAGAAGAATATAAAATTACAAATATTTTTGATAAAAAATTATAAAATGTAAGTATACAGAGTTGTTTTATAGTAAGTTTATGTTAACTTACTTTTGCATTTGGTGTTTTAGTTGGCACTGGTGCTTCACTCATTTCTTTCGATATAGAATGGTCAGATGAACAAGTTATTAGATCTCTTAATTTATCCAAAGTTTGTGATCCATGCATCACTATAACAAAATTGACTGATAATTTTCCCAGTGTACCAATGCTTTGTTTATGTCTACTAGTAAATGGTACATATACTCGAACATAAATTAAGATATCATCCTTTGGTTTTAAAAATTTATCTTGCTTGGTTTCTGAAACTTTTTCATATATCTAAAAATATTTTACATTGAATGCTAATTAAAATTTGAAGAAAAATTAAGATTTTATTAATAAAAATTTCAAAATTAATTTTATAAAAGAAATTAGTATTACTTTAACACTAAACCTACCTTGATCAAATGATCCTTTTTAAACTGTTAAATTTTTTGTTTTTTTATTATTATTTATTATTTTTTAATCGTATAAGTAAATATATTGTTATTTATTTGTATATCAACTATATTTTTTACTGTAAATTATAAAATATAACTTTTTAAAAACATCATTTTGACCTCTTATATTTTAAATCTTGTAGGTTTAGTGTTAAGTTACATAATTTGATTTTCTCAATAATCTTGATGCTTAATATTTTTTTTTCATATTTATTTTAATATTATTTATCAACATACGATTGGTTTTTCACTTCTGTATTTTAAATATATTTGATGTGTTTTAAGTGCATTCCTTTTCTTAGTTAATTTAACAGTTTGCAATTGTAGATTCTCAGTAATTGATGGATCATTTTTATGCAATTCATATGAAATTTTAGTCATCTTTTCCAATTCACCGTCTACTGTCAAATTTCCAATGTTGCAATATTCCTCAAGTAGATTATATTTCTCTTCATCGATACTATTACCAATAATGCTCATTAGAGTTTTACTTTTAAATTCGTGATCTTTATATAAATCCGATGTTTTTAGTAATTGTTTATACTTATCAAAATAAGTTTTTATACAGATTTTATCAGAACCCCTATAATAATGATCATATATTCCACGCATATCATTTTTTTCATTCATTATTTAAAATTTCTATATGCAAATCTATTTATTAGTTATGTACATATATTTTTAAAAAATTTTTTTAATAAATCATTCACTTTTACAAATTAATTTACCTATATTTACAAAACTCCAGAAACTCTTTTAATAGGGGTGTCACGATTTTGAGGTTTACAGCATTACAATGTAGACTACCAGGGATATAATATGCCGTACATCGCATATACCTATATATATATAATGTGCGCACTATTTTTATCCGCGCGCTATTCAAAATAGTTATAAAAATTCCTTTTTTTACATTATTTTTATTATTATTATTTTCTACCATTATTTTTTTATAAATATTATAAATAAAAAAGTTGAGAAATTTAAAGTTTGTTTAAAATTAGTAATAATATTTATACTTGTTGAGTTTATTGAAGTGAAAAAGATATAAAAATATAAGAATATAAGTATATAACTAAAAATATTTTTTTTGATAAAAATTAATAAAATAGTTAATAAAAAAAGTATCTGAATACTTTTAGTATTAAATTTATGCGCACAACATTTATTTTTAAAATGTAGCAATATTTTTCTACCTAAAAGTTCGAATACATACAATTTTTATTGCATGAAATTTGCATTAAGTTTTATTAATTTTTTTATTATCAACGCTAAAAAATTATTTTGCGACATTTTTTCTTATTATTAAAAAATTAAAGACTGCGCAAATTTGCGTAACGTTGGTAATCTATAAAATAATCAAATCAAAGGTTGGCAGCCTTGTAAATCTGTTGTAAATGGGATTTTTAAATTTTTATGAGTAAAGCAACTTAGAACAATGAGTAAGCGGGAAACAACAATGGAAAACGTTGGTCTAAAATAAATTTTCCGTAAATTGCTCTTTAGTGATAATTATTTCTCATAGAATAAAATATTTTTATAATTAAAATATTTGTGACGTGAAATATTTTATTTTTATTGCGTAGAGAATGCATATTTTTTCTAATAAAAATGCTTTTCTTAAAGAAGATAATAAATATTGCACATCTTATAATAATGTAAGTACTTATTAAAAATATTAACTTATTTTTTCTTCAAAATATTCATGTATATGAAATAATCTAATTATTTTGTTGTATATATTGCATTATAGTGTTCTGTTTTCTTGTCTCTTATGAAATTGCTATATCTATTCTTTATTACTTCTACCTGTTTATAATAGACTTATGATTATTTTTCAAGGTATAATCATTATTCTTACATTATTTTTATAGTAGGTATACTTTGATTTATTCAAATACACATACCTAAAATTGTAACACAAATTTTCATTATTTAATGATGATTATATAAACATTAAAACTCAATTTTAAATAAAACAGTAAGCCTCTTTGTAATCTTATTTTATTAATACAACTTTGGTTTTACAATTTCTTTAAAACTAATTTTACAGTAATTAACTAGTATCATCCACTAAGTGCAATCATACAATTTTTTAAATTATTTTAATTAAAAATATTTGACTAATAATAAGTATCTTTAAAATTAAGCCATTTTGGACTAAATAGAACTATTTATTTTCTACTTATAAATAAATCTTAATGGTAATGAAAAAAAATAAATAAATAAATAAATAAGGTAACAATGTTTTCAATATTATAAATAATTTAATAAGTAAGACAATAATGATTTCAATGAGCTTAATAAATTGTGAAAAATCAAAATTTAAATTGATTTAAATTAACAATTCTAAAAATAAATTTTCAAAAAAGTAAAAAATAATGCATGCTATAGTTAAAAAAATTTTCATCACAAAAATTGATCAAACTTGTTTTGATGCAAATAAATATTCTAATCATTAAACCAAAAAATAAATTTATAGCTTTTTAAAAAATTTATCACAGGATTAACGTTTTCGTTTCAATTGACTCACTAATTCTGATGCACACATTTACTCACAAATTATTCACAATTATCAAATAAAATAATTAATATATTACTATATTGCACAATATTGCAAGAAAAATCAAGTAAAATTAGAGAGAAATTGCTGTAGCGATTTTTTATCATTAATTGCCAGTACGTGAACCGCTTTTGGATCTAGATCTAGATTTAGACCTTGATTTTGAGCCACTTTTTCTAGATTCCACGCTATTGGAACGAGTTCTTGATCTACTTTTTCGTGAAATAGATCCACTACGATGTGATCCGCTATTAGATCGTGAGCGTGAGCGTGAATGAGACCTTGAAATGCTTCTTGATCGTGAGTGCGATTTCGATTTTGATCTGCAATTTGACAATTTTACAAGTTTAAATTACAATTGTAATTGAATAATAGTTTATATATAAATTAGAATAGTTCGAAAACGATGTATTATGTAATTAATGTATTATGTATTACAGTTTACTGTACTGTACAAATGTATTTAATTTGCAATTGTTGTTAAATATCAAATACAAAAAATATTGTATTTTATCTAAACATACCTGGATCTTGACTTTGATTGTGACTTAGACTTAGATCTTGATTTGGATCTAGATTTCGACCTCGATCTGGATCTTGATTTAGATCTAGATTTTGACCTTGATCTGGATCTTGATTTAGATCTAGATTTTGACCTTGATCTGGATCTTGATTTAGATTTTGATCCAGACTTAGATCTTGATTTAGATCTTGATCTAGACTTAGATCTTGATTTAGATCTTGATCTAGACTTAGATCTTGATTTAGATTTCGACTTGGATTTAGATCTGGATTTCGACCTCGATCTAGATCTTGATTTAGATTTAGATCTAGATTTAGATCTTGATTTCGATCTTGATCTAGACTTAGATCTTGATTTTGATCTTGATCTAGACTTGGATCTTGATTTTGATCTTGATCTAGACTTGGATCTTGATTTCGATATTGATCTAGACTTAGATCTTGATTTCGACTTTGACCTAGATCTCGATTTGGATCTCGACCTTGACTTTGATCTTGATCTGGATTTCGACTTAGATCTTGACCTTGATCTCGACTTTGAATTCGATCTCGATCTTGATCTGGAGGCGCTTCTGGACGAGCCTGATCTTAATCTAGACCTTGATCTAGACCTTGAAATTGACCGCGACTTCGATCTTGATCCTGATTTTGAACGAGAACGTGATCTTGAACGCGAGCCCGATCCTGAACGCGATCCTGAACCAGAACGAGAACCTGAAGCTGATCTAGAACGTGATCGGGATGCTCGCGAAGCTTCAGAGTCTGAAGTAATACGTCGTTTTCCCTGCGGTGCGCCAGAATCACTATTTTCTCTAGTAATATTAATCAAAAAATATGTTTATTACTCATTTAAATATAAACAAGTAAAGAATAATTTTTTTATATTAAAACAGCAGTAAAATGAAAAATTATGATTAAATATATTTTAAAAGAAATATATTTTTTTTCAGTTTTAATTAGAATTTAAATTGAAACTTTTTTGATTTATTGTTGAACAATTGCTTAATTTTATCATAGATCAAATATAAAATAATGAAATCGATAATCTTACCCGCTTCGAAGTTTTGAACGTTCATTATCACTTTCAGATTCATCAGTCGATATAGTTTCTTTCGAAATAATACGAGATTTTGGAACTGTGTATTCTCTAATAAGCTTTTTGCCCTTTTCTTTTTTAGAACTAACTTTTTTTCCACGTTTTGTTTTAGGTCTATCGCTTCCTGAACCTAGAAAAAAACAAATATATTTTTCAAAGATAAAAAGAAGTTAAAATATGATAATTGAATAAAATTAAAAAATTTATATCAATTATTGCTAATTTTTGTTAATGATGCGAAAATGCGATTTTTTTAGCTCTCAAACTTTCAAATAAATAACTCACCTCCGCTTTCATTGTCCCTCTTTCTTTTAGCTTTACCACGTGTTTTTTTATCTTTGCTTTCGCCGCTTGCCTTCTTTCTTCTTAGCTTTTTCTCTCTCGATGTTTCTTCATTCGCAGCATTCCCTTCGACTCCTGATCCACTGTCACTAATATATTCATCGGTTTTACTTTTTTTGTTACCCTTTCTCATCACCTTTTCATTGGGCATTTCACCAAACACTACAGCGTTTTTCGTTTTTTCCACATATTCCTGACGTTTCTGCAACATTTGTTCTTCTTTTTGCTTACGTAGCTCTTCTTGTTTTCGTTGTTCTTCAGTTTGACGCATTTTGAATGCTTGCCTATTTTTTTTGATAAATGAATTTTAATTGTAAATAAAATAAAAGTAAAATATAGAATTATTATTTATTAAAAGTTAAATAAACACTTCAAACATTGTAAACATGTATCTAGATTTAAAAATAAATTAAGTATAAAAAAAATTAACCTTTCTTCTTCTTGCTTCTTTCTTAACATTTTTTCTTCTTCGTCTAATCTGCGCGCTCGAGCTACGTGATATTGAGCCTGAGATAGTAAATCTTGACACCTTCTAGCTTCAGCTTCAGCAGCTTGCTCCATTCTGTCCCCATGACTAGCCAAGTACTGAAAATATTTATGCGAAAGTCCCAATTCGTGCACTGCTTGTAATACTGTCGTTAACGTTGATTTTTCGTCTTTCAATATCATATGAGCTAATCGTTGTAAAATATATGCAATATTATACAGTAATACTGGATCTTGTGGTGCGACTCGACGAGCCTAAAATATTGAAAGTTAATCTCTTTTATAAACATTTGTCACTAAATAATGGAAGAAGATCTAAGAAATATTTTCTATTAATTCAAGATGAATATCTATAACTTCTTAACTTAAAATACAATAATAAATCAAAAAATTAATAAATTAAATTTTTTTTTTGTAGATTAAAAAATTATTAATAGTATACTATTGTAGTAAAAATTTATAATTTGAGAGTTCTTAGTATAATATAATAAAACTTTCATAAAGTATATTGAAGATGACAAAATACCTTTAGTAATGTTAGCTTAGCTTCTTTTAACTTTCCTGCTTTCAAGTAAGCTCTAGAAAGGTATCCAAGTATTTCAACATGATGATAACTGTAGAATTTTCGAAGACAATTTTCATACTAATAATAAAATACATAATATTAGAAAAATTATCACCAGAGATCTTTATTAGAAAATTAAAGTATTTTATAATATATTATAATATAATACCATTTGAATAGCACTAGTATATTGCTTCTGTTCAACATAAATATGTGCAATATTTAACCATACATCAGGAAATTCAGCAGTAGCTTCTCGCACTTGCGCAAAAATATCTCGAGCTTCATTAATATAACCTTTATGGGCTAAAACACATCCTATTCCATTTGTTGCCCAAATATTTTTTGGATCTGCCTTTAAAACCTATAAATTATTATGAAATTAAAATCAGTAGATTTTAAAATAGTATAGAAACCTTTTTTTGAGTTAGCTCTTAATAAAATAAAAATACATACTTAATAAAATAAAATCTACTACTATTTTTTAAAATTTTCCAAAACAATAATTTAAGTAACATAAAAATGGTTACTTGTTTGTAAATGCTTAAAGCTCTATCTTGATGTCGTTTCTCTCTCTCTTTATCTTTTCCACTTTGATGCAGTGTTTGTAGCCAAATATTTCCCAATGCAATTGATGAATAAGAATCGTTATTTGTTAAAGGGTTCCTAAGAATTCTTTCAAATTTCTTTTGACCAGGTCCCCATTCCTGTTTGGCAAGATGTAAATTACCTAATAATGACCAGGCATCTGGATGTTCATTATCTATTCTTAAAGCATCTTTAAACCAATCAGATGCCTCATAAATTTGACCTTTATCTCGAGCCATACAGCCTAAACGCAGATAACAATCTATGTAATTTGGATGTTCTTTGAGTACATCTTTATAAAGTTTTTCGGCTTTGTCAAACAAACAATGAGCTTCAAATACTCGAGCCGAATTGTAAGTTGTAGTTACTGCAATTGAATTGTAATAGGTAGGGTCATGCTCTGCATCAATTTTTGATCGTTCTAAAGATTCCATCATTTTTATTCTAGATTCTTCCAGATTTCCAAGTCTGTAAATGTCATTCGAATATTTTCTTTTTTAAAATTATAAAATGATTTTTGAATTTTATTATCAAAAGTAAAAGATGAATCCTATTATAACATTCTAAAATTTAAAAAATATTTATTTATTACTATAAAGAAATTCATGTAAATGCAACTTTTTTTTCTTAAAGTTAGTAGATTTTATTTTTGAAGTTTTAAAGCATCTAGTATAATATTTTTTAGATTAAACACTTTTAAGATTAAATTTATTGAAAAATTCAGAAGTAAATTTTTTAGTATTAATTAGAATAAAATATTCAAAGAAAAATAAATATATACCTGTATTGTAAAGCACCAACATTATTTAAAATTTCTGGTGGTATATCTGCTTCTACAGTTTCATTCAACAACCGAGTTGCTGTTCCATAAGCATTTAATGAAGCTTGTAAATCACTCTGTTCCAGAATTTGCGCAAGTTCAATCCAAACTTCAACATCATCTGGATGATGTTCTGTTACTTTTCGTAAATAATTTTTTGCTATATCTCTTTTAGATTGTGAAGTAGAACTTGCATACAATGATCCAAGAATTTTCATTGTCTCATAATTGTCTGATTGTGCTTTTAATACTTTTTCAAAACATTGTGCTGCCTTATTAGTTACATATATAAATTATTGTTTAATAAATTATTAAATATTACATCAGAAAAATAATTTTTTTTTTAACTTTAATTTTAATCTTACATTTTCATTATCTCCACGATACATATACATTTGACCTAATCCATAATGAGGCAGTACAAAAGCTGGTGAAGCAAATTGAGTTGCTTGATAATAATATTGAAAAGCTTGATCATAATCACCCTGAAGTGAAAAAAAAAAAGATTATTATGAATAATGAAGGTTAGAGATTGAAAAAGAATTTTTTAAGAAATATTTTTAAAATTTTTGAACTAGCTAAATTTTTTATTTAAAAATTAACTAGTTGCATAAATTATTTTTAAAGCAAGAATTTAAAATTTTTCCTATTGTATAAACAATAAAATTAATAAGAACTAAATAAAATTATAAATACCTGAGCATGAAATGATCTAGCAAGTTGATAACAACTTTCTGCACGCATTGATTCATTTTCAGTATTATGAAAAGCATGCAAAGCCAAATGCTGCACTTTATTGTAATCATTTTTAAAAAAGAAGTGATTCGCTAAATGATTTAACACCATGGGATTTGTTGAATCAATTGTATAGGCTTTTGAAAGCATTTGAACTCCAGCTCTAATACTATCTGGGTTTTGTTCATTTAATTTTAAAATAGCCAGACCTACTAATGCTCCTACAGATTGTCCATCAAGATGCAATGCCCTTTCATATGCCAAACGTGCTTTTTCTTGATTATTTAATTTCATTAAGCAATGTCCCATGCCTACTCTAACAGCTGCAGGGCAATTTGGATTTGTTCTAAGAGCTTTTCTGTAAAACGTTAGTGAACCTCGATAATCTTTTTTATTGAAAGCAATACATGCTTTACCAAGTAAAGATGGGATATTACTAGGAGACTGATTTAGTACAAAATTAAATTGTGCATCAGCTTGGTCCATCTTATCACCTTCCAGCAAACAAAAATAAGCTCTTCCAACCAAATGGTTCTAAATAAAAAAAAAAAAAAAAAAAAAATAAATAATAAAATGTTCAAAAATAAAAATATATTGAATAAAATATATAAATAATATTATTTGAAATATTCATATTAGTTTAATAAACTTTATTATCTTATTTTTACCTGGTCATACATAATAATTTTGTCGGCAGTTGTGTACAATAAAGTAGCCTTAGTGAAAAGGTCCCTTTTCTTATCCTTATTCTTTTCCCGATTAGCTTCTTGAACATAATAAGCAGCCAACATGTCCAAAGCTCGCATTTGATCTTTTTCATAATCACGATAATCATTATTTGCATCAATTCTAGATGACTCAAGAATCTTAATAAAATGCTCGATTTTATTTTGTTTGTAATATTCCAGCTAAAATGACAAAATTCATTCAATTTTTTTATTTAATTATTCAATAATAGTTATAATACTACATAACTTACAGCCAAATTGACCCAAATGTTAAGTTGTGCCCGCTCATGACGTAAAATACCAAGAACTTCATCCCCATCAGGAAGCTGATCTAAGCACAATTCTATGACCTATAAAGCAATCAATACAATAAAATGTAGTAAATACATAAAGTACTCCCATAACAATGAATGTCAACTTTTTTTATTGTTTTTATAATATGATTATTTTTATTTATAAAGCCAATATTAAATAATTTTTAAAAAATGAAATTGCGATTTCAATTTAATTTTAACTGCACTTTAAAAAATAGTAGTATGTATATAAATTTATTTTTACTAAAACAATTGATGTTACTGTTTGTCAGTTTTTTTAAAAGTACATTATACATGAAATATTTAATCTTCTTATAATATGTAAAAGTTTTTATATTATAAAAGTTTGATACAATTGGTATAAAAATATAAATACATAAGAAAATTTTTGGTTAGGGTCAAATGTTTATGTTTTTAAAGCAAATAAATATCATGTCAAAATTAACAAAATGAGCTAATCAAATAATTACGGTGTACTGACTTTGAAAATAAATTCTTACCTCATCGGTATCCCTTAAAGGGATTTCGATGGATCCTGCCATTTTTTTTAAAATAGCAGTCGTTTAGAATTTGTTACTTTTCATACGTTGAATTGA
This sequence comes from Chalcis sispes, assembly GCA_949987625.1. Taxonomy (NCBI): domain Eukaryota; kingdom Metazoa; phylum Arthropoda; class Insecta; order Hymenoptera; family Chalcididae; genus Chalcis; species Chalcis sispes. The sequence continues at coordinate 67,104,719 of OX465096.1, forward strand.
TTTATATTTGTATATAAAAGCTTGAAAGCTATCTTACTCCTAAATTAAAACAGCCCCATCTCGAGGCAACTGTTATCAGAACTCACTAGTGCATTATATATCTATACATCATTTTCACTTGCTGATCGTTTTATTGTTTATTTATCGTAATATGAATTTCCTACATTTTCATTAAGAAAAAATTAAAAATAATATACTTCGTAATATATATTTTCTCTTAATTTTTTTAAAGTTTCATTAAAAAATTTAATTTTTTACAAATATACAGATTTTATTATTTCAAATATGAAAATTGAAAGTAATTTATTAAAAAAAAGTATTTTATTTAACACCATTATTATTTATAGTACACTTAAAAAACTTTACAAAACACCGCTATGACTTTGAAAATATTTTTTTTTAAATTAAAAAAAAAAACAAAAATTCTATAAAATCGTTTTCATTGTAAAAAATTCATCATCTGTAATATCTATATTGATTTTGTATTGCAATGTCGATCAGTTTTCAATTAAAAGTGCAGATCAAATTTGCGCGTTAACACTTCTCCTTTTCTCATTTCATTGAGCTATACGAACATAATAAGGCCTTGTTCTATGAGCTATAAAATTGTCTATTTAAATAAAAAATGTTTACAATATTGTAATCTTTAAAAAATAAAATGCAGGCTTTTTATATAATCAAGTTATATCAACTAAGATCTAAGTAAGATCTATCTTATCTAAGTAAGATGCGGGTAAACTTTATTGCCGTTAACCAAGAATTGAATGAAATGTCATTTTTGATGCATATATCATTGTCCATTTGGTTTGAATTACTTAATATTCTACAAAACTTTTGCTATTTAATTAAACTTTTATCGAAAAAATTTGATGACTCCTTACCTCTTATACTTTATAAATCCTTCTCTCTTTTAAATTTTTATCAAAATTGTTGTGCCGATATGATAATCATGTAAAAGAGGCATTTAATTTAATAATGTTAAGATTAAAAAAACTAGTTGGTTTTATTTATTTATTTATTTATTTATTTTTTTTAAATATATTTCTGAACATTTTTTTTTTTGTAAATAAAAAATGTAGAATATTGCGGTGATAATACTTTAACTTTTTAATAAAGTCAAATTTTTTTATAATTTAACATAACATTTTATAGAATAAAAAGAAAAATTGTATGTTACTTTACCTGTTCGTTTAACCATTCTTGAAAATTTGTAAACTCAAACAATTTTATTTGCTACAGTAGAAAGTAAATAAAAAATTATGCTTATAAAAAAAAAAAAAAAAAAAAAAAAAAAAAATAAAGAAATATAATTTTAGACAATGTATTACATTATTTTGAATATTATTTTTAATAATTTTTAAGAGCTACACATTTTGTATGTTATCTACAAAAAAGTTTATATTATATTGCTTACTTAACTTAGTTTTAAGCACAAATTTATTATACTGACTAATTATTATAATAGCAGAAATTTATATTGTTTTGACGAAAAATGATTTAATGATTGAAACGTATGCGCGAACTTTTGTGGATATAATTTTGTCATCGTTAATTCATAATCATTCAATTCGAACTTAATAAAAATATTTATTAAATTGACATCTTTTTATTTTCAATAATAATTATTCTTCATAAAAAGAAAAAAAAAATAATTATCAATTTTTATGAAAGTGAATTAAGAATTTTAATTTCATAACTATATAAAATTCTGCTACGCTTTATTCGTTTTATTCATAATGTACATTTTATATCAGTCTTTACAGTTTGTTTTTTTTTTTTTGTTTTTTTTTTGTTTTTTTTTGTTTTTTTTTCATGTTTTGTTTAAATAATGCAATCTTAAGCGTCTCTTAAGACGTTATGTTTAGAAGTAACTATATTATTTATTTATAATGAGACTATCTAAATGCGTTATTTTACATATTGAACTCTTATTTAATGAGAGATCCGCTTCGAATAGTAAATAAATAACGTATTCCATAAACTCACGCGCATTATTTATATTATATAAAATTTTGCGCGATTTGGTGAGATTGTTTTTTATAATACATCTTACAAAGAAAATTTTTATTATCACAAATTTCTTGAAAATAAATATTTCTATTTTACTTAGCATTGAACGTATATATGGACAATATTTTAATAAGCGTTACATTCGTTAATTACAGAATTAAATAAAGGAGTGAATCTAATATGATAACTTTTCGATTAATCTTTGGTTAATTAGGTATTATATAAATAGTTTAAAGTTAATTATTTTAATTAATATATAATATACGCTTAGTTTAAAAAAATTAATAGTTTTGAAAAATTAATTTTTTAGTAAGAATCACGTTTATGACAGTTTCATTTAAATAACAGTTAAGGTATCAAATAACAATTGTGATAAATTTTTCGTAGATTTATAATTGTTGCAGACATTAAAATTAAATACAAAATATAATACCATTTGATTCACTCCGATTTAAGAATTCATTTCCTCATATTGCACGTAGCGATATTTTTCTATTCTAATATACATAATTAAAATGAAAGCTACGGTTATACGTAAATACAAAATAATAAAATGAAGTAATGAAATTTTTATCTTTTATAAACACTTTATAGTGTTATTATTATTTTCACATCACATTATAAAGTGATTTATATATATACATATATCTTTAAGCTATACATTATACAATTTTAATGTAAAATATAAATTATAAATCTGGCCAATGTTTAGCTTTGAATTTTTTGTATCAAAACTTTCTTCTATCATTTGAGAAAAACCAATATTTTTTGGTTAAACTAACTATTATTATTAAACAATTTCTTTTGGCACATTACTTACTTATCGTATACTTATTCATTTAAATAAAATTCCTATTACGGTATAAACTAATTACATTCTATAATAACAACAATATATTGCGTTTGATTTGTTTTTTTTTTTTTTTTTTTTTCACTAAAATCTATTTTCGTTGAAATAAAAAATACTAGAAGAAGTTGATTAACTATGCGTATAATTGATATTAATTATCAATAAATGAGTTAAAGATCACTGGTAAATTACGTCCCGGAAGCGCTAAGATTTTAATTTATAAAGAAATTTCAATAAAAAAATGAAGAGAAATTTTTTGAAACGTTCAATTTTCAGATTTTAATACAAAGTTAATAAACTTATTGTCGATTTGTAGAATAATACAGGTACATTTAGTGCTTCCAATTGATTAATTTTTTTCTGTAAAAAGTTTTTTGCCTTTCTTATTATTTTGAAATAATATAATTGCACTTTAAATCCAATCAATAATAGAATATGTAAAGTCAGTCATTAAATTTTTTTTTTTTTTTATTTAATATTATTAATGAAACATTGCAAAAATTTTAATAAGAATATTTTTTTTTTTATTTATAGTATACATAAGTTTGAAGAAATTATTGTTATTTTAAATAGAAAAGATTATTTTAGAAATTTTACTAAAATAATAATTTTAAGACTTTCACTACATTCAATTATGTACGATAACTTTATCCATGACAAGTGGATTGGACATTTGGATTTGAAATGGATTATAAATTAATCCATGACAAATTTCACAATAATTTTTTAATGTATCACTAGTAGTCTTATGTAATTATTTAATAATCAAATTCAGTTGTAAAAATGTAACATATCTTTATAATTTACAAAAATATGTCTATTGATAAAAATAAATGTTTTAAAAAAATAACGTATAGATTAAAAATATTTTTAAAAGCTTGATAAATATTTTTTAGAATTAAATCTTGCAATAAAAATAATTTTTGCTAAATGAAAGATTATTTCCTTTTTTTTTTTTTTTTTTTTTTTTATTGAGCTGTATAAGGTACATTTTGTATACTTTTATATTAAGCAAATATAGTTTAGATAATTTGTAAAATTAAATTAAAATATTTTTTCTTTTTCTTTTTTTTTTTTTTTTTTAAAGATAGGCTTTATATATTGTCTAGTTAGAGACCGATTAATGAGAGGCCAAGTAAAATTAACATTATATCATATTGAACAGCGATGTTTCAAAATTTTTTAAAGATATGGTTTACTTTTGAATCGACGATAAAGTAACTTAATAATAATAAAAAAAAAAAAAAAAATAAGTCTATTCACAGTTATAAGATATTGTATTGTATATGTAATGAGATCAGCAAAGAATTCTTATACGTAATTAAAATTGAAATTATGTAATATATCTTGATACTTTTATTTGTTCGTTAATTTTTGTTATAAATTCTGTTCATTAATCTTATAAAACTTAGTGTCGGATTGATGTTTATCTTATTCATAGTTATAGGAAGATAATTTTTTGTACAAAATAATTTTATTTATTATAAAATATATGGTAATTTAAAAATATACATTAAAATTAAATATCAAAATATAATTTTAAATATTTAAATAAAAATATAATCTTTAGAAATTGATTTTTTATTTTAAATGTATAAATTAGTGTCTATAATGTACACCATTAAAAAACTTATATTGAGGTGAATTAATTGTAACTCCTTTAAGCTAATTCCATAAATACGTGTAAATGAAAAAAAAAAAAATTATTTAAAAATAAAAAACAAATAGAGCTTCTCGGTGCATCGATATTTACGTTTTGCAATTTTTTATCATAATTTATTTTCTTATGTTATAAAAAATGCAATTATTGATTGGATTCCGTCGATTGAATTATATTATTTTATCTTATAAATAAATAATTTTATAGGTAATTTTATATCATGTACCTATACTGAAAACAAATATTTTTTTGAAACTTTAACATTACGAAAAAATTTGCCTTTTTATAAACACTTTTTATATACAAAGTAACTTATTATTATTTTTTTTTTCTTTTTTAACCAGACGATTAATATCGAAAAATATTTTTTAAAAATCAATTTTATATGTATATATATATATATATATATATTTGCATAGAAAATTCAATAAGCAAAAGTTTAACAAAATAAAATATTTAACATCTTAATATTAAATTATTAAAAAGTTTTGGACAGTTGAACTTTAAAAGTTTGAATTTTAGAATGTCGATAATTAAAATGCATATAATCTATTTAAGTGATCTATCTTGACAAACCGATGTAGCATCGAAAAAATGCGCTTGGAGCGAACCTATTATCACGCGGCAAGCGCGATACAAAAAGATAAAAAAAACCATACTTGTTTATAAAAACGATAGACGCGCGGGGTCGTGCTGGCATAATCGACATATAATCGAAAAATCTCCGGAAAAAATCGAACTTTTATTTAAACGCAATAATTAACCGATCTCATTTCCTCGCTCTCTTCTACCTTCCCGAAGTTTTCTCCTCGCTTCATCAGGACGTCGATCGCATGCTGCCGGTGCTGTCGTGAAGATTGCTACTCGACGGTACTCTCGCGTCCGTCGATCGGCTCGGCTTAAGATTAGCCTGGCTTCCGTAAAACGAGGTGAATGCCGTATCGGAGCTGACGCTCAACGGTAACGACGTCGCGTCCATCGTCTCGCGCTCGCTGCCGAGTGTCGAGGCGCGCCTGTCCAGGGTGCCGCTCATCCCCGACATACCCGAGCTCGTTGCCATCTCGACCTCGCCGACGTCCGGCAGCGCCATGTGTCTTAAAATAATGTCACTTTGTAACCGACGTTAATAGAGTCCGAACAATTAATTGTGTATTTTTTTATATTTTTATTATTAGTTTTATTTTAATGCTACGCAGCACTAATGAAAATAATTTTACGTTAAAAAGTGATGAAAGGTTTGAAAAATTTTCTCTCTTTGATCAATTTTCATATTTTACGCACAATAAATTAATAATATATAAAATTTAAAGAATTTTCTTAAAAATAAAATTCATATGTATTTATTTTCACTAGTGCATTTTTTTTTATATACTAACTTATCTAAATAATAAAAATTGAACTTGTTTCTTAAACATTATACAACAATAATTGCATTAAACAAATCTGTGTTTTATTTTATCAAAATAATAATAATCCAAGTTAGAAAAATGATTATTTAAACGTGCACAATAAAAACGAAAGAAAAGCAATGAGATGTTAACAATGGTACTTATTATCATAATAAGTACATACAATTTTTTTTATAGTATAAAATTTTGTTGACAATTTTTCACAATACGTAATATGTTAAATAAGTTTTAATATATGTTAATTTTTACTGTTGAAAAACTCAATCAAGTAAAATTTAAAGAGTAACTTAAAATTTTAGAGATTTTAAAGATTTTTATTACAATAAAATCTAACTATTTTGATGTTGTTAAGTTTGGCTGATCAAATATATGGCAATACTACTTATCGATCGAGTAACTAAATTATCTAATTGGACTTATGTTTTTTCACTTTTTTATGAATATAGATTATCGTTGTTTAATTTTTTTTTTCAATAAATTAAATAAATTAATGCATTCATTGCTTTTAGAAAAATTATTATTATTCTACTAAACGAGAATTATATAAGATACTACGTATTGTCAAAGTTTATTATTATCAAGTTGTATAGATAAAGCAAAAATGATAACGTAGAATATTGATAACAGAATATAAATTTGCTTTAAAAATAATATCGAAGCACAATGTAGACAAAATTTGACCTTTTAATTAATGAAAATGAATTTAAATAAAAATAAATATAGATAATCAAAAAAGAGATAATTTTCGTCACTTATAGTTAAAAAACACACAATCATTTTTAGATATTTTAATAATCATTGGATGATTTGTTTGAAAAGTAACTTCATTAGTTAGAAGATTAATGAATTGGGCATTTATCAAATTAAACTTTGTGGTAAAATAATAAACTAAAATAACGACTGATACAACTAAAATAACAATTACAACTAGAAAAATTAATAAAAAAAAAAAAAAAAAAAAACAATTGCATTTCACTTTATTATTACGATATAATCTTACGCTCAATTTTAAAATAATTTATAATAATAGATAAAGTACCTGTAATCGGGTGCTGTAGGCTCGGCGTGTTGTCTTCGTGAATCATTAGACATCGGTGTCCTTTTTATAGCGTAAATGTATATTCCAGTCATCGTTAGAATATACGATAGGAAGTATAACGTGTGAAACTGAAATACAGTATGGATTTATTACGTTAATATACGCATAAAAAATAAAAAATATTTTCATCTATGTGAATTTATTGAAAAAATTTACTTTATCTTAAAGAATAAACAAAAATTTTATTGTTTGCGCATCGATCGAATGAAAAAAAAAAAAAAAAAGAAAAAAAAAACAAAAACAAATACAATTTAATTTAAAATTTCAAATGATTATAATTTATTAATATTATCGCTTACCTTATACTGATGTATCAGCATGCCGAATAGAATGTTGAAAAAGTCAGCCGTTAAAAGTGCCAATTGAAGCGATGTAGCGCCGGTCTCGTACAATACGACTGGTACGAGGGAATAAAATACGAATTGCGTTATGCAGTAGACAATCAAAAACGTCATTATCAGTACATTGTTGAAATGGAAACTTTCAATTTGTACTCTTTCTAAAACGGCGCTGAAATTTAATTTTATTAAATTTAATTTTTCGTTAATTATTACGTCAGATCAATGCGTGTATTTAACATTATCGATTATTTTAATTAAAAATTAAATTATTTTTTTTTTTTTTTTTTTTTATTTATTAACGTTTTGCAAATGAAAAATATTATTCAGAGTAAAATATTTTTCGGAGGCAAATACGAAGCCAAGTAAGCAATATGGATTCCGAATTCTGTGCCAGATGGACAATGTGCCAGAGGAGCTATTAAAATATGTGTTCCGTTAAAATGGAACACACAGTAGCGACTCGACGAAATGGAATAAGCATTGACAATGTCACGGAGCTTTAATTTAGCCGTATTCGAGGTAAAAACTTATTTGAAAATTAAGTTTAAGCTGTGCTCTGGCATGTTGTCTGTGCCTCTGACGTTAAGCTTTAAAACTCATGTACATTGAAAATTCATATATTAATTTAACACTTTGGGTGAATTTAAATTTGTTTTGGTTTTTTTTTTTTTAAATTTAAATTTAAATGAAAAATTTCATTGATATTATAAAAAAAAAAAAATTTTCAATTTTAACGAATATTGGGAGAAAATTTTTATAAAGATAATAAAATAAATTTACATTTGAGAGCCGCACAGTATAGTCCCAAAGAATCCCATCATTCCAAGATATTCGATAATATCGATGGATTTCACAGCCAGTTCTTGTAAAACTGTTATAATCGAAAACAATACGGCACCGCCAAGGCAAAGCATATCTCCCACCAGTTGATTTTTACCTTTAAAATAATAATAAAAAAAAAAAAAAAAAAAAAAAAAGAAAAAGAAAAAAAAAAATAACAGTATTGTTGTATAGTGTATTTAATTTAGTTAATTGAATGTGTCTTAACATAATTGTATAACATATTCTACAAAAAATGTTTATAAATTTAAAAAATATAGTAGCAAATTATTTTTAACGCATGTTTTTCTTTTTATAAATAAATATAAATTAGTAAATTCTTCTCGAAGTACGGGCAGATTTTATAAAAATTATTTGAATTATCATTTTCTGGTCTCAATTCTATTTTAAATATTAAATCATTTTATTAATATTTATATTGCTGCAGTAGTATAACTATGGGTTTTAATTCGAGTGATGGTGGCATTGTTATAGAAACTCGTATATATATATTAAATATCATTTCCAAATAATTATTATTTTAAAGCAATCCCAAGTAATAAGTATTTCACATCGTAGAAAAATAATTTTACTTTCAAAACAAACTCAATGTCTTAAAACATTAATGATTCGTTTACAATAAAAAATACGACGTTCATAACAAGCAAAAAGAGAGAGTGAGAGAAAGACAAAGAAACAACAAATTAAAATTGATTAAAACTTACCGGTAGAAGCCGGGTCCTTATTTTCTTCTATGCCGGCCCAAACCAGACAACCGACTCCCATTAAACAAACGGAAACACCGACGATGTGAACCATCCGATACCTAACGCCGAGCACCAGACAGGATAAGGCAAGGGCCACGGGAATGGCGACGCAGTCCAATAACTAAAATTCAGCGCGCGTTTTAACGTTTAATCGTTGGTTTCGCTCATTTAACAAAGTTTTCACTCATCCCGTTGATATAACCGATTAATTACATTTGCCGATTTCATAATAAAAGATTTATTATTTTTAAATTTGATAATTATGTATACCGACGTATAAAAAATTATGATAAAAATAATTTCTTTTTAACTTTCGGTTATTTCAGCTTGTTATTTGTGTTTGTTTGAAAAAATTTTTTAAGTTTAATTGAAAAAAAAAAAATTTATAAAATTAAGCTCAATTAATTTACATTTATTTAAAATTATCACGATTTTAATGTCTAATGATGAATGTCCCTCATAAAAATTATTATTAGTGCATAAATAAAAGGTCATTAATCCAATTAAATATAAATTCTTAAACAATCAAAAAAAAAGAATTTTTTTTTTTTTTTTTTTTTAATCAATTCATTCACTTTTCGCATTGTTTCAAAAGTTATAAAAAAAAAAAAAAAAGCAAACAAAATTTCACATTTTAAGCAACGTACATTAAGTATTTTATATACATATTTTAAAATTTTTAAATTTAACAAATTTTAAATACAAACACTTTCGGGATTCTTTGTAAATATTCTCAGCGCACTTATTCGAGAATTAGAGTGCAGAAGGTAGTTGAACAAAACTTTTTTCGGGTATTTTAATAAATACTTTAGCCCTTTTGACATTCAATTAAAAACGTGTTTAAAAATAAAAATAAAAAAAAAAAAAATAATTATTTGAAAATGGAGATGTAAAATTTTTTTTTGTATTAATTAAAAATATGTTTTTACGAACGTTTAATGATTAATAAAATATTTCAATTATAATTATTCTTAATGATAACAAACAATTACAAAGAAATAAAGTAATTTAAAAATCATAAAATTGAATAATCAACAACTATACTTTTTCAGCGCAACGCAAAGATTTTACCAAAAATTCACACACACACATACACATACACGCGCGCACATTCTCACCTGGATACTCGCTAGGCTTGTAAATTGATGGGAAGACGTAATCAGCGTATTGGCCTCGACGTCTATAAGGGCAAGGAGCAAATACCTCCAGCCGCGTGCTCGAATAACGGAAATTAGGCCGTTACCAGCGCCCCGACAAGACATCCAGGTCGTATAGACCAGCAGCATCATCACGTAATGCGGTAAATTTTGACCTGGATTGGGATACAAAATTAATTTCCATAATCATTGTGCAGAGCTGTGTGCATAAATGTGTGTGTGTGTGTGTGTACGGTGTGTGTGTGTGTGTGTGTGTGTGTGTGTGTGTGTGTGTGTGTGTGTGTGTGTGTGTGTGTTCGGTGTGTTATACTCGACGAAGTTCGATACTCTTTGGTTTGAACTTGATTTAGAAGCTTTTTGTGGGTATTTGAACATGTGCGATAGATTTTTTCTTTTTTCTTTCTTTTTTTTTTTTTTTTTCTTTTTTACGAGGGGAAATTTATACTTTAAAAGCCGCTGCGAGCATTAAAATGTAGGTGTAGTAAGATATTTGTATGATCTTGAGAATAAGCTGAATGATGATAAGCTTAGTTACAGAAATATAAGTACACTTTATCATATTTTATTAAATTTCTTTTGTTAAATGTTTAATATCTGCTGTTTTTTTTATTACGCAAATAGTAAGTATGTTAATTGAATAACTTAAAGTTGAGATTTTAAAGTATTGACGATTAAATTGATCCAACGCGTATTTATGTTACAATCAGAAATATTACAATCTACAAATAAAATTGAAATAAAACACATCGAGTTTAAAATGTAAAAATATATATTATTTAGCGAACATACAATTTTATATATATATATATATATATATATATATATATATATATATATATATATATATATATATATATATATATATATATTTTTTTTTTAACATAAAATTTGGCGCTAATAAGAATATCTTTAAGAAAGTAGACTTGACCAAACAAAGAAATAAATAAAAAAAAAAAAAAAAAAAAAAATTCCTTACCTGTTGGTAAATTTATATGATAGGAGGTATTGATGTGATGATTGAGCAGAGTCATGAAACAAAGTACCAGCGACAAGAATTGACCCATTATTATCGCCCTCCATACCGCCCTGAAAAGTATATACATTAGGTTCGTTGACATCGTTAGCGAATAACTCGATTGCTTAAGCGCGCATCGAATAAATTATTCGCGTAATGGGTACGTGTGTGCGCGCGCGCGCGAGCGCGTTTGTATATATATAAAAATAGAATTATGTATAGAACAAAAATTATTTTTCGAAATTTTCTTTTAGATTTTAAATTAATAATATTTTTTGTATTAGATTTTTTTAACCCATTTATTTAATTGAACTTTTTATAAAGAATGATGATAACGATCGATGAATTATTTAGATACATATATGCAATAGGTTTATTTATATCAATTCGAAAAAATTTATAAATTGTAACGTTATTTTAAATCAATACGATTTTTGATATTCTATAGTTAATGAGCAATAAATTTTAATTATCATTTATTATTATTATTATTATTATTTAAATAACTATAAGTATTTATATTTCATGTCGGTGATATAGGTGTTCGATACTCATCGAAAATAATTTTTTCAATATTACTGTACATAAGCTATATATGCACATCGTGAAACAACAATTGTTAAAGCGTTCGCGGTTAGAAAATGAGGCCATAAGTTAAAGCTAGATTATTGATAATATTGTTTTATACATGTGAATGTTACTTTTCATCATTTCAATTTTTTAATTTTCCCTGAAAACTGATTTAATTTTAAAAATTCATACTCTCTCTCTCTCTCTCTCTCTCTCTCTCTCTCGGGGAACTTGCAATATCGGTGGCACAATTTTTACTTTAATTATGTTTATAAATCGGGGGTGTATATAGGAATTTTCTGTTTCTTTTTTATTCTCGTATGACTATTATCAAATTCGAACTTATCTCTGTTATTTTGAGTAATGATATTTTGAATAATATTCCGAAATTTCAATAAAATATTTTTTTAAAACGCAATTTGTTATTTATGTAAAGTTTTTTGTATTTAATAATTCATTAAGATGATTGTTTATTTAAATTTAATATTAATTTTATCAAAGTATTTTTCATTGGTACAGAGCATTTTTTATTTATAAAATAATTAATTCAACGACATTTGTTTGGCTTGTAATGTAAAATAATATTTTTTTTCAATATATCAAATATTTATTTTAAACTAAAATATTAATAGAATCGATTGTAACGAACTTTAAAAAAATGTTATCGTATAATACCATTTTAAGGAAAAAATGATTTAATAAGCAACGACGAATAAATATAACCGTTAACGAATTATACGCGACTTAATGAAAATTTAAAATAAAATTTTGATAAATAATGATATCAACGCTTTTACTCGGCGCGTCTCCTTGCGCATTTGTTCAATTAGCGCGTAAAACTATTCGTTTGTCTGTAAATAACGTCACGTATTCCTTTATAAGAACGAATCAGCGATCGATATTTTAGCTTGTTGATTGAATGAAATGTATAGCGTATATAAAATGCAACAGGTATTTTATTGAAATTATAATTATTTATAATTAATGATTATTTATAAAAAATATGTTGTAATAAACGTATCGATAAATTAAGAGGCTTGAAATGATATAATTATTATATTTTCCGAACGTAAATTATTGAATTTACTTATAGATCGATTCAATTTACATTTAATATAATAAAAAAAATTTAGTCAATACAAACAAAAAACGAGGTGGCTGAATTATTAATTAAAATAGATTTGTTGTTTAATAGTTGAGAGAGTCAAGTTTTTAAATAATCTCCAATATTTCAAATTTTCGATTATTGAAAATAGTATTTATGAATCAAGAAACAATTTTAACCTATCTGCATATTTACATTTATTTAAAAACGAATATATATCTTGATTTAATCACGATTAATAATGATGATTTGATGATAAAATTAAAAAGATAACTAAAAAAATTTTCGCGATAATTTTTAGATTTAAAAACTTATTCCTTTGGTTTGATTAAAGATAAAGTTTTATAGGTACGTTAATTATAAGCAATTTTATCCTGAGAACGATATTATCTTAGAGTTAACTGACGATACTTTAAATTCCATCTATAACTATTGATAGATCGATATTCGAGTAATACTTTAAAATTATATTTAAAATTGTATTAAACGATGATAATTATCAATTTAACGAAAAATCAAAATCTTAAATAAAAAATACATACTATGTTAAGTAATCTATGATAAAAATTTTTTTTATTTATCTTTCGTAAATTTAATAGTCGACAATTGCATAACAGTATTTTCGAAACTTTCAAAATTAAGTATTTGTATGTTTTTTTTTTTTTTTTTTTTTTTTTTTTTTTTTTTTTTTTTTTTTTTTTTTTTTTTTTTTTTTTTTTTTTGTAAAAAAATAAGTCCAACGTGAAAATAAAGCGAATTCCTTAACGCGAGGCATTTGGTTTAAGAAATGCCATATCTTTCTCTTAAAATCACGTATCGAATGAAATAATGTCGTCGCATTCTCCGTATATCCTTTTCCACCCTTCTTCTCCTTCTCTGTCCTTCGTTCTCTCTCTCTTTCTCTCTCTCTCTCTTTCTCTTTCTCTTTCTTCTTTTCATTTCCAACACGCGGTAAACAAAATCTCAGCTCGAGTTAATCCTAGGTAACGTTCGTACAGTTAGCTTTAGGATATGGGTATGTGTATATAAGCGAACGGGGAAAGGATAGCGAGTCGAGGTTTACATATCCCTCGTTTGCTAGACAACGTATTCGCGGATTCGTTGCGCATGCACAACGACACCGAAGCCTAAAATTTTCGCAGCCGTTCTGTACACCAACATACAGAAAAACAGACACGCAGACACGCATACATACATACACACACACACACACACACGCACACTCAAATGCATACACACATATACGCAGGACTTACCAGTGTCCAAGCTCCGATATATAATTCTCGATTTTGTCGCATAGCCCGGTTGAGTTTCCTCTTCTGCCTCGTTGCGCGGCGACTACACGGCCGTTTATCGATGCCGTTTGATGATGATGATGCTGTTGCTGATGATGATGATGATGATGATGGTGATGATGATGGGCAGCCTGGTTACCGAAACGTACGCCCGTTGTGGGCACTCCCATACCATGATGCATGTTCCCTTTATCTCTCACTCACTCTCTCTCTCTCTCTCTCTCTCTCGCGCTTATCAAGCCCGGCCGGAGGGCTGAGCTCGACTGAACGCGCGCGCGCGCAGGACCGTATGTACACCCCCACCTAGATTCTACTCACCTTCTATCCCCACCTAAACTCTCTCTCTCTCTCTCTCTCTCGATATGGCTCCTTGAGAGATTTTCATGGAGTCGGGGGGGAGGGAGAGGGGAGGGTAGGTTACGCATACTGTATTTATTCCGTGTCTATACATGCTTTTCTTTTATACCTCCTTTGAATTTATAAAGCGACGATCCAGGACACACGTATACGCGAACATACACGCGCGAGATGTGCGATTACGGTACCTTGACCGTCGGATAGTTTTTTAGTCGAATTTTCAATAAAAGATGGATAGCATTTGGATTATATATTGTTTTTTTTTTGTTTTTTTTGTTTTTTTAACTCAAGCGCGCGCTCGTCTTTTTTCAATCTTAATTTAATCTTGTGTCAATAATGTCGGCACGAAAGAATTTTTTATTTAATTTTCTCTCTCTTTTTTTTTTTGTTTTTGTTTACTTTAAAAGCCATCGCAGAATTAAATTTCTTTCTTTCGTTTTTTTTTTTTTTTTTTTTGTTTTAAAATTTTTATTGCAAACGATTAGAGTTTTGAGGAAAAAAAAAAAAGAAATAATTATGTTGTTGCATTTACACTAAAAATAAATATCGTGCCGCTTTAATACCGTGCAGAAATCCAATTAAGCGAACCCGGAGTTATTACTGTTTTTAGAAGAAATACTCATTGTTTTACGTAATTAATTGGAATTCCGGTGCAGATTTTTAAATAGAAAAGGGAAAGTATTGACCAATATTTTATTCAATTATTTTTTACGGTTTATAATTTAATTTTTTTTTTTCTATAATAATTTTTAAAATAAAATTTTTATTTCTAAAAATCTGCCCATTGTAAACAAAAAGTATTACGGATGTTTTACTGTTTTGAATTGTTGAAAAATTACCAATCAAATGACTAAACTCTTTTTTTTTTTTTTTTTTTTTCTTTTTGAGAAACAAAAAACACAATTATTTTGAAAAAAGTTT